>JANAVB010004783.1:0-37873 GCA_029216955.1 Iris pallida
GATCTTTATCTTTTCGGACTTGAGCACTTGGGCTGAGCGGCGTAATACTACGCCCCTTTGAGAATCTCGGGTTTGGCGGTTAGGCCAGCTTAGCGGGTTCCATGGAATTCGCCTGGCGGGCTGCAAGCCTGACGAGGCGGCCCAAACCTAATTTTTAAAGCTCGAGCTGATTTGATTTTTGGATATTTACATGTCACGAGTCTGCCAGGTAACTGGAAAGCGTCCGGTGACGGGTAACAACCGTTCCCACGCAATGAACGCGACGAAACGCCGTTTCCTTCCGAACCTGCACTCACACCGTTTTTGGGTGAGAGCGAGAAGCGCTTCGTTACTCTGCGTGTATCTGTTAAAGGTATGCGTATTATTGATAAAAAGGGCATTGATACTGTGTTAGCCGATATGCGTGCCCGTGGTGCAAGTACTAAGGTACTAAGGAACTGAATCATGGCTAAAGGTATTCGTGAGAAGATCAAGCTGGTTTCCTCTGCTGGTACAGGTCACTTCTATACCACCACGAAGAACAAACGTACTAAACCAGAGAACTGGAACTGAAAAGTTCGATCCGGTTGTACGTCAGCATGTGCTCTACAAGAAGCTAAAATTAAGTAATTTTAGTGTTCTGCTAAAAACCCGGCTCCGGCCGGTTTTTTGTTTGTGTAAAACGCTGAGGAGAGGGTATGCAGTTTGCCAGAGTTGAAACCATCCGTCGCGGTATCGAGCCGCATTTGGTCGGTGAAACCATCCTTCACGCCGTGGTGCGTAATTCACGTTTGCGCTGGCCCGTTTCGCAGGAGATCCTGGCGCTGAGCGATCAGCCGGGTGCTCAGTGTGCAGCGCCGGGCGAATATCTGCTGCTGGAACTGCCGCATGGCTGGATCATTATCCACCTTGTGCATGTCCGGTAGCCTGCGCGTGCTGTCAGAAGAGCTGCCAGCGGCGAAGCATACCATGTTGATTAGTCATGGCCGGCAAAGTGCTGCGCTATACCGACCCGCGCCGCTTTGGCGCCTGGCTCTGGAGCAGCGATCTTGGCGGCAGCAGCGTGCTGGCACATCTCGGGCCGGAGCCGCTTAGCGAGGAGTTTGACGGCGCTTACCTGTTGAGAGTCACGCGGCAAGCGGACGCTCATTAAGCAGTGGCTGATGGATAACAAAGTGGTGGTGGGCGTAGGCAACATTTACGCCAGCGAGTCACTGTTACCGCCGGGATCATTCCCGATCGTGCTGACGGCAGTTTGTCGCAGGCCGAAGCGGAACCTGGTCAATACCATCAAAGCGGTGCTGTTACGCTCCATTGAGCAGGGCGGAACCACACTGCGTGCTTCTTACAGAGCGACGGTAAACCCGGCTATTTTGCACAGCAGTTACAGGTTTATGGGCGGCAGGCGAACCCTGCAGGGCATGCGGTACGCCGATTGTCAGCGGCAGACATGGACAGCGCAGCACCTACTGGTGCCCGAACTGCAGCATTAAGCCAGTTTAGCCAGCAATGCCTGATGTACCGGCGCGGGCAGGAAGGCGGTAACATCGCCGCCGTGACGCGCCACCTCTTTGACCAGCGAAGATGAGATAAACGAGAAGCCTTCAGACGGCATCAGGAAAACCTCTCCACGTTGGCAGCAGATGACGATTCATCTGGGCCAGCTGCATTTCATATTCAAGTCTGATACCGCACGCAAGCCACGGACCAGCACATTCGCCTGCTGGTCACGGGCGAAATTCGCCATCAGGTCGCTGAATCCGACCACCTCAACGTTGGGCAGATGGGCTATCACTTCACCAGCCAGCGCCACGCGCTCATCCAGGCTGAACATTGTTTTTTTACTGGGGCTGGCGGCAACGGCCAGAATGACCTGATCAAACATCTGCGCTGCCCGCGTCGATTTCGAGATGGCCGAGGTCCACAGGATCAAACGTTCCGGGATAGATGGCTTTCGTGATCATACTCGCCCTTTTGCCGAAGCATGATTCAGCGCCCAGAGTGAATATTATTGAAGGTATATTGCGCATTGACCACCGCCAGAATCCAGCCCTGTTTCCGTCGAGAAAACCGGCACGCAGCAGCAGGTTTTCACAAACGCGCCCAGCGTATGGCTGAACAGAGAAAACAGGCTGCAACGCTTACCGCGCCGATGGCGTTCCGTAGCCCAGGCTTCGGCATAGCCAGCTGCTTGCGCTGAAAGGCGATTAAATCGCGGCAGGTCAGATGCTGCAGATCGCCTGGTATGCCACCACTGGCGCGCCGTCACTCTGCAGTGATTCATGCACCAATTGTCATTGTGTAGCGGAAGGTGCGTGGATAGAGTCGCATGACGCGGTCAGGATACCAGCCGCTATGACGCATAAAGCGGCCGAGAAACAGATTACTGGCGGCCCAGCTATAAACCGTACGGCTGGTGGCGCGACCAGCACCTGCTCAATCGCGGCGCGCAGTTCAGGTGTCACGCGTTCATCCGCATCGATCACAGAATCATGTCGCCGGTGGCATAGTGCTGCGCGAGCTGGCGCTGGATGCCATAGCCCTGCCAGTCACATTGTGGTAGACCTTCGCCCCAGCCTGCGTGGGATGTTGACACTGTTGTCATGGCTGCCTGAGTCCCAGCACGATAATTTCATCGGCCCAGCTGACCGCCAGGCAATCAGGCAGCAGTTCCGCTTCGTTTTTGGCGATCATCACCACGGAAAGACGTTGGCGTGCTGACATTAGTGGGCCCGTGGTGGCAGATGCGGTTCGAGTAACTGTAGCAGACGCTGTATCGCACCCTGATTCTGGTGCAGCACGTCTACCGCATGACGTCCGTAATAACGGCGGTAATCATCATCCTGTAACAGGTTGGACCTCTTTTTCCAGCGAAATCACGTCGGTGACGGTGATCAGCCCTGGCCTTCCTGCAACTTGCTGCAGATATCTTTGAATTCCAGAGATGGGGTCCCATCAGAACCGGAAGAGCATGGCAGCAGCTCCAGCGGTTGTGTCCACCCGTTCAACCAGGCTGCCGCCGACAAGGCCAAGTCGGCAATGCCGTATAGCAGCATCAGTTTCGCCCATTGAGTCTCCGATGACCACCGCGTTGAGCCAGACGGATCTCGCCGCTGCTGCGCAGGATAAAACTGAAGCCGCGTTCCTTCTTAGTTCACGGGCATCGTTAAAACGTTCGGGATGGCGGGGCACCAGAATCAGCAGCAGATCCGGGAAGGTCTGCAGCAGGCGGCGATGGGCATCCAGCACAATGCCTCTTCACCTTCGTGCGTGCTGGTGGCGATCCACACCGGACGGCGCGGCGCCCACTGACGACGCAGCGTTACCGCTCTGGCGGCCAGTTCTGGCGTCACGGAATATCAACTTCAGGCTGCCGGTATCGTTAGTTGAGAACGTTTCAGGCCCAGGCTCAGGAGCGGTCGCCATCTTCCGCATTCTGCGCCGCGAT
The DNA here is from genome assembly GCA_029216955.1 of Iris pallida. NCBI lineage: Eukaryota > Viridiplantae > Streptophyta > Magnoliopsida > Asparagales > Iridaceae > Iris > Iris pallida. Next base: position 3,428 of record JANAVB010004783.1, read on the forward strand.
AAGCGTGTGCTCTGCAACAGCCGGCGCATGAATTTACCCAGCTGCGGTAGCCTTTGGCCGACCGGGCCGAGAGGCGGGCATTGGCGATCACCAGTGGAATATTACGCTGGTGCAGAAGCGGATAATGTTCGGCCACAGCTCAGTTTCCATGATGATCACCAGCTCGGGATTGACCGTATCCAGAAAACGATTAATTTGAACCCGGCAGATCATAAGGCAGATAGACGTGTGCACATCTTTGCCAAATGCAGATTGCGCGCGTTTCAGAGCCGGTAGGCGTCATGGTGGTGACGGTAATCGGCAGGGTCGGTAACGATGACGTCAGAGCGCGCACCATCGGGATCGCGGCCAGGGTTTCACCCACAGAGACCCGATGCAGCACAATGCCGTCGGCTTAACTTTGCCGACACAATACCATAGCGTTCTGCCCAGCGTTTGCGATAGGCAGCGCTTTACGACCGCGCAGCCACAGCGCAGCCAAATCAGTGGCTGAATTGTAGAGCAATGCGGTGTAAATGGTCGTCATAGTTACCGTTACAGCAAATTCGCGTCTAAAAGCAGATTAAAATCAATGGCGGGCATGTTATCAGAACCCCGCCTGCACCATCCCACATTGTCAGTTGCTGCTCAGGACCTGATAAGCGAAGTTCAGCGCCTGCCCAGCCGTTGTGGACCATAATTCCATTTGCGCCCGCGCCGCGTCACCCATTCGTGAATCGACAGAAAGCGCCGGTAGTGCATTAACCGCCTGGTTTAACCCCTTGATATCAAAGGCATCACAGACGAAACCTTCCTGACCAGCGGTAATAAATTCTGCGCCACCGCACCGTGCTGGTAATCACGGTAGCCGCAGGCCATCGCCTCCAGTACCACATTAGGAAAAGGATCGTAGAGGTTGGGCAGCAGCATCCATCCTGCGTGATAGAACAGCTGCACATCCTGCTGTACGCCGACAAAGCGCAGCCGGTCCAGACGTTAAGCTGATTTGCCAGCTGCTGATACCGTTGCAGTTGCTTATCCTGACCCACCACAATCAGATAACGGTCGCTGGCAGCCAGCGCCTGTATCGCCGCTTTCAACCCCTTTGCGTTCAAAGCCGGAGCCGACATAATCATACGGTCGCCGCATCAGCAGCCAGCTGCTGACGGGTTGCGCGACGTGCTGCTTCCGTGGCGGGCTGGAAACGGCTGGCGTCGATAGCATTATGAATAACGTGGATTTTTTCCGGCTCGAGCGAGAAACAGCGCAGGATATCGCGCTTTACCATTTCAGAATTACAGATCACCGCTTTCAGCGTCGGAGAGTTAACATCTCCGCTTTCCGCCTGCAGAACATAGCGATGATAAGGGCTGAGCACAGCACTCAGTCGTTGCCACGATGAGACGATGCGGGCGCGCTGTCCAGCCAGACGCGATGAACACCATCACCCCCGCGAAAAATATCACAGCCCCGATGCGCTCGTGGCTTTGCACAAATCGAACTTCTCGCGCTCCCAGCAGGTGCGTGCAGCACGGGCAAAACCACGCTCACGGATACCCGGCCCGCTTTGCCGGATTACAGATATGCAGATGCCAGTCGGATTCGGTGTGCCCTGCCAGTTGCGGGTATGAATGTTGAGATCGAGCTGCTCGCTGCCCAGCGCTTCCAGCGCGCGCGAGATAAACGCTCGGCACCGCCATCCGGACGATATTTCTGCCGGACATCGCCAGCCGTTAACTTACTCATTCAGATAGCTCCTCGCTGCCGCGACCACATCCTTCACCGGAATGGCCGACAGATAACGCTGGTCTGTTTTGGTGTCGATGGACGGGTGAGGGCAGCGGGCCATAGTCACCCGCCCAATGACATGATTGTTGTCGCCCCCCATGCCGCCATGCTGCAGCTTGGTCGGGCCAAACAGCGCAATGCAGGGCGTTTCAAGTGCGGCGGCCATGTGCATTGGTGCAGAGTCGACACCAATAAACACCGGGCATGATCGATAAGCCCCAGTTGCGGCAGGGTAAACTGACCGGCCAGCGAAACCACATCCGGCGACGCACACAGCGCCCGAATGCGGTTAATCATCGCCACTCCTGTTTGTCCGGCCCGGCGGTCAGCACCACCTTGCGGCCCGCTGCGCCAGCTGATCGAGCGTGGCGGCAACACTCCCTCTTCCCAGCATTTAAAGCCCCAGCGTGAGGTCGGCTGCACCACAATATAGGGCAGTGACATGATGTTCCGCCATCGTGTCGCACAGTTTGCTGGTCAGCGTCGCTGTAGTGCATTGAGACACGGCGCCGTTGCTGCTGATGCCGAGGGGTGCCAGCGCCGACATATTCTGCTCAACGGTATGCAGTTTTCTGTGATTATGTGTGGGGACCAGGCAGTTGTGACACCATCGCCACAGGACGTTATCGCGTTTTTTATAGGCAAAACCGATGCGAACGGGTGCCGCAGAGAGCCGCGTAATCAGGCTGCCCGCCACTGATCGGCCAGATTAATTACCAGATCATATAGGCGGCACGTATGGCGCGAATTAATGCACGCTCATGGCCCAGCTTGCGCCAGGTGCCCTCCTGCTTCCATTTACGATCGATGACGTGCAAATGGCGGATAGCCGGATGCGCTTCCAGCATCGACGCGTCTCCTGATAGAGCAACACGTCGATGCTGGCCTGCGGATAACGCTCATGAAGCGCATTGATGGCGGGCGTTGTGAGCAGCATGTCACCATGATGGCGCAGCTTAATCAGTAATATATTTTTTGGAGAGATGTTTGCTGGAGTCAGGCTGCCATAAACAGAGTTCTCAGAATTCAGTGAACCGATTGTAGGGCAAACCCTTTTTAGGATAAAGCCAGCCTCAAAGGTTTTATCACGCCAGCGATAGAGTCGGCCAGCCACAACAGCAACTTATCCACTGCTTAATTCCCGGCATGCGTAACATGCGCAGGTGTGTCCGGGTGGCGACAGCTCGGCAATGATTGCCTGGCGTGCGCGTGCGTCAGGCTCACGTCTTACACTGTGGCAAACGCTGAGCGCTTCATGAGTCACCTGATAGTGAAACGACGGTAGATCTTCACGCGGTCACGATAGCGGTCATTGAGCTCTTCCAGCAGTCGCGCAATCTTCATGTAGTGGCGCTGATACTCAACGTTGCGCTCGCCGGTACGTTTGCGATTGCTGATTGAGGCGTCATGCATGTAGTAGCGATAGAGCACCGCTTCGGTATAACGCACGCGTTTTGCCAGCAGCATAAACTCGTGTCCAGGGAATGTCCTGATGATGCAGGCCGGGCTCAAACTGCAACTGGTGCTGCTCAATCAGTTCCCGCGATAGATGCCCAGCCAGACCACATGCATAACGATGGGTTTTCAGCGCGGTATTCAGCCAGTCGGCACCGTTCAGCACCGGCGTGCTGCGCAGGCGATCCAGCGGATCAGCGGCTTTACCCTGGCTGTGTTTGAAAAACCACTCGGCGTTGCACTGTGCCGCATCCAGATTATCTGCTTCCGCCAGCGTCACCATCGTCTGATACATATCGGGTTTCATGTGTCATCTGCATCAGGAAGGTGACATATTTCCCGCGGGCAATCGCCAGCCCGGCGTTACGGGCGCGCGAGACGCCGCCATTTTCCTGATGAATCACACGAATGTGAGATGCTGCTGTGCATACTGATCGGCGCGCTCGCCTGAGCCATCGGTTGAACCGTCATCGACGATAATGATCTCAAGCAGAGTCAGCGTCTGCGCCAGCAGTGACTGCATGAACTCATCAACATGCTGCCCGCATTGTACATCGGGTAATGATACTCAGCCGAGAGAGTACTCATGACAATATCTGCACCAGCATTGTATTCACTGCGAAAGGGCGTTGCCTCGTCATAAATCATTTCCAAATCAGCAGAGTGAATCAGGGAGTTCACAATTATAAACATGTTGCATCCCTGCTTACTAAAACCACGCCCGACAATAATGCGCTATATGCGCTTTTTTTACGCAATGTGGCCGTGCAGGTAAACAGATATTATGCTGGCTTGCTGTCAGCGTCGTTATTACAGAGGTCTGCAAACGCTGGCGGATAAATTGCGGGGAAAGTCAGCGCTGAAATAACAGCGCCCATCATCATCTGATAAACCTGAGTGTGCTATTGCTCACTCTGCTTAAAAAACTTGAGACTGACATACTTCATCATCCAGCTCAGCTTTCAGCATACTGTTTCTGATGCCACTTTACGCGGGCGAATCGCTTCATCTCTTTATAATGCTTTGGCGTATCAAGTGGTTTGTGAAGCCCAGGGGGAGCGCTGGTAATAGCTTAGTAGCGCTGGAAAGATCGCTGCCAGCCCATGCATGCCAGGGTTTGCATTTACCGGTGTAGTGAATCATCACCGTCTCTTCAGGCACGCCGCGAGTGATCCAGACTTATTGGCGATGGTATCGTAAATGTAGGTTTATAGCGGTCTGCAGGATCAGGACCTCATCCTCCAGCACGATATTCAGCGCATCCTGATCGGGAAAACCAACTCTGCGCCCCGTTTACCAGCACGTCGTAATGCGCGCGGTGGTCTGCCTTTCGAGCCAGCGTGGAATATTAATCAGCATAACCGGTTGAAATAGTGTGATGCTTCAGCCCCCAGCCTTGCGCACTGGTTATGTCGCCTCTCGGTGTGTCATACAGGCCGCCAGCGTGTAATCAGTGATATCCAGCGTGAACAGGTGAGAGTCGTCGCCTACCACCAGGGTGTCAGCATCAATATAGATCACCCGATCGCTGTAGCTCGCCACGGTTCCGGAATCAGGAAACGGTAGTGGATACTTTTGGGATAGCGTCACGACCGCAGGCAACTGATCAACCCAGGCTCGGTTAAAGATATGCAGCGTGAATCGCCAGACGATGCCTTTGGCCAGCGATCGCAGTTTTTTCCACATCCTCTTCGCAAAGCGAGTCTGAAAAAACCATGGGCGTGGAAAGCGTATCAGGAGATGGCTGAGAAGTGAAAACAACGTAATGCCCATGCCACGCGCGTATGCGTAGTTGATGCCAAACGCAACATGACCGGATTATCATCCGTGTCAGCAAGCGTGTTAACCACAGCGTGACTTGCTGAACGGCCTCAGCAAGAGGGGTAATTGCCATTACGCTTCACTATTCCAGATTATGATAAATAAACGTTTGTATTCTAGTCAGTTTTCGGATCCAGCCCGAATAATTTTTCAGCAGGCTGATCAAACTGAAAACGGGGTGGCAAAAACGAACGTCGACGCAGCAATATTATCCGGTCCGATACAAAACGTTATTGACCGGGCGCTGTTCCCGGACTTCACACGGCCGTAAAGCATGATCACCGGTATCTGCTGCGCATCCGCAATATAAGCATGCCAGAGTCAGAGGAGATGTAGAAATCCATCTGTGCAATGGCCCACGAACCTCTTCCAGTTTTAGCTCACCAATCAGACGACGATATTGTCTTTCGGGCCGGTCAGGCTCAGTAACTCATCCAGCCACGGCTGCTCAGCCGGTGGGCCAAAACACATAAAGGTACAGGGCAGTCAGCCAGCGACGCCATCAGCTGCTGCCAGATGTGGGCAGGAATGGTTTTAGCCCGGTTACCGGCAGAAATACGATCCAATTTTAATACCGCTGCGCGGATTAACCAGCGCGGCGGGCGGCGCAGGCGGCTGCCAGAGCGGAGAGGTCGCATGTCCTTGGGGAAATCGGTGTAGCGGTAGTCTCGATTAATCAGCTTCAGTAGCTGTCGAGCGTTAAATTCCGTTTTGGTGTGGTCGACAATACCGCTGGCGCTGCGATAGAAGGTCTTATGGTAGGACTTACGCACATAGGGCGCAGAAACTGCTTGTTCGTGCGTTGCAGAGCGCAGCGAAAAACAGGTTCACGCTGTTTGGCTGCACCAGATAGACGTTTCATAGCGGTTCATCAGAGTGAACGCGAGCTTCAGTTTGGCAAAAAAGCTGCGCTTCGCCTCTTCAATCAGGAAATAGCGGCTGACCGTGTCATCATGACGCGCCAGCGGCTCACCGCTTTGCTGATCAGCAACTCAGACTGACCCAGTGCGCGCAGCATCGGGTGATATTAATAAAATCACAATCTTCGCCGTCTGGATGATCAGGCTGCGTCCGGTTGGCCGGTAAAACGCCGCATTATGGCCCGGAAAGGCAGCAGAAGCAGGTAGATCAGCACATAGTTCATGGCATGTTTTCCGTAATAACGGCCCGTTTCTCTGCCACCGTGTCAGCAGTCAGATCTGCCAGATTATGATTCGGGGCGCTCAGTGCCTGTTGGTTCTGCCCGTAACCGCCAATCAATCCAGGATCGGTCGGACCATACAGCGTGAGGTTGGGGCGATCCAGTGCCGCCGTCAGATGGCTCAATCCGGTATCCACTGAGACCACCGCCCGTGCGCCCGCCAGCTGTTGTGCTATCGCTTCCAGCGTCAGCTTAGGCAGCACATCGACATGCTCAAATCCTTCTGCAAGGCGCTGCGCACGCTGATGCTCATGTTCAGCACCCCAGGGCAATTTCCCCGCAACCCGCTGGGCTGCATCTGCTCAATCAGCTTCGCCAGTGTGATTCCGGCCAGTTCTTGTTGTCGCGCGTCGTGGCATGCAGAAAGACCAGGTAATGATGTGCGTCAGCGGGCAGATGATGCAGGAAGTGTCCGGCAATCGCGTAGTCACCCGACTTTGCGGCTTTTCATAGCCCAGGCTTTTGGCGAACAGTTCGCGCGTCCGCTCAACCGCGTGCTGCCGCTTACTGACCTCATGGCGGATGTCATACCACCAGCTGGCGAACGGCTCACGCGCGCTACGGCTGTCCTGCCCATGTTTCACCCCTTCGATAAGCGGGTGACCAGCGCGGCACTTTTGATCAGGCCCTGTGCATCAATCCGATAATCGTACTCACGTGACTGTAACGCGCGTTTAAACAGCACGCGCTCTTCACGCTGCTGACTGCCAAACCAGTGTTTGCGCCAGCGGCGAATCGCGACCGGTAACACTTTATCTACTGCGGGATGCCAGCCAGGGATCTGTGCGAAATTCTCTTCCACTACCCAGTCGAAACGGATGCCGGGAATGGCATGCATTGCATCGGTCAGTGCCGGGAGCGAATGCAGCACATCGCCCATTGATGATTTTAACAATCAGGACGTGCATGGCACCTCCTGGGCGCGAGCAGTTCGCTCAGCGTCTGATGTACGCGTTCAGCTGAATATCGATCAGGCTCTGATGATAGCCCTGTTTCGGCATCGCCTTTGCGTACTTTGTGATAGCCGGTAATCAGGCGAATAATTCGCGCCTGTCTTTGCCAGCGGCGGCGTAAAGTCAGGGCTGCTTGGTCCATAGAGCGCCACCATGGACGATCCAGCGCCGCGGCGATAGCATCAGGCCGGAGTCGTTGCTGACCACGCACGGCATTGCGCCAGCAAAATCACCGCCCTGTTCCATCTGGGTTTCACCTGCCAGATTACGGCAGTGCCGCGAGCCTCTTCGGCAGCGCAGCGATAATCTCTTCGCCGGTCGGGCGAATCTTTGGCGGAGCCAAACAGCACGATCTGAAAGCCTTCAGCAATCAACTGGCGGGCCAGCGTGGCGTAGTGATAGTGCGGCCAGCGTTTGGCCGGACCAATTCAGCGCCCGGACAAAAACCAATGACCGGACGGGTCGCGGCGAGCTGAAACTGTGCGGACGTTTCAATTTTTTCCTGCTCTTCAACCTGCAGTTTGGCCACAACAGCGGCTGTGGCAGCTGCGCCGCCGAAGCAACAGGTGTGTCGTAGCCCAGCGCAACGTAGCGCTCAACCATCAGCGGAAACGCGGCTTTATATCCAGCACCCGCAAATCATTCAGCAGGCCATAGCGCATTTCACCGCGCCAGCCGACGCGGCGTTTTTTCCGCAAAGAAGGGGACCAGCGCCGACTTGAAAGAGTTTAGGCAGCACATAAGCACGGTCGTAGTGACTGGCGCGCAGCACTTTGCCCAACCGGCGACGCTCACCGATTTCCAGCGCGCCATGCCCAAGCGGCATCGCCAGCGCCTGATTCACCTCCGGCATGCGTGACAACAACGGACGGCACCATGCAGGTGCCATCACGTCAATTACCGCATCGGGATGTTCGGCCTTGAGGGTGCGATAGAGACTTTGCGACATCATCATATCGCCGACCCACGACGGGCCGATTACCAAATTTCATCGCCGGAGCAGCTTCCTTTATGCGTTACGGTTCAGCCAGACCATATAGTCAGCGACGCCCTGCGCCACCGTTTTAAATGGCTTGTCGTAGCCAGCGGCACGCAATTAGTGAGATCGGCCTGGTAAGGCCTGGTACCGTCCTTTGAGCTTTTCCGGGAGGGATGTACTCGATCTGACCTTCTGGTGGACTTCAGTACTGCGTCAGCCACTTCCTGGAAGGACTCGGCGCGCGCCTGTGCCAGTTGTAAATCCCGGAGCGCCATTTCCCAGCACCACAGGTTCACTTCCGCAACATCATCAACGTGGATGAAATCACGTTTAAAGCCGTCGCTGCCTTCAAACAGTTTTGGATTTTCATCGTTGCTGATCTGCGTGTTCAGATGGAAGGCAACGCTTGCCATGCTGCCCTTGTGGCCTTCACGCGGTCCATAGACATTGAAAGCGGAAGCCGCATACCGGCGAGTTCGCTTCCGGCAGCATCTGACGGACGTAATGGTCGAACAGCATCTTGGAGTAGCCATAACATTAAGCGGCTGCTCATACTGACGCTCTTCAATGAAATTCTCATTGCGTCCGCCGTAGGTCGCTGCGGAAGAAGCGTAGAGGAACGGGATCTCGCGCTCAAGACAGAAGTGCAGCAGCTCTTTGGAGTACTGATAGTTTGTTTTCCATCATGTACTTGCCATCCCACTCGGTGGTGGAGGAGCAGGCGCCCTGATGGAACACCGCTTCGATCGGGCCTAAATCATCGCCCGCCATCACGCTCATCAGGAACTCTTCTTTGTCCATGTAATCGACGATATCCAGGTCGACTAAATTGGCAAACTTGGTGCCATCCTTCAGATTATCCACCACCAGAATGTCGGTGTGACCGCGATCGTTCAGCGCTTTGACAATGTTGCTGCCAATCATTCCTGCGCCGCCAGTTACGATAATCATGTTGTTACCTTCACGTTGTGGGGTGAAACAGGAGGTTTCACACACGAATACCTCACATCATAACATTTCATCAGGGTGCAGACAGCCAGATGACTCTGTAACGCTTTGTGCGTACATCCTTGCGGCGTGAACTATGCTGCAAAATGACATTCTGTTGGGCGATTTATCGTGAAGAAGCGGCCTGTTCAGTAAGATATGCCAGATTTTGCCATCTGAGGAGAGCAATGATGCCTGCGCAATTTTATCAACAACTTCGTCAGCAACTTGATGATGCACGTCAGGAAGGACTGTTTAAACAGGAGCGGATCATCACTTCTGCCAGCAGACGGAGATCGCGGTTGGCGATAATCCGGCGGTGATTACTTCTGCGCCAATAACTACTTAGGTTTAGCGAACCATCCGGCGCTGATTCAGGCGGCGAAAGAGGGGATGGATTCGCATGGTTTTGGCATGCGTCGGTGCGCTTTATTTGCGGCACGCAGGATAGTCATAAGCAGCTGGAAAAGCGGCTGGCAGACTTTCTCGCATGGAGGATGCCATTCTTTACTCCTCCTGTTTCGATGCCAATGGCGGCCTGTTTGAAACCCTGCTCGATGCGCAGGATGCCGTCATCTCTGATGCGCTGAACCACGCTCCATTATCGATGGCGTCCGGCTGTGCAAAGCGCAGCGTTACCGCTATGCAATAACGATATGGCGCAGCTGCGCGCCTGTCTGCAGGAAGCGCGCGATAAAGGCGCGCGTCATATTTTGATCGCCACCGATGGGGTCTTTCAATGGATGGGGTGATTGCGAACTGCCCGCTATCTGCGATCTGGCCGACGAATTCTCTGCGCTGGTGATGGTGGATGATTCCCATGCGGTGGGCTTTGTCGGGAACGCCGGACGCGGAACCCATGAATATTGCGATGTGATGGGCCGGGTCGACATCATTACCGGCACGCTGGGTAAAGCGCTGGGTGGCGCCTCCGGTGGCTACACCGCAGCAAGCAAACGGTGGTGGAGTGGCTGCGCCAGCGTTCCCGTCCCTATCTGTTCTCTAACTCGCTGGCCCCGGCCATTGTTGCCGCCTCGCTGCGGGTGCTGGAATCTGCTCAGCGAAGGCGACGGGCTGCGTCAGCGTCTGTGGGACAACGCCCGTTACTTTCGGGAGCAGATGACGGCGGCGGGCTTTACGCTGGCGGGAGCCGATCACGCCATTATCCCGGTAATGCTGGGTGAAGCCAGCGTCGCCCAGGAGTTCGCCCGCCTGCTGCAACAGGAAGGCATCTACGTTACCGGCTTCTTCTATCCGGTGGTGCCAAAAGGACAGGCACGTATTCGCACCCAATCTCTGCGGCGCATACCCAGCAACAGCTGGAAACGTGCGGTGGCGGCCTTTACCCGTATCGGCAAACAACTGGGCGTTATCGCCTGAGAGTCCGTCATGAAAGCACTCGCCAAACTGAAGAAGGAAACGGGCATCTGGATGGTGACCGATGCGCCGGTTCCGGAGCCGGGCCACAACGATTTGCTGATTAAGATTCGTAAAACCGCCATCTGCGGTACCGATGTCCATATCTACAACTGGGATGACTGGTCGCGCAAACCATTCCGGTACCGATGATTGTCGGTCATGAATATGTGGGGGAAGTGGTTGCGATAGGACAGGAAGTGAAAGGCTTTACGATTGGCGATCGGGTCTCGGGCGAGGGGCACATTACCTGCGGACATTGCCGCAATTGCCGTGCCGGGCGAACGCATTTATGCCGTACACAATGGGTGTAGGTGTTAACCGCCAGGGCTGCTTTGCGGAGTATCTGGTTATCCCGGCCTTCAATGCGTTCAAAATTCCCGACAACATTTCCGATGAGCTGGCAGCAATCTTTGATCCGTTCGGCAACGCCGTGCATACCGCCCTATCGTTCGATCTGGTGGGTGAGGATGTGCTGATATCCGGCGCGGTCCTATCGGCATCATGGCCGCCGCGGTCTGTCGCCATGTCGGCGCACGCAACGTGGTGATCACGGACATCAATGAGTATCGTCTGGCACTGGCGCGCAAAATGGGCGTCACGCGCGCGTGAATGTGGCGAATGAGGATCTGCGAGACGTGATGCACTCGCTGGGCATGACAGAAGGATTCGATGTCGGCTGGAGATGTCTGGTGCACCGCCTGCCTTCCGTTCATTGCTGGAGGTAATGAATCACGGGGGCGGATTGCACTGCTGGGCATCCCGCCGGGTGAAATGGCGATCGACTGGAATCAGGTGATCTTCAAAGGGCTTTTTCAAGGGCATTTATGGCCGGGAGATGTTTGAAACCTGGTATAAAATGGCGGCGCTGATCCAGTCCGGGCTTGATTTAACGCCGGTTATTACCCATCGCTATGGAATCGACGATTCCAGCAGGGCTTTGATGAGATGCGTTCTGGACGCTCGGGAAAGGTGATACTGAGCTGGGATTAAAACAGCGGCCGCCAGAGCGGCCGCATGATTAGCTTTGTTTTTTCTCTTCATCGGTCAGGTAGCGCACTTTGCGCGTGTAGTCCTGGCCTTTAAAGTTCAGCGGCTGTTGCGGATCGGCGAGGTATTTTTGCCATTCCGACAGCGGAAAGCCGCCATGTGCGCCTACCACTTCAGGCGGGATCACCGCCGACTGACCCCAATTTTCTTTGAGACCGGCCAGTTAGCCCATTCGCCCAGATTGACGGTTTTAATATCCAGCATGTCCAGCAATACCGCCACGGCAGCTGGTCAGTAGGCGGCTGGCTGTCGTTCATTAAATTCCAGGTATCATTAAACAGCGTCAGCCACAGCGGCGAAATGCGCTGCCAGACTTCAAGGGTGGCGGCCAGGTAAGCCCCATTCACGTGATCCCAGCCAGGCCGGATACTGTGCGGGTAGTAGGCGGGAATCGCCTCTTCCGGCGCATCAGCCAGCTTGGCAATCATTTTCCCCTGACGAAAACTGGAATAGAGATGGCCGGCTTCATCATGATCTCCGGCATCTTAAGCAGATTGAGGTCGGAATCGATCATCAGAATGCCGTCGCCTTTAGCCTGTAAGGGCGCCTGCAATTTAATCAAACGACTGCGATAGATCTGCTGTAGCGATAACCTCTTCCGATGCGGGACATCAGCGTAGCGACACGGGTTTTTACTGGCAGGTGCCAAAGGCGTGAGCCGGTGACGCTGACAATTACGATCTCTTCAGCCTCTGTCGCAAAGCGCGCCGCAAAATCGGCACTGAGCAGGGCTTCTCGATATAGTCCGCGCCGGTGCAGGGATCACGACAGAAGTGACCGTACAGTACCCTGAACCTCTTTCTGCAATAAGGAGGTTATGACTCGCCCCGATATGGCGATAACGGGGATTTAAAAAATTAAGCATGAGGTTTCTTTTTCACGACGCTTTGTAATATTCTCGACGCCGCTGATATAAGTTTCAATAGCGTACTGTCACGTACGGTTTCGCTGCCGCATTGATCAGGCGTTGACGTAAATCCGCATCCTGCCACAGTGCGGTCAGTGCTGGGTCAGTTGCCCACGTTGCCATAATCAAACAGCAGCCCGGTTTCGTCATGACTGATCAATTCGGCAGTACCGACCACGCGGGATCCACTACGGCGGTATTCACCAGCATCGCCTCCAGCACAACCCTTGGTAAGCCCTCACTGCGTGAGGCAAGAATAAACGCATCAAAGGCAGTGAGGTAATCCAGCGCGTTGTTCTGAAAGCGGTAAAGACCACGTGCTGCTGGATGTTCTCTGCGGTAGCGAGTTGCAGCAGATGCTGAAGTTCCGGACCCGCTCCGACCACCACCATCTTCCAGTCGGCATCGGGATTAGCGCGTTTAAAACGGCCCAGTGCCTGCAGAATATGGTGATTAGATTTACGCAATATCAGCGAGCCAATCGTGCCGAACACAAAGGTCGAAGGGGAGAGTTTAAAGCGCTGGCGTACTCAAGGCGGTCGGGCAGAGGCTGGTGGATGTCGATAGCGTTATTGACGGTAAAACACGTTCCGCATCAACACCGTGGCTGCGCAGGGTGTATTCACGCCCTGTGACACGGCAATGATCGCCTGGCAATCCTGATTGACCATGCTGACCAGCCGCGGTTCCAGAACCGGATCGATACGGCAGTGTTGCACTACCGCAACATCCAGGCTGCGCGCCGCCAGATAACCTTCCACATTGGTGCTGGGCTGGTTATTCATATAAAGCGTGTCAAACTTCCCCAGCTGCAGCAGTGAATGATTTTGCTGGCATTGGGCATAATGCGCCAGTGTGTATCAATCTGATCGATGGCGCGCTTCTTGAGCTTTTATTAAAAAACAGCATGCCCGCGCGACTTCTTTAACAAACTTTGCCCAGCGTGGCTGCCTGATTTGCGGAATAAAAAAGACCGGGATAGCCAGCGCATTCAGCGTGGCCTCAATGGTTTCGTCGTTGCCACGGCTGTAGTTGTGATAGAAGCAGCAGGTGATATCAAACTTTTGACGATCGATACGCTTCAACATCCCAGCATACTGTTGGTGCCGCCGCCCACTCTCTGCCGTTATCCAGCAGCAGGATTTTTTGTTTAATAATCGTCATCCCTATCACTGTTCCTGCACAGCACGTTATCGCCCGACGGATTATAGTAATTTCTGCGTATAAATGAACCGCTAAGCTGAACACTTCATTCATAGCAAATTCAGAACAGATTTTTAGCGTGGTTAAACAGCGGACTGTATTCACACTTTCCGCTATTACCGTTAAGGCTCGGGTGGCAGGAACCGGCGCCAGCGGCTGTTTCGGTTACACAGGCCAGCGGGCTGGAAGCGCGGTGTCGCCGGTTTTGCCGGGCGCCACAGGTGTCCGTGAGCCGCTGCGTGATTCGTTCAGCAACTGACTGGGGCGAACCAGCGTAACGTCGGCTGGCAATGTGGGTAACATCTGCTGCAGCACCCGCACGGGTTAGGGTGGGGATGACCAATAGCAATGGCGTAACCGTCGCGCTGCGCCAGTTTCAACGCCCGACTGAACTGCTGGCGGAGGGGCATTAATATCTGGCTGTCATCCAGAAATACCCGGCGTTTTAATACCCTGACCTGGGTGCCCTGTGCGGCAGGAACAGCCTGACTGTTAGCGATGGTCATGCTATCCAGAAAGTAGATTATAGTGGTTCAGCGCCTGCATCACTTTCTGCATGCCGGGCAGGCTGGAGGTCATCCTGCTGCCCATATGGTTGTTCAGACCTACGGCATAAGGCACGTTGTTAACCGCATTGCGCATGATGCGGGTAACCTCTTCGCTACTCATCTCGGCGTTAGGTATCTTTTTCCAGCGGCTGTTTGCTCAGCGGCGCCATGGGCAGATGGATCAACACTTCGTGACCACTCTGGTGCGCTTGGTGGCCATTTCACGGGCATGTGGCGCGTGGGTAAAACCGCCACAGAAATGGCCTGCGGCATCTGCAGGACCTTGTTCTCTTCGGCAGGTCGATAGCCTACGTCATCGATGACAATGGCCAGTTTGCCGCCTGCGCAGCGTAGCTGAACAGCAGGGCGCTCAACAGAACGGGGATTTTTCGAATTGCAGCAAAACCTATTTTCCTAACCACGGGAGTGGATTGACGGCCTGTCCCTGACGTCGGATTTCAAAATAGAGCGACGGGGTACCGCGGCCACCATGTGCCCACCAGTGCGATAGGCTGTCCTGCCTTCACCTGCGTACCCACGCTCACCAGCGCACTTTGGTTATAGCCATACAGGCTCATATCGCCTTTACCATGTTCCAGCCGACCACCAGGCCGTAACCCTGTAACCAGTCGGCCATCAGCACGCGGCCATCGGCGATAGCTTTCACCTCGGTACCTTCGCGCGCATCAATCACCAGTCCTTTCCAGCGCAGTTCACCCTGCAGCTGTTCACCAAAGCGATGTTCAATGCGTTCCGCGTACCGGCCACAAGGCCTGCCCGCCGGCACGACCAAGTCCACGGTGCGCGCCACCAGTTCGCGTTCGCTCTGGGTCGGCTGATAGCTGGAGCCTTGGCTTTCGCCTGCGCCTGACGCTGACGCACTTTTCCGCCTCACGCGCTTCACGGCGGCGCGCTCGCGCGCCTCGCGTTCCGCACGGGCAATCTTATCCTGCAGACGGCTTCTTCTGACGCATCTCGACCAGATCGGCCTGATCTTTTTCCAGCGCGCTTTCCAGTTTCGTCAGGGTTTTTTTCCCGCTTCGCTCGCCTGTTGCAGCTTCTGCTGCTGGCCCTGCGCTGCGCTAATAAGCCTTTCTGCTGCTGTTGCTTCTGCTCCAGCGTGGCGCGTTGCTGAGCCAAATCCTGACGCGTCTGTTGCAGCGATTCGATATTTTCTGGCGCGCAGCATTCAGATAGCCGAATAGGCCAGAATACGCTCGCTGCGCTGGCTCTCTTCACCCCCTCACAGCTGTACACCGTTGTGCTTACCCTGACGAAACGCCGCATCAAGCTGCTCTGAAAGCAGGTTTTCCTGTGGGTTTGCTGTTTTCAAGGCGGGCGATGGAGGTTGCAAGCTGTTTGATTTCGTCATTCAGGGCGTTGAGGCTATTGCGGGTGTCACGCAACTGACGGCTCGCCTGAGCGATGATTTTTTCCTGGCTCTGCAACTGATCCAGTAATTTGCTGCGCTGAAGCTTTTGCGCTTTAACCGCTTTTCTCTTTTCAGCGATGTTTTGCTGAATAGATTGCAACGAGATTTGCTGTCTTCTGCACTACACGGCGGCCGCAGGAATAACAGTGCCCCGCACAAAGCAGGCTAAGGGAGAGGCTGGACAAGTGTGTGAACAACGGCAGGTTATCCCGTTGGGCGGGTCCTTGTGTGCGAAACGGTTGTTTTCCTTCATAGGCCAATGATTATTCCACGATGAACCGCCGCTTACCAGTGCTCCCCACTGGCATTTCTTTTCCAGTTATGTCACTTTCACAATGACATGGATTAAGCCTTACGCCATTTTTGCTATTCAGCCTTTTTTTGGAAAATGAAGCACAAATCGATACTCTGGCCGCATAGCATCTGTACATGCGAAGTGGCGCAGGTATACTCAGAACCCTTGTTTTAGCTTATTAGCCGGTCTGGAGTCGTTACCCCTCATGCAAGAAATTATGCAGTTTGCAAGCAATCACCCCATCCTGAGTCTGGCATGGGTCGTTTTACTCGTTCTGGTGATTGTGCTACCGTTAAAGGAATGTTCTCTAAGGTAAAAACGATCAGTCGCGGTGAAGCAACCCGCCTGATTAATAAAGAGGACGCGGTAGTTGGTAGACGTGCGTTCGCGCGACGATTTCCGCAGAGGTCATATTTCAGGTGCGCTGAATGTCGCAGCCGCTGAGATTAAAAAAGGCAACATCGACGAACTGGCAAAGCATAAAGCGCAGCCCATAATTGTGGTGTGTGCACCGGACAAAGCGCGGGTGATTCTGCTGCGCATCTCAGCGCGGCCGGCTTGAGCAGGTTTCAGTGCTGAAAGATGGTATCAGTGGCTGGAGCGGCGAAAATCTGCCGTTAGTTCGCGGCAAATAATCATACAGAGGTGCTGATCATGGCAAATGTTGAAGTGTATACCAAGGCGACTTGCCCTTACTGTCATCGGGCGAAGGCGCTGTTAACGCAAAAAGGCGTATCGTTTCAGGAGATCCCCATTGATGGAGACATGGCGAAACGCGAAGAGATGATCAAGCGTAGCGGCCGCACCACCGTGCCTCAGATTTTTATTGATGCGCAGCACATTGGTGGCTGCGACGACTTATTCGCACTCGATAATCGCGAAGGTTTAGATCCCTTACTGCAGGCGTAATTTTACGCCGGACAATCTCATACATAGGATTTGGTCACATGTCAGAACATAACACCAACGAAATGCAATTCCAGATTCAGCGCGTATTCACCAAAGACATCTCTTTTGAAGCGCCAAATGCACCACAGGTTTTCCAGAAAGAGTGGGAACCGGACGTTAAACTGGATCTGGACACTGCATCTTCTCAGCTGGCTGACGAAGTTTACGAAGTGGTACTTCGTGTGACTGTAACCGCCACCGTGGGCGAAGAAACCGCTTTCCTGTGTGAAGTTCAGCAGGCCGGTATTTTCACCATCAGCGGTATCGAAGGAACGCAGATGGCACACTGCCTGGGCGCATACTGCCCGAACATCCTGTTCCCGTACGCACGCGAATGCATTACCAGCCTGGTATCACGTGGTACCTTCCCGCAGCTGAACCTGGCACCGGTTAACTTTGATGCGCTGTTCATGAACTACCTGCAGCAGCAGCAAGGTGAAGAAGGTGCTGAACCACATCAGGATGCCTGATGACAACTCACGCTTCGATTAGCGTCATCGGTGCCGGTTCATACGGCACCGCTTTGGCGATTACGCTGGCCCGCAACGGCCATCCGGTGCTGTTGTGGGGACATAACCCGGCGCATCTGGCGCAACTTCAGAGTGACCGCTGCAACACCGCTTTCCTGCCTGATGTCCCGTTCCCCGACAATCTTTCCCTTGAACCTGATCTGACCAAAGCTATTGCTGCCAGCCGCGATTTATTGGTTGTGGTGCCGAGTCATGTCTTTGGCGAGGTACTGCAGCAGATCAAGCCTCATCTGCGATCCGACTCGCGTATTGTCTGGGCGACCAAAGGGCTGGAAAAAGAGACCGGCCGTCTGCTGCAGGATGTGGCGCGGGAAATTGTCGGCGATGACATTCCGCTGGCTGTAATCTCCGGACCGACTTTTGCGAAAGAGCTGGCAGCCGGATTACCGACGGCTATCGCGCTGGCCGCAACGGATGCGCAGTTTGCTGAGGATCTGCAGCAGAAGCTGCACTGCGGTAAGAGCTTCCGCGTTTATAACAACCCTGACTTCATCGGCGTACAGCTGGGCGGTGCGGTTAAAAAACGTGATTGCTATTGGTGCCGGGATCTCTGACGGAATTGGTTTTGGCGCGAATGCGCGTACCGCACTGATCACCCGTGGTCTGGCTGAAATGAGCCGGTGGGCGCCGCGCTGGGTGCCGATCCCACCACCTTTATGGGGATGGCGGGTCTGGGCGATCTGGTGCTGACCTGTACCGATAATCAGTCACGTAACCGTCGTTTTGGCATGATGCTGGGCCAGGGCGAGGATGTAGATAGCGCGCAACGCATTATCGGACAAGTAGTAGAAGGCTACAGAAACACCAAAGAAGTCAAAGCATTGGCTGCCCGTTTTGGTGTGGAAATGCCGATCACCGAGCAGATTTATCAGGTGCGTATTGCGAAAAGCCGGCGAGAGATGCAGCATTGAGTCTGCTGGGACGAACAAGGAAGGACGAAAACAGCACTGGCTAACGCAGGACGCGTAGCATCATCACCTGCAGCGCCCATTCAGGCGCTTTTTTTATCGGGAGAAAACAGCAATGTCGTCTGATGAGTTAGAACTGGTCTGGAATAATATCAAAGCAGAAGCGCGCGCCCTGGCTGATTGTGAGCCGATGCTGGCCAGCTTCTTCCACGCGACATTGCTCAAGCATGAAAATCTCGGTAGCGCACTGAGTTTATGCTGGCCAACAAGCTGGCTAACCCGATTATGCCCGCCATCGCCATTCGTGAAATCGTCGAAGAAGCCTACCGTGAAGATCCGTCGATGATTATGTCAGCGGCGTACGATATTCAGGCGGTGCGCCAGCGTGACCGGCAGTCGATAAATACTCCACGCCGCTGCTCTACCTCAAAGGTTTTCACGCCTTACAGGCCTACCGCATTGGCCACTGGCTGTGGAATGAAGGCCGGCGCGCGCTGGCGTATCTGCAGAATGAAATCTCCGTCTCCTTTGCCGTCGATATTCATCCCGCCGCCAACATAGGCCACGGCATCATGCTCGACCATGCCACAGGCATTGTGATTGGTGAAACCGCCGTGGTTGAGAATGATGTCTCGATCCTGCAATCGGTTACGCTGGGCGGAACCGGCAAAACCAGCGGCGATCGTCACCCGAAAAATCCGTGAAGGGGTGATGATTGGTGCCGGTCGAAAGTCCTGGGCAATATTGAAGTTGGCAAGGGAGCCAAAATCGGTGCCGGATCCGTGGTGTTACAGCCCGTGCCGCCGCACACCACCGCAGCAGGCGTACCCGCGCGAATCGTCGGTAAGCCAGGCAGTGAAAAGCCGTCGATGGATATGGATCAGCACTTTAATGGCAGCCTGGCGGGTTTTCAGTTTGGCGACGGCATCTAGTCTTAATCAGCGCGCCGCATAATCAAGCTGGCGCACGCTTCATAGACCACCACCGATACGGCGTTCGACAAATTCATACTGCGGCTTTCCGCTTTCATCGGGATACGGATTTTCTCTGAGCCGGTAGCGCCGCTAAGATCTCAGCCGGAAGTCCACGGCTCTCCGGCAAACAGCAGATAATCGCCAGCCTGGTACGCTACGGCACTGTGTGCGGGCGTACCTTTGGTCGTCAGCGCAAACAGACGCTCAGGCGACTCTGAGGCGATAAATGCCTGATAGTCGGCGTGGAATTTAATGGTGAATTCGTGGTAATCCAGCCCGGCGCGGCGTAAACGCTGTGTCATCCCAGGCAAAACCAGCGGCTGAATCAGATGAAGCTGAAAGCCAGTATTGGCACACAGGCGGATGATATTGCCGGTATTCGGCGGAATTTCTGGTTCAAACAAGACAATGTTAAGCATAAGGCCCCCGATGACAGGGGCCGAAGCATAACAAATTATTGACGAGCGGAGGAGTAGAGCGGCAACCAGAGGGTCAGACGCAGGCCGCCCAATGGGCTGTCATCCGCTTTAACCCAGCCGCGATGTTGCTGCACTGCCGTTTCAACAATCGCCAGGCCAAGACGGTGCCGCCGGATTCGCGATCGCGTGCTTCATCGGTACGGTAGAACGCCGGAAAATCTGTCACGATCTTCCGGACTCACCGCCAGGACCATCGTCATCAACGTGTACCGTGATGCCGGAAATATCGACGGAGAAGCTGACGCTGATATTGGGTGTGTGAATAGCGCAGCGCATTGCGTACGTATTTTCCAGCGCACTCTCCAGCGCATGGGGGTTACCATAAAGCGGCCACGGGCCAGGCGGATAGGGAATATCCATCTCTTGCCCATCTGCTCCGCTTCGAAGCGGGCATCTTCCAGCACCCCATTCCACAACTGATTCCCTCATCGCTTCGCTGACCAGCGCATTTTTATGCTGGGTGCGCGACAGCACCAGCAGATCGTTAATCATGCCATCAAGACGCGTGCTTCCATCTCATGCGGCCCAGCTCTTTGCTTCACCCTGGCGCCGACGCAGCAGCGCGGTAGCCAGTTGCAAGCGGGTGAGCGGGGGTACGAAGCTATGGCTGATATCCGACAACAGACGTTGCTGACCGGTCATCATCCGCTCCAGCGCACTGACCATCTGGTTAAAGCTGGAACCCGCCGCCAGAAACTCCTGTGGGCCCGATTCCAGTTCCGGATGCTGACGCAGGTTTCCGCTTGCGACTTCGTCGAGCATATTTCAGCTACGTGCCGGACGAGCCAGGCTCCAGCCAGCCAGAGCAGCAGTGGTGGCTGATGATGGTGACGATAAGCAGTAACAGGGGACGGTCAAACAGCAGATTGACGAATCGAGCTGGGAACTGTTGGCGGGACGAATCATGTAAAGCTGGTAGTTATCTTCGCCATCCCGAACGGCGAAAGGCCTACCAGCTCAACACGACCATATTTCTCTTCTGCGGATGATCGGCATTGTCAGACTGGCCGATAAAATTGCGGATAACCTGCATTTCGGTTATGTTGCGCGCCGATCACCCGACCTTCACTGGTCACTAACAGCAGCCGCTGACCCGGCGGTGCCCATTCTCCACTGCCCGAAACAGACGACGCCACCACATCAGATCGTTAGGGGGAATCCTGTGACAGCTCTGCTTCGACGTGTTGCTCAATCATGATTCCCTGCCGCTGTTCACTTTCCAGCAGCGAGGTCATCTGTCGTGAATCGAGCTTGGGCACCATTAGCACCAGCATCAACACCAGCGCCAGCGTCAACCAGAAGATGGCGAAGATACGGTGGTCAGACTTCCAATCATGATGCCGAACCATCAGATAGCCGCGGCCACGTAAGGTTTTGAACCAGGATGGCCGTCACGGCGTTCAGGCAGCTTGCGACGCAGATTGGAGATATGCATATCAATAGCGCGGTCAAAAGGCGTCAGGCGTTGCCCAGCACTTCCTGACTCAGATGCTCACGCGACACCACCTGGCCCAGATGCTGCGCCAGCAGAATAGCAGGGAACTCCGTGCCGGTCAATCCAGCGTGACATCATCGAAATGGCCTCCTGACGGCGGATTGAGACGCAGGCATCCACTTCCACGTGGGCGAGCTATTGTCGTGTTGCTGCTGCTGTTCACTCCAGTTTGAGCGCCGCAGAATAGCGCGGATACGCGCCACCAGTTCACGATCGTTAAACGGCTTAGCAGATAGTCTCTGCACCCAGTTCGAGGCCCAGTACGCGATCCAGTCTCGCTGCCGCGCCGCCGTTAGCATGATGACGGGGGTTTGATGTTGCTGACGCAGTTCTTTCAGGGTGTCGATACCGTTTTCTTCGGCCTCATGACATCAAGTAAAAGCAGATCAATTGAGTTATCGAGCAGGTTCAGCGCTTGTTCACCATCGCTGGCTACCACCACTTCAAACCCTTCCATTTCTAACAGTTCTTTTAAAAGCGAAGTTAATTCGCGATCGTCATCTACCAACAGGATTTTATTCATTTTGTAGCCCTCGCAGGCAAAAACCGTGTTACCATGGCGCACCTATCCATCGCTTTACGTAGTTTTACACCCCCTGACGGATGTTTGCAGCTGTCGCCGTACACTGGCTCCGTTGAATCGCAAAAACGGAAACGAATGGAGTACACGATGCGAAAATTAACCGCCGTCGTCCTTGCCTCAGCGATGGCTCTGAGTGTCGCCAGCGCAGGTGTAAAGATGCGACGACGATTGACGAGATGCATCAGGCGGATTGCCGACAGGCAGTATGACGCAAAATCCGCAAAGACACATGTTCGATGGCATCGAGCTGATGAAGAGCAACGTCAGCAGATGCGTGACCTGATGCAACAGGCCCGACATGAGCGCCGGTCGTCCATATTGACGATAGCGCAGCACTACATGAGTTAGTGACTGCAGACCAGTTTAACGAAGCGGCCATCGCGAGAAGGCGGAAGTGATCGCCAGAGTTCAGGTGAACAGCAGGTCGAGATGGCGCGCGTACAGAATCAAATGTTCAGCTGCTAACGCCAGCCCAGCAGTCGGCGTGACAAAGAATTACAGCGGCGACCTTAATGAGCTGCGACAGTTTCGAATTGCAGTCAGCGTCATCGCTGCAGGCAGTGAGTAGTACCAGCAGTAACCAGTAACATAGTATCCCTGTTTCCTTGCCTAGACACATCCCTGTCTTCCCCACGCCATGATGGTGGGGGTTTTTTTTTATCTGCCGTTGTAACAATTATTATTAATCAGATGTTAAGGATTTTATAAAGCGAGATCAAGCTTTATGAATTAATCCGAGTGTGGGCGACAGAGAGAGACTTATGGCTTCAGTTTTCCTGCGGGCAGGGTAACATCATTTTTTGAGAAGAGCAGGCACGAGGTGCGCAGAAATGGTTCAGGAGTAGTGTGTGCATAACACGGAGTGGTGGTGGAAGTGTTTATCACAGCTTCTGAGTGTAATGCAGGGCTTAAGAAATGAGAATGCTGCTCCAATAATCCGTGCCAGCCTGATGCTCATTAAAGGAATTGTGCGTACCAATCATAAGTGCAGCAATATGCTACGAGTTCAGGTGTATCTTTGCTTAGGATTGCAGAAAATTGAATGGATAAAGTAACGCTTGTCGACAGGCGTGGAGACGTGCGGCGGACCTCTTTCTACATTCTGACGGAACGGATATGATATCAGTCAGTTCGGCTGCCTGATTGGATACATGTCGTTGAGATGTCTGAGTTGAAACGATTTTTTGTAAGGTTTGGCTCTGGCCTGCCGATAGTTTTGGGACTAAAGCAATTTAATTAAGGAGTGATTATGTCTGGGATGGTTTTTTGTCGTGGATGTGGCAAAGAAATTCATGAATCAGCCAGGGCTTGCCCTAATTGTGGTGCGACTCAATCAGGGTCAGGTCAGGGCAATAAGAACCGAATTGCTGCTGCTCTGCTGGCGCTTTTCCTTGGGGGGTTTGGGGTTCATAAATTTTACCTTGGAAAAATTGGTCAGGGATTTTTGTACCTGATTTTTGCTGGACATCATTCCAGCTTTTATCGCTTTTATTGAATTCATTTTGTAGCTTTGCAGTCTGACGACGACTTCGCAAGGACAGTACGGTTAACTTGAAGCGTGAATAAAAAGAAACCTGCCGTAATGGCGGGTTTTTTTTATCTTTTTTTCACTTTTTTATTTTGACTGGAATCATCACCACGCAATAAAACCCCTGTTTGATAGCGCTTGTTGAGTTAATGGATAAGTCTCGCCGATTCTTTACTATTCAGGTCATGATACTTTAAGCGTACGGTAAGGGTTTTACCACCTGTTAATATTATAAACTCACTGAAAGTGAATGAATTACAGGCAGGCATAGAAAACTTTAATTATATTTTTCAATGAGATAAATCCCCCGCGTTACGCTTGCCGGTTCAGGCGCACCCTCTACACTTAATCCTGTCACTGCAGGGAAGTTAAGTGTCTTTGCGAAGTCTCAGGGAGCAGCAACCACATATGTAGTCCTGAATGAATCTATTAACGGAGTAAGTTATGGCAGAGCATCGTGGTGGTTCAGGTAATTTCGCAGATAATCCGCAAAAAAGCGTCTGAAGCCGGTAAGAAAGGCGGTCAGAGTAGCGGCGGCGGAAAATTTCAAAAACGATCGTGAAAAAGCATCAGAAGCCGGGAAAAAAGGCGGAAAAAGTAGTCGTCGTCCCTTCTCAGCCCAGATCAGGGCCTGAATGTGGCCTGGTACTGATGTGTATGACACTTTGCCCGTCCTCCACAGAGGCCGGGGCTTGTTTTTTGTGCCTGTCGCGCTTTTCCAAAAGAGTCCGATCCGTGAACGACTCGCTAAGCAGTGCCCGCCTCCCGATGTTAAACTTGAGCCATTCATTCATTTTGGGCGCATCATCACTGATGCCGCACAGGGAATCTGGCATGCAACCCTCTTATGGCAGACTGGTAAAGCGTGCTGCGCTCGGCGCGACCATTCTTGCGTCTGTGCTGTTGCTCGTGAAAATTTTTGCTGGTGGTACACCGGTTCGGTGAGTTATGGCCTCTGGTGGATTCATGGTGGATATCGCCGCCTCGCTGACCAATGCTGGTGGTGCGTTATGCGCTGCAGCCTGCCGACGAGGATCATACTTTCGGGCACGGCAACAAAGCGGAGTCGCTGGCAGCGCTGGCGCAAAGTTGTTTATTTCTGGCTCGGCGATGTTTCTGTTTGACGGCCTGCAGCATCTGGCGACGCCCAATGAGTTGCGGGCGCCGGCGTCGGTATTGTAGTAACCGTGGTGGCGCTGAGCTCAACGCTGGTGCTGGTGGCCTTCAGCGATGGGGGTTCGTAAAACCCGCAGCCAGGCGATCCGGGCTGACATGCTGCACTATCAGTCCGATGTCATCATGAATGGCGCTATTTGATTGCGTGGTGCTGAGCAGCTACGGCTTTGCCCGCGCGGATGCCTGTTCGCGCTGGGCATTGGTATTTTATTCTACAGCGCACTAGTATGGGCTACGAGGCGGTTCAGTCATTGTGGATCGCGCGCGTTACCGGAAGAGGAACGGCAGCAAATCCTGACGCTTGCGAAAACTGGCCGCAGGTGCAGGGCGTTCACGATCTGCGAACCCGTCAGTCCGGGCGACCAAATTATTCAGCTGCATCTGGAACTGGAAGATCAGCTGCCACTGGTGCAGGCATCGGGTAGCCGATCAGGTTGAGAAGGCGTTACGCAAAGAATTTCCGGGTCGACGTAATTATCCATCAGGATCCTGTTCTGTGGTACGTTCGAGAGAAAGGATTCTTTAGGTTTTTAACTTAAATGAATCAATCGATACGGCAGGGATGACGTAACGCTAACATTGCTGCAAAAATAGTGAAAAGTTGTCTGACTGAATCAATTCAGCAGCAAGCCTTTGATATACTATCTGCCATCACGTGTCGCGCGAGTCGTTAAAATGAGCTTCAGCAGCGATCGACAGGCAGGATAACCCTTAGTTTTGAACAATCCAGAGGTTGTCATGATCAAAAAAATTGGTGTATTAACCAGCGGCGGTGAACCCACAGGCATGAACGCAGCTATTCGTGGCGTGGGCTCCGCGCTGAGTGAAGGACTGGAAGTTTGGGATCTAGACGGTTACCTGGGATTGTACGAAGATCGCAGATCAATCTTGATCGCTACAGCGTTTCAGACATGATTAACCGCGCGGCACTTTCCTGGGCTCAGCTCGCTTCCCTGAGTTCCGTAATGAAGATGTGCGTCAGGTTGCCATGAGAACATGAAAAAGCGCGGCATCGATGCGCTGGTTGTTTTGGTGGTGACGGTTCTACATGGGGCTAAGCGCCTGATGAAATGGGCTTCCCGTGCATTGGTCTGCCAGGCACCATCGATAACGACGTTGCCGGAACGGATTACACTATCGGGTTATTTCACTGCGCTGGAAACTGTGGTTGAAGCTTGACCGCCTGCGTGATACTCTTCATCGCATCAGCGTATTTCGATTGTGGAAGTGATGGGTCGCTACTGTGGCGATCTGAACTGGCGGCCGCCATTGCGGTGGCTGTGAGTTCATCGTACTGCCTGAGTTCCCGTATACCGTGAAGAGTGGTAGCGGAAATCAAAGCGGGCATCGCCAAAGGTAAAAAGCACGCTATCGTGGCGATTACTGAGCACATCTGCGTATCGACGATCGGCGCGTTTCATCGAAACAGAAACCAAGCGTGAAACCCGTTCTACCGTTCTGGGCCACATCAGCGTGGCGGTGCACCTTGTGCGTATGACCGTATTCGGGCTTCACGCATGGGTTGCCTACTCCTTGAACTGCTGATGCAGGGTTACGGCGGCCGTTGCGTCGGGTTATTCAGAACGAGAAGATGGTGCATCACGACATCGTCGACGCCATTGAGAATATGAAGCGTCCGTTCAAACGCGACTGGTCGACACCGCGAAAAAACTCTATTAATTCCTCTTCGGGGTGTGCGACCTGGCGCGCCCCGGCATCCCGCCTCTATATTCCCATGGTTATAACAGCTTATTTTAATTCTTTAGCTCTGTATTGGTTTATGTCACGCTTAGCCCATAACGACATGGGAGAGTGCGTAATGAACAAGTGGAGTATCGGCGTTACCTGTTGCTGGCCTCAACCAGCGTTCTGGCGAAAGACATTCAGCTGTTAAACGTTCCTACGATCCAACGCGTGAGCTGTACGAACAGTACAACAAAGCGTTCAGTGCGCATACAAACAGGAAACCGGCGATAATGTCGTGGTCCGTCAGTCGCATGGCGGTTCCGGTAAGCAGGCGACCCCGTGATTAACGGCATTCGGGCGGATGTGGTCACCCTGGCGTTGCAATCGGATGTTGATGCCATTGCAGAACGCGGGTCGTATTGATAAAAACTGGATCAGCGTCTGCCGGACAACTCTGCGCCTACACCTCGACCAGTGTCTTCCTGGTTCGTAAAGATAATCCTAAAGGCATCCATGACTGGAGCGACCTGACGAAGCAGGCGTATCGTTATACCCTAACCCGAAAACGTCCGGCGGCGCACGCTGGAACTATCTGGCGGCCTGGGGCTGGGCGCTGCGATCATAACAACGGCGATCAGGCCAAAGCGCTGGCTTACGTCAGAGCGTGTTTAAAAACGTTGAAGGCAGGATTCCGGCGCACGCGGCGCAACCAATACCTTCGTTGAGCGTGGGATTGGTGATGTGCTGATCGCCTGGGAAAACGAAGCGTATCTGGCGGGTTAACAAGCTGGGCAAAGACAGTTCGAGATTGTCACCCGAGCGAATCGATTCTGGCTGAAACCGACCGTGTCGGGTCGATAAAGTGGTAGATGAAAAGGGGACGCGTAAAGTCGCCGACGCTTATCTGAAATACCTCTATCGCAGAAGGCCAGACTATCGCTGCACAGAACTACCGTCCGCGTGATGCTGAAATTGCGAAGAAATTCGCCAGCACCTTTGCGCAGTGAAGCTGTTCAATTCAGGACAAGTTTGGTGGCTGGACACAGGCTCAGAAAGCTCACTTCGCCGATGGCGGCAGCTATGACCAGGTCATGAAACCGTAATGCGTTGCGGTCAGGCATCCCTGCGCTGACCGTATCCTCTACCATCCCAGTTTTCTCTTCTCCGCCCAGCCGGGGTTATCTGCCAGAATCTCCGTGACATTTTTTTCTCGCCAGGCGAGGATGCAGGCTGCTAAGCCATTCAGGAAGCGTTGTTATGCCGACACATCGTCGGCAACCCGCCTGGTTGCGGTTCTGTGGTACTGGTCATTGCGGGGCTGCTGGCTGCCGCACTGCATTTCAAAAAGAACAGTGATGCATTGTGGCAGACGTCAGCGAGAAATGTCTGCCTCACCAGCAGAGTGGTGGAGAACCTGCGCCCTGTCAGCGCGTCGATCAGCGGCATCGCTATGCCATGCTGAAAGATATGCACGGCCGTTGCAGTATTGCTGATCCGATCGACAGGATCACCGGCATCGAAAGCCCGGGGTTACTGCAATCCGCTACGCCCAATACTTTGCCCTTGCCTGGAATGAGCGGACTCTGCTTGCGCAGCGACACGGCTCCTATGATGATCGGGTCCTGTCACTGGCTATCAATTCACAGTATGGCCGCACGCAAGAAACCAGCTCCATATTCATATTCCTGCCTGCGACCGATGTGCGTCAGCAGCTTGATCAGCTGACGCCACACTTAGCGGGCGGTGGGCAGAGCATCACGCTGCGTAAGCAACCGCTAGGCTGCGTGCATTGACCCGGACGAGCTGACCCGGCAGAGTGCGTTTATACGACTGGCCGATGAGCGGCCAGAGGCACGCAGCGAGATGGGGAAAATAGGGCTGGCACTGGCTGAATTAAGTGATGGACGACTGGTGCTGATGGCGATAGAGCGAAACGGCTGTGCTGAACAGCGGTTCAGCGAGGAGGTACAGGATCACGCCTGTCAGCTGATAGCGCCCATAAAAAAGGCGGCTTCTTAAGCCGCCTTAATCGGTACGTTTACTGCTTAGGCGCTTTTGCAGCCGCTGCAGCTTTAACGATCACAGCGAAAGCGTCCGCTTTCAGTGAGGCACCGCCAACCAGCGCGCCATCAATGTCGGGCTGGGTGAAGAGCTCAGCTGCATTTTTATCGTTAACTGAGCCACCGTACTGGATGATGACCTGTTCTGCGATAGCCGCATCTTTCTTCGCGATATAATCACGAATGAATTATGAACGGCCTGTGCCTGAGCAGGTGTGGCAGATTTGCCGGTACGATGGCCAAGACTGGCTCATACGCGATGACCGCATCTTTAAACGCTTCGGCGCCCTGAGTTCCAGAACGGCATCCAGCTGACGAGCGCAGACTTCTTCGGTTTTACCCGCTTCGTTTTCCGCTTCGGTTTCACAATGCACAGCACCGGTACCAGGCCCACTGACTTCAGCACCGCGTATTTCTTCGCGATGAATTAGTCGCTCTTTGTGGTAAGTGCGGCGCGCTGAGTGACCGATAATGATATTTCGCGCGAATCTTTCAGCATCTCTGCGGAAACTTCACCGGTAAACGCACCAGACAGGTTAACGTTACGTTCTGCGCACCCAGTGCGATGTGGCTACCGGAGATGGCGTGTTTGCCTGCTCGAGATAGAGAGCTGGCGGTGGCAATGGCGACAACAACCCTCAACGCCAGACAGTTCCTTGCGCAGACCGGCGATCAGTTCAGCTGTGATCTGCTTGCTGCCATTCAACTTCCAGTTACCATAACCAGTGGATGTCGCATTCTATCCTCCGCATAAAGCGATACATGAAAAATCGCTGCCAGCTGGCAGCGTTGTCTGCCAGACAGTATAGAGATCAAATGTAGCGATGGCTTTGCTTTTCGTCATTTTCGGCCTCATCATCAGGGGCTGCGAGCGCCAGTTTGACCGGCTCAACGGCGAAGGTCAGCCCTTGTCGCCGTTGTCAGCCACCACAAACGCAACGCGCCCTCGACCTGCGCAAAGTAGGGTAATCCTTACCTTGCTTCAGCAAACCCTCCAGCTTTTTACGTCCCTCATCGGCGCTCAGTCCCGGTACAAAGAAGCGCAATGGCGGGTCATGTAGGCCAGCGCTTTTTGCTGTGAGGCGTTTGATCCGGGCCTGGCAACGGTAGCCAGGTAATCTGCAGCGTCTTAATTTTGCCGGTACCGGGCTCCAGCGCGGTAGACGCATAGAGAGTTCATGATTTTGCTGGCGGCGCGCGTCAGGGTGCTTTTGTCACCCCGATATCAATGGCGAGATATTCCGGCAGCATCAGCGCCCGTGGCCTGATTATACTTTTCGCGGAACTGGCCGATAGCATATCAAAGGTGGGGGCGCCCGCCAGCCAGAGTAGGGGCGGGGCAACGCATCGGCCCCGACTGCGGTGGCGGATCGGCGGCAAAGACCGGAACCGTCAGCGCAAACGATAACAGCAGTGCGCAGCAAATTCTTCATTTTGTCGATCTAACCCAAAACTCAGGCGCAAATTAAAAACGGTTTTTATCCGCGAGGTCAAAACCGCAGCAGCGGTTCTCTTCTATGGATGATAATGCATGACGTTACAACAATGGTGTTTTTCCTGGCGCGGCCGGCTGGGACGACGTGATTTCTGGATCTGGCAGGGGTTGGTTGCTGACAAAACCTGTATTCGCGTTAGCGGCTAACGATGGCTGATACTCAGATGGCGGTTGGCGTGGTGCCTGCTATGGCCGCCAGCGCGGTTATCGTTAAACGATTGCAACGATCGTAATCGCCGCGGCTATGGGGATTCTGGTGATTGTTGCTGGCTGCTGGTGGCAGGGAATGGAGCATGCTGGACGGCATAGCCCGGCTGTTGGGTTCGCGCCATTCCGTTTGTGTTACTGGCTGGCCTGCTGCTCGATCTCGGTTCTTTCGCGGTACCCCGGCGCTAAACGGTTTGGTTACCGCGACTCAGCCGGTGCGATACCGGCAAACGGCTCACCAGTAATGTTCGCTGGTGATATGGCCGGCTTGCGCTTCAGGTGCTTGCGCATCTCGCGAGTCTTTCAGTAATTGCTGGGTATCACGCACATCGGCGGGTTGCCGCACAGCATCACATGGTGCTGTCAGCATCCAGGCTTAACCCGGTGGCGCGCTCCAGTCACCGTTTCGATCAGCGCCGGGACCCGGCCAGTCAGCGAACCGGCGATCTCTTCGCGACTCACCACCGTCTGGATGTGCAGCTTGCCTTGAAATGTTGTTGCAGTGCTGCATCAGCGGCAAAAAGCTCAGGTCGGCTGCATAGCGTGCAGCAAACCAGCACGATGTTTTCAAAGCGATCAGACCTTCGCCCTGCTGTAGCATCGAAGGTAGGGGCCAATAGCGGTGCCGGTGCCAGAGCATCCATAAGGTTTGCACTCAGGGACTTCATCCAGCAAAGAATCCTGCCGCTTCTTGGTGACCATCACCTGATCGCCAGGCTGAAGTGCCTGCAGATGCGGACTCAGTTTGCCCTCTGGCACGGTGACCAGGTAAACTCAGCAGATCATCTTTCGGCGCATTGACGTAAGAGTAAGCGCGCTGTACCCGCTCACCGTCGATTTCCAGTGCCAGCTTGGCAAATTGCCGGCGATAAAGGGATCGATGGGCGCTTTTACCCGGAGACTGAACAGCGCATCCGTCCAGTTTTTTACTCCTTTACTTCAGCATTGACCCACTCAGCCATAATCACTCCCTGTTGTTGATTATTCAGGCAGGTCACTATTTTCGCGGCTGCCCGGTGAGATTGCCAGCCTGCGCCGGGGCAAGGCTCTAATCGACAAACTGTTGCTTTGTCTTTACAGGCTGGCCCATAACTTGACAGGCGCAAGCCGGGACCTTTTCGCTCACCTCTCGCTTTGTCATCTAATCCTGATATTTTGCCCGCCATAATAAGATGACTGGCGGGTGAACCGCTGTTTTTAACTCCTTCACAGAAAGAAATTTGCATAATCATGATGACTAAACTCGAAAATCGCCCGCTGCTGGTGATCTCATTGTGCTGGTGGCAGTAGGGCAGATGGCACAGACTATCTATGTCCCGGCGATGTCGGTGATGGCGGATGCTCTGAATGTGCGTGATGGCGCGCTGCAGCGCGTGATGGCGGCCTATCTGATGACCTATGGCGGATCCCAGCTGATCTATGGCCCGCTGTCAGACAGCATAGGCCGTCGCCCGGTGATCCTGGCGGGCATGATGATATTTATGATCGGCGCAATCACGGCACTGATGGCGACATCGCTCGATATGCTGGTGTTCGGCAGCGCTGTTCAGGGACTGGGCACCGGCGTAGCTGGCGTGATGGCCCGCACCATGCCGCGCGATTCTTACGAGGGGCATGCACTGCGCCGCGCTAACAGCCTGCTTAATATGGGCATTCTGGTCAGCCCGCTGCTGGCACCGGTAATTGGTGCATGCTGACTCAGCTCTTTGGCTGGCACGCCTGCTTTGCCTTTCTGCTGTGCTCGTCTGGCGGTAACCGTCTCAATGGCACGCTGGCTACGGAGACCCGACCGCAAAGCGCGGAAGTGACACCTTTCTTTAAACGCTACGCCCGCCTGCTCAGCGACGCGAATTTCGTTCGCTACATTGTGCTGCTGATTGGCGCGCTGGCCGGGATTGCGGTATTTGAGTCGAGCTGTGGCGTTCTGCTGGCGGCGTGCTCGCCTGCATAGCCTGACCGTCA
Organism: Iris pallida; assembly: GCA_029216955.1. Lineage (NCBI taxonomy): Eukaryota > Viridiplantae > Streptophyta > Magnoliopsida > Asparagales > Iridaceae > Iris > Iris pallida. Next base: position 35,473 of record JANAVB010004783.1, read on the forward strand.
GATCCTGTTCATCTGCCGATTCCGCAGCATTTTTTGGTGCCTGGTTTGCCGGTCGCGAGCAGGGTTCATGGCACAGTCTGATGGTGGTGGGGCGTAAATAGCTGCCTGCTGGCGGGCATCCTGATGTGGATCCCGGCATGGTTCGGCGTGATGAATATCTGGACGCTGCTGGTTCCGGCTGCGCGTGTTCTTCTTTGGGGCTGGCATGCTGTTCCCGCTGGCGACTTCAGGCGCGATGGAACCTTATGCCTGGCTGGCGCGGTAGCGCGGGCGCGCTGATTGGCGGGATGCAGAAACCTGGGATCGGGCCTGGTGGCGTGGCTGTCAGCCATGATGCCGCAGCGCGATCAGTTCAGCCTTGGCATGCTGATGTTTTACGGCGTGGTGATGCTGCTCTGCTGGTTACCGCTCTCACGTCAGCCGGAGCGCGGCAACCAGCCGGTTACAGGATAAAGGGATGGAGCGCGGATCTTTACGGTCGGTAGTGAATCGACTGAATACGGCGGATGGTGCGTGATTTACCGCGAATCAGCAGGGTCTCGCTGGTGGCGATATTGCCCTGACGCGTAATGCCTTTCAGGAGGTTCGCCACTGGTAATGCCGGTGGCGGCAAACACCACGGTTGTCATTGCGTGCCATCTCATTCAGCGTCAGCTTTTTGCCCGCTTCAATCCCCATCTCTGGCACAGCGCTGCAGCTCATGTTCACCAGCAGACGGTTTTCAGCGCTGTCGCCTTTCACGTGGTGACGCGCCAGCAACCGGCCCTGCATATCCCCATCCAGCGCGCGGATCCCGCCGCAGAGACCACGTTCCGGTGCGCCGCCGATGCCATACATCACATCGACTTCGCTGTGCCGGCATACAGGTCAGAATGGAGGCGGGACATCGCCATCCGGGAAGGTAACACCCGCACGCCCAACTGCTGCAACTGGCCGATCACTGCGTCATGACGCGGCTTTGCCAGAACGACACGGTTAGCTGCGACAGCGGCTTATTCATCGCGATGGCGATGTTACGCAGGTGGTTTCCAGCGGCAGGTCGAGATCGATTCTCTCACGCGCTGGGGCCAACAATCAGTTTTCCATTACATGTCGGGTGCGTGCAGAAAGCTGCCCTTATCGCTACGGCCATCACCGCCAGCGCATTAGCCTGGCCAAGCGCCGTCATGCGGGTGCCTTCAATCGGATTCGACCGCAATGTCGACCGCATCGCCGCGGCCGGTACCGACTTTTTTCACCGATTAGAGCATCGGAGCTTCGTCGATTCGCCTTCACCGATCACACTGACCGTCGTTTCAATGGAGTTCAGGACATGACGCATGGCATGGACGCCGCGCCGTCAGCCGCATTTTTGTCGCCGCGTCCTAACCAGTGATAGCCTGCCGGGCGGCAGCTTTTCGGTTACGCGGGAAAATTCAATGGCAAGTTCTCGTTTCATGGCATCTACCTGACAAAAACAGGCGGGCAGTGTAACACAGCGGGGCAGTGGGCGGGGGAAAAGGCCCGCGACAGCAACGGTCTCGGGCATTGAATTACTCTTGTTCTTCCCACGCCTGGGCGCGGGCTACGGCTTTTTTCCAGCCAGCATAACGGAAGTTACGCTCGGTGGTTTCCAGGCTGGACGGAATTCACGCTCAATAACGCTTTAGAGCGGACTTCATCCAGATCCTGCCAGAAGCCGACGGCCAGACCTGCCAGATAAGCAGAACCCAGCGCGGTGACTTCACGCATTCCGGAGCTCAACACGGGTGCCGAGGATGTCCGACTGGAACTGCATCAGAAGTTGTTGGAAACCGCGCCACCATCAACGCAGCGCTGCAGGCGGGTGTGTTGGCATCGTTCTGCATCGCTTCCAGCACGTCGCGCGTCTGATAAGCGATAGACTCCAGCGTCGCACGGATGATGTGGTTAGCATTAGCACCACGGGTCAGCCGAAGATGGCACCACGGGCATACGGGTCCCAGTAAGGAGCGCCAGGCCGGTGAAAGCAGGCACCATGTAACGCCGTTGGTGTCTTTCATTTCATCGCAAAGTATTCAGAGTCAGCAGCTTCACTGATCAGCTTCATCTCATCGCGCAGCACTGAATAGAGGCGCCACCGATAAATACAGCCCCTTCCAGTGCATAGTTACTTCACCGCGTGGGCCACAGGCGATTGTGGTCAGCAGGCCGTGCGTTGAGGTTACCGCTTCAGTACCGGTGTTCATCAGCATAAAGCAGCGGTGCCGTAGGTGTTTTTCGCCATGCCAGGCTGAACACAGAGCTGGCCATACAGCGCAGCTGCTGGTCACCGGCAATACCGGCGATTGGAATACGTGTACCGCCTTTACCGCCGATGTTGGTCTGACCATAGACTTCAGAGAGGACTTCACTTCTGGCAGCATTTCACGCGGGATATCCA
>JANAVB010004784.1:0-34992 GCA_029216955.1 Iris pallida
CTTTGCAAATTTACCAATTACTTTGTGCACGTTCGTCAGGTCGAGACGAAACTTGTGCCAACAGGACCGTATCATTTTTCTGGTCATGTATGCCAAGTTTGGTCCGATTCTGAGACAGTTGTCCGGATCGTCGTTTTGTGGGCCCCACGATCCGACTCAACGGACGATTTTGTACACGGCCCGCCGGAATCCAACTTTGGACATACAGTTGGGTTCGTATTATCAAAACGAATCCGTAGACATGTAGTTTGATAACTTTAGAGACCATTGACTCTGGCATATTTTCGATGCAAAGTGGATCCAACGACGGACACCGTTTTGACCCAAAATTACCGTTATGCCCCTGTATCCAGAATTGGACTTAAGGACAGGCAATTCTAGCTAATTTGACTATTATGAGAACGTTGGTAATGTTTATTTCAGCATCTGGAGACTGTTGTACGAGTTTGACTGTTGTGGCTCACTGAGTAGTATTGTATTATCGGTTTCACCAGCAAAGGACCTCAGGCAAGTGCACTTTCTAATTGCTTTTTGATTCATAGAAGTTTTTACATTTCATGTTTATATGTATGTCTTGCTGCTTGTTTACACGCATGTCACACGGAGATTAGTACCATGGATTTATTGTACCTCTTGACTGTCATTTACATGATTACCATGCTTGCGACTTGATTCCATAAGTACTAGCTGGGCGGGGAAATATCTTAGTAGACATGTGAACTACCCACCATCCCAATATGTCTAATCTTGACTGATAGCAGCTGCACACGACACGTGCATGGTGCTGTATTTACCCCTTAGTCGTTCACATGTCGAACAAGATATTTCAAAACACATAGATAGTTGTCTTTTATTTGTTTTTCTTGTTTTCTTCACCGCTTGCCATGACATCAGTTACTTTCTAGTTTTCATCTCACATATGTTATTTTCATGTCTTGTGAATTCTATTGTGTTTTCGATTGCCGTCGGTTTGTGTGCTTGTTCCATTCCTGACTGAAAACCAATATTTTTTAGGTTAGTTGTGGCTTCTATTAGCATTGGAAGATACGGGTGTACTTGCAGACAGAAACCTAAAAATTAGATAGAAGTGGTATCATTTTCAAATATGTGTAAGAACCTTGTATTTTTTTAAATATAAATATTGTAAATGTTGTAATAAATTTAGAAATGTGAATGAGTAATAAAGTTATTTATGTGATTTTGAGCATCATGGCCATGACAGCGTTCTACCGTCGACTCTGCAGCGTAGGCTGGCTTTGACACGTCTCGTATCCGAAAAGCGAGTGCGGGTCGTGACAACTAGGCATGAAAATGGCCAACTACGTATCCAAGTGGACTCCAGTCCAAAATTGAATACGCAAAGCTGTCCAATATTTGTGTAGCTACCACTATAACATGTCTTAGCTCAATCCACGGAACAAGTACAATAAAGAATAGAAAATATGAGAACCAGTCTGCAGCGTAATAATCATATGCCCGAATAGATGAAGAATATGAGTCTATAAATACAAGACTACTAAACAGATATAAACAGTAGAAAATGAGACATATAAACTACGAAAGAGTGAATAACTGCAAAGAGTACATACATGAAAATACAATAGGAGTTCATCAATAGTCCAGTTCTCTATAGACTACATGTCTAACCTGGAAGGAAACCAGGTCCTCAGCGGGACGCAACAAGGTACATAATATACAGGCCAAATGAACAGTGCTATAAATATGAGAATGTAAACTGCACTCGAGATAGGTTGAAACTAGGAACAAACATTCTATGTGATGTGCAATATTAAGGACAATGTTCTATACGTGGACTTTCCAAATATAAAATCCGTAGACCTGGTATAGAGTCTCTCGGGATGCAGGTCATAGCTCCGATATAGAGTATACCAGTGTATATGTAGAAAGTGTGTGCATAGTAGCCCAAGCATCTAGTAGCTGCCTCTCCTCCCATGAGACTGTACGAGTCGAGTCCACGACTAGCTTGGTTTGATCCTCTAATAGTAAAAGTTGGGTCACACCTAGTAAAGTAAATGAATCAAATCGGGATCATACAGTCAACACAGGTTCTGGTCTCTCGGACAATACCGGAATACAGGAAGTCTAGAAATATGACAGTGTATAACAGTATCCTATGGTACAGGTTTATCCAAGTTGGTACAACCACGGTATCGAGAGCAGTCTCTAATGACCGATACTAGACGTTACAAACGTACGCCTGCACCCAAATCTGTCTCGGACGCGAAGTATCGATCGACGGTCCTACGTCGATACGAAATGCCACAATAGTACAAATATTTAATAAATAAAATATGGAACTGAAATACAAAGATGGCAAGGTACACTTGTCTGACTCCAGAATCTGATGAGAATGATCTGGTCCCATGTCCAAGCTTGGAGAGCCCAAGGACCTAAAGGAAATTATTTTAAAACTAATTAATTACTTGGATTTTTTTTCTAATACTTAACAGAAGAAAAATGAATAAGTAATAGATTAATAACCATATTAAATGGCCTAAAGAAATAACTTGCTCTCTAGTTTAAACTTACTATTACACAATTTATAATTGTTGCCTAATAGAGGAAAAAAATAACATAAAGGATCTTGTTTTAAGGGCTTATTAGATGACAAAAAGTATACAAGCTATTTCCCTCCAATCTTAGACCCCTTACCTAATAATCAACCAGCATACATGAAATGTTCTCGTGTCATTGTCCTATCCATTTGGTTCACAAAAATCCTCCTCCACATACATCATAGGAACCTAGGTTAGTTATGTCCTAGCCTAGGATTTTCACACGGTAGTAAGAAGGCCCTACATACATTGACACTATAGTCCTATCCATTTCTTCATTAACAGCAAAATGAGTTTTACCTAAACAAGAGGAAGGAAAGGTAGGAAAGAGCCATACCCACTAAAACACCCCTATCCATGCTTGCACCATATTGTAACAGAACCATGTATGTTATAACATCCTTCTATTGCAACATTTCATTCATTTTTTTTGGCTAAACAAAATTATAACCACTATATAGCTATCACACACACACACACACACACACACACACACACACACACACACACACACACAACACATATATATATATATATTTATATATATATATATATATATATATATATATATATATATATATATATATATATATATATATATATATATATATATATCAAGGCCAACAGTGTTTCTTACTCAATCATTTATTTAACCATTTTCATTCTCCATGCTAAAGGCTCCTATATGACAGCATGCTAAGGCATTTAGTTAGGTTAAAATGGAAAGGAAACAGGAACTCCCATACTCTTTCACTATCTCCTCTAAATTGTTAGTTGAGTTCCCTGTTTATGATCAAAACCCTAAACTATCCACTCATACATAGGTCCTGGTATAACCCCAGCTACACACAATTTAAAGAAAATATGTCCATTATCTACACACACACTAATGAAATAGATGAAAAAAAATATACTACTCTCAACATAGAGTGACAAACTTATATACTATACCCATATACTCCTTCCACTCTTCTTCTCTATACTCACTCACACAACGTTTTCCCCATTATCTAGCATTTTCTCTTCATACTGGTATACATAGATAACTATCTTGAACACTTGTACTCATGTGCAACAGTAAGAGACAAGAGAGAGAAAAACACAGAACCTAGCATGAGCAAGGTTCTTGAGAGGATGGGAAGATTGTTAGAAAAATCTTCAAAAAACTTGATTTAAATCTGTAAAATAAAATAAATTAAAGTTACCGGCCTCCGAGGAAGATGCACGTAGCACTGCCCTAAGAGTTAGCTCGGGTCTATGTGCAGACCGTATCCGAACGCTCCTAGTGGTAAAATCCCCGCTCCACCGGAATCTCCTTGCCACACACGACTTGGAGAGAGTGACCCCGACTTAGCTCTGCCCAGAGCAACGAAGAACAGCAGCAGTAATACGAAGGAGATGAGAATTAATTTTAGAGAATTTCAAGAAGAATAATTTATGTGTATTTTAGAGAAGAAAATGAGGTTTCAATATATAGGCAGCCCATTACCCCAATGCAATGAATGGTGTTAATGGGAAAATAAAATTTCATCATGGCTATTAAAATGTCATGAAGAGGAGCAAGTAGCCGTTTGTAAGTTTAGGAATTGATTTTTCATTTTTCTTTACAACGGTAGCTGTAAACAACAATCCTCCCCAAAAATCAAGTTCCGAAGTGGAAGAAAGAAAGAAAGAAAGAGTAAGAGAATTTCTGGGCAGTTGTATACTATGCATAAATGAGATGGACTACAGCCTTGAATCTCACGTAGTGACTATTGTCTTTGTCTAAAGAAGAGCTTGATGGACTACGCCTTGAATCAGTCTTCTTGAACCAGACTCGGAAAATAGCACACATAGTACGCTAGAGGTACTTGGGTCTATCGGGTGGCACGTTTGGTTGGCCATACGCACTTTTACACATTCATGAGAGTTGTCTAGGATCGCCCTGTCCTATAGTCGCGGCCCTCACGACCTCTCATATAGGTAAGTCCTTAAGGGTTGGTGATAGGAATCAACCCTGCATATTATGCTTGGACTTATTAAGAGTTTAAACTCAACCTATCCATATCACAAAAGGAACACTGTCACCATAGGGATGGGATATGAATGTACACATGTACAGCCTCCTGGGCTTTTATTTTAAAGAGAATTTAATCTCAGGTCAGTGTTCCATAATAGTCACCTAGTCTAGCTTGTTTCTACCCATTGAACCGGCTTCTTGGGATCTCCAGTCAGACTCGGTTGGGTTGCCACTGTTGGTGACTATACTATGGGCTTAACCCCATCCCCCTCGATGATTCTAGGATCAATATCCTAGATAGACCCTTCGTCAAGTGGTCTGCAAGGTTCTTTTCTGACTTTATATAGTCAAGAACCACATATTTGCCCAATAGGCTCTTTATTGACTTGAAGCGCAGCTGCAGGTGCCTGTTCTTCTAGCATTCACAGAATATGCTTTAGTAGTTCTATAGCGGATTTATTATCACAGTTTATAAAAATTGCAGGAATAGGATGAACAGAAACAGGTATATGTAATAAGATTTCTCAACCATTCGGCTTCTGTACATGTAGTATCAAAGCTATCATTTCAGAGTCTATTGTACTTCTAGCTATGATAGTTTGTTTACATGATCCCCAGGAGATTACAGCTCCTGATAGGATAAAAACATATCCAGTAGTGGATTTCACATCATGTGAATCATTACCCAATTTGTATCGGAGTAACCTTCTATGATATCAGGGTGTCTAGAATAATGAAGTTTATAATATAGAGTACCCTTAAGATATCTAAATACTCTGTCTAATGCAGTCCAGTGTGACTGATTTGGGTTACGTATATCTACTTAGTCTACCAATAGCAAATACAATATCAGGTCTGGTCCTATTTGTTATGTACATAAGGGACCCAATCATCTGTGAATATCTATGTTGTTCTATAGGAGATCCTTCATTCTTCTTGAGAACAACATTGCTATCATATGGAGTAAGGGCAGGTTTTTTGTCAAAATACTCAAACTTCCTTAGCATTTTCTCAATTGAATGTGCTAAAGATAGAGTATAACCCTCATTGCATTTGGACACTTGCATTCTAGGATCAGGTTTGCTTCACCTATGTCTTTCATATCAAACTGGTTAGATAAATAATTCTTATTATTTATCAATTCTAGTGAAGATCCTAAAATAAGGATATCATCAACATACAAGCATAAGATAACACAACTTTCATTTGTATTTTAGAATACAAACACTTGTCATATTCATTTGGTACAAAACCAAATTCTATAATGACTTTGTCAAATTTGTTGTGACATTGCTTGGGAGCTTGCTTTAGGCCATAAAGAGATTTTACTCATCTACAAACCTTCTTTTCTTGACCTTTAGCAATAAAACCTTTAGGTTGCTCCATATAAATCTCTTCTTCTAAATCTTCATTTAGAAATGCTGTCTTTACATCCATTTGATGGATCATCATATCATGAATGGATGCTAAAGCTAGAAGGGTTCTAATAGAAGATATTCTAGCTACAGGAGAGTAGGTATCAAAATAATCTAATCCTTTCTTCTGGGTAAATCCTTTGGCCACTAATCTAGTCTATATTTTTATATGGTACCATCGGCTCTAAGTTTCTTCTTAAAGATCCACTTACAACCTATTAGTTTGCTACCTAAAGGAAGGTCTGCTAAAAACCAAGTATTATTCTCCATGATGGAGTTGTACTCATTGTTAATAGCTTCTTTCCAAAAAGGGGCATCAGGAGAGGATGTGGCTTCTTCATAAGTTGAGGGATTACCCTCTATAAAAAAGTGAAGAATCCTTTTCTAAATTCTTTTCAATCCTTTCTCTTTTACTCCTTCTAGGTTCTATGACTTGTTCAGATTGAGAATTAGGCATTTGGTCATGAGAACTAGTAGACGGAGTAAGAGAAGGGTTAGGAGATAAAGGGGTTCTATCCTTGAAGGGAAAAATGTTCTCAAAGTAAACTGCATCTCTAGCTTCAATGATTATGTTATTAGAGATTTTTACTTCAGAATGGTTACAAGAAATCTATTGGCATTACTATCTAGGGCATATCCTATGAATACAGCATCTACAGTCTTAGGTCTATCTTCTCTTTTTGGGTTCAGGAATTCCTACCTTAGCTAGGCATCCCCAAACTTTGAGGTAATTAATTCTAGGGGTTCGACCTTTCCATAACTCATATGGTGTCTTATCATTAGTCTTACTGGGTATCCTATTAAGAATATAACAGGCTGAAATAAGGCTTCTCCCCAAAGATTATTAGGGGCACCTGAGCTGAGAAGCATGGCATTGACCATATCTAAAAGAGTGATTCTTCCTTTCAGCAACTCCATTGGATTGTGGTGAATAAGGAGCAGTTACCTCATGAATAATTTCGTGCTCTTCACAGAAGTTAGTCATTTCATTTGAGGTATACTCTCCACCACGATCTGATCTAAGGATCTTAATCTTCCTATCCAACTGGTTCTCAGCTTCAGATTTATAGACCTTGAATCTGTCTAGAACTTCATCTTTGGTCTTAAGGAGGTAGGTGTAGAAATACTTTGAATGGTCATCTATAAAAGTAACAAAGTATTTCCTACCGCCTCGGGTCAAGACCCTATTGGAATCACAAACATCACTATGGATAAGTTCTAGGAGTTCAGAATCCCTATGGACAGATTTGAAAGGTAATCTAGTATGTTTGGCTTGAACACATATCTCATTTGTGTTCATCGTCTATAGAAGTCTTAGGGATAAGATCTAAGTTCATCATCCTTTTGATAGATCCTAAGTTCACATGACCTAGTCTACCATGCCAAACATTTGATGATTCAACATTTACAACAAAAGAAGGATTTGAACTTTTATTCATAGTACTTAAAATAAAAAGTCCATCTTTCACAAATCCTTTTCCAATAAACAGATCATTCTTAGAGAAAACTACTTTATTAGCCTCCATTACAATTTTGTATCCTGAGGCTACAAGGAGGGATCCACTAACAAGATTCCTCCTGACAGACGGCACATGAAGCACATCATGGAGAGGTAGAATTTTTCCTGATGTCATCTTCAGATCTATTCTTCCTCTTCCCACAACTTGTGCCATTGAGCCATCTCCTAGAGTCACGCCTCCTCCACCTGATTCCTGATAGGTTGAAAAATAGGAGCGATCAAATAAACGTGAATATTAGCTCCAGAATCCAACCACCAATCATCAGAATGGAAAGACAGGTTTACTACAGGTTGAAAGCTTACAGACCTGAAGGAGCTGGAAGAACCATTCAGAATCATGTTAGCCTCTGGCTTGCCTTTTCCTTTGAAGGAGTTCTGGATAGGTTCTTTTCCTTTGGAAGCAGTTGATGGCTGTATGGTTGGTTCTACCACACACAAAACAAAATTTTTTGATCCTGAGTCTGACCAAAGTTTCTAGGTTTTTGGGGTTGAGGTTTTGGTGGTGATGGTTTTGGTTTTGGTGATTTTTGTGAGGAGGTTGAAAACTCTGCTTCTTTTGAAGGAGTTTTTCTTGGATTTGAGATGGTTGTTTGACTTAGGTTTTTATGGCTTTCTACAAGGTTTACCTTAGCTGTGTCATTTGACCTAGCTTTGGTCTTGGACTATATTTCTCTTCTGTTCTAATTCTTTGTAGAGCTTGAGAGTAAGTAATAGATCCTTGTAGATGTAGAAGGTCCTTTGCCACTTTAGACCAGGAAGGAGGGAGTTTCTATCAAGCACCCTATTGTGCTCAGTAGAAAAGATGGTTCCCTTGGCTTGAAGCTGCCTAAGGTTTCTTGGAACTCATGGATTTGGTCATTGATAGGTTTGTTATCTACCATGACATATTGGTTGAATGTGGTAGAATTGAATCTATCAATTCCAGCATCATCACAACCATACTCATCTTCCAAAGCATCCCAGAGTTCTTTAGCGCTTTTATACTCAAAAAATATGTCGTAGAGTGACTCCGACATAGCGCTTAAGATTCTGTGGAAGCAGTGGTAGTCAATTTCCTTAGGGGTCTTAGGCTTGGTAGAAGAGGAGGACTTGGAAACCCCTACGTCAGACTCAGTCTCATCAGAATCATTTGAGATGGTGTGGACCCATCAATGGCAGAAATCAGATAAGGTGGTAAGCCAAAATTTCATCTGGCTCTGCCACCTCTTGAAGTAGGTGCCATTGAATTTTGCAGGCTTTGCAGAGAAAGTCTCTTCCTTGGAAGTCATATTTCTAAGGTCTGAAAAAATTATATTTACTCAATAAGATGGTTTTGAGCTAAAATTAACAATTAAAATAATTTTAATAATAAACCCTTAAATTTTTAGTTTTGATAAGGTTGGGTTAGCTGTAGGGGCCGGATCCTAGCAAGCGGAGGTTCACTAGGAACTCTTAAGTACCGGTTGCTTAGACGATATTTTGCCTTGTTGACAGAAGGGCCCTTTCGGCTTGTTCCCAAACAAATCTTAACTTTTAGAACTTAAAAAATAAAGGAATTTTTTACTAAATTAATTAATTGTTTGATTTAGCCTAGATTAAAATATTGAGTAAAAGAAGCTAGAATTGATAGAAAAAGAAAATTGCCACAGTGTCAATTCTAACAAGATCAGTTGAACAATAATTTACTTAAGTGATGACAATTATATAAGAACAATTGTCCGAAAGTAATATATGACAATGATCGACCAATGTGAATATTAAAAATAATAATAATTGTTAAGAATGTAGCAGAAGCTTTGCAAATGGGACAATAAATGGGACAATAAAGAAGAAATTGCTACCAGAAGCTTTGTAGCTTCTTATGGTCAAAATTAGAACAACAGAAGCTTTGCTACCAAACTTTGAATATTCTAACAGAAGCTTTGCTACCAAACTTGCTACCAAACTTTGTAACTTGAATATTCTAACAGTAGCTTTGTAACTTGCTACCAGAAGCTTTGCTACCAAACTTTGAATATTCTAACAGCAAGAAATTGTAACTAAACTTTGAATACTTTAACAGCAACGTGAATATTCTAATCAAACTTTGAATAATAGGAAATTTGAACAAAGCCTAAAGACATGCAAGATTAGAACAAGAAGAATTTTTTGATAAAGTACGGCACTGTACTTTTGTAGTATAGTTAACAGTAATCAGTAATGAAAACGTTGAGCAAAATAATTGATTATTAATTTTTTTTAATTATTTAATAGTAGCGAAACTTTAGAAGCTAACAGAATTGTAAATAGCTAACTCTTAGATTGTTAGAAAAATCTTCAAAAAACTTCGGATTTAAATCTGCAATAAAATAAATTAAATTAAAGTTACCGGCCTCCGAGGAAGTCGTGCACGTAGCACTGCCATAAGAGTTAGCTCGGGTCTATGTGCAGACCATATCCGAACGCTCCTAGTGGTAAAATCCCCGCTCCACCGGAATCTCCTTGCCGCACACGACTTGGAGAGAGTGACCCTGACTTAGCTCTGCCCAGAGCAACGAAGAACAGCAGCGGTAATACGAAGGAGACGAGAATTAATTTTAGAGAATTTCAAGAAGAAGAATTTCTGTGTGTTTTAGAGAAGAAAATGAGGTTTCATATATAGGCAGCCCATTACCCCAATGCAATGAATGGTGTTAATGGGAAAAATTAAAATTTCATCATGGCTATTAAAATGTCATGAAGAGGAGCAAGTAGCCGTTTGTAATGTTTAGGAATTGATTTTTCATTTTCCTTTACAACAGTAGCTGTAAACAACAAAGATTTCCTAATGGGAACTTACAGAGATCAGGCCCGATGTGTCGGGGAAGGGAGACGACCGGCGAGGGGCACGGTGATGAAAACAGCACGAACCACTTCGCATCAAAGTCAGCGTTGTCGTACGACGAAGTATCGGCTGCCGAAGGTGCCGAGGTGTCATCTGCCACTCGGTGTGAACGATACAGGCTGTTGCCAAGGTCACAGTCGTCGATGAGCCCCACGAATGGAAGGAAAGTACTGGAGGAGATTTTGAGGTGCTAGCTTATGGCGACTAGGAGAGATGAGGCTGGGGTTCTTGGCTATGGAAAAGGAAGATGAGAGAATGGAGTTTATATATATAGAAAGAGAGGGAGTTAGGGTTTAGAGAACTCTGGAGGGGGGTTGGTCGAACTGTGTTGGTGTTTTTGCCTTTGGACTAGAAAAGATAGTCCCACATCGGCTACACCAAATGGTGAGTATCTCAATATAATGCATTGCTTGTGTTGAGGTGTGCACATGAGGTGTAGTGGGGCACAAGTTTGTGCCATGTGGGAGTATTTTCCTAGAAGGAAAAAGGATTAAATCCAACAAGGATGCAAGTTGATTTTTGTTGTGCGGACTCGGACACGGATACGGACTCCAGGATGTCTCGTGTATGCATGGGAGTGTTCGGGGGGTAGGCATGGACTGGCACACTTATTTGCTGATTGTGGGATGATCTAAAATATCAAACTCTATTTTTGAGTATTGGTAATTTAGTCCCACATCGGATAGGAGAAGAGGTGAAGTCTCAACTCCACTCTATAAATAGAGCCCCTTGGCCTCCTTTGAAAGATGCACCAAGAAGAGAGTTAAGGGAGTCTGTAAAGTCCAGGAAGCCTGTTCAAGTCTCAAATATTGACTTACGAGCGTTCCAGAAGTTCTTCGTGAACTTGCTGGTTCCTGGAAGCAGATCGTGTTGGGGCGAATCTTGCTTTGAGCAACGGTGATCTTAATCACCCCAGCAAGAACCTTTCTTCTTCATTCTTCATTCTTCTTCTTCTTTCTTCTCTTTCATCTGAGTTGTAACTCAGTTCTGTCCGTCTGCAACTGCGATTGCAAGGAAGAATGAGATTTATTTTTCTGAACTCAGTTCTGTCCGTCAGCAACTGCGATTGCGAGGAAGAACGTGAGATTTACTTTCTGATTATTGTTGCTTTTGTAATCAGATTTATATTATAGTGTTCCTCTTGGATCTCGAGAATGATCAGAAGGTGAACGTTTGTTGAACCTCTGATCTCGTCGAGTCTACCATCTTTGATCAAGCCCGGGACTAACAATCTCAAAGCAAGATCCTTGTAGATGGAGAACTCTCGTGCTTCTCTCATCGATACCAGCTTTAACAAGTTGAAAAATTCGACGGAGAACATTTCCAAATCTGGAAGAGGAAGGTCACCCTTAATCTTCAACTCGTGGACGTAGACCATGTGTTGATTGAGGATGAACCGACGATTCCAGAAGGAGGAACTGCCGATGCTATTGCTGCTGCACTCGTCAAGCAGAGCAAATAGAAGAGAGAAAAAAGCATATATAAACTGCTGATTCTCAATTCTATGGAAGACTCTCTGGCAGAGTCATATTCCAAGAAGGTGAAGGCCAAAGAGATCTGGGATTCTTTGGGTAAGCTATATGAAGATGATGAGAGGTCCAAAATCTTCATCGTCGAGAAGTACCACAAGTGGCTCTTCGAAGACGAGATGGCGATGCTACCTCAAGTAAAGGAATTCCTGAAGTTGTGCCAGAAGTTAGATGACGAGAAGATGCCCTTCGTCGACAAGTTTGTCGTTGGAGGAATAGTCTCGAAACTTTTCGCTTATTGGAGCAACTTCTATGCTAGAATGCATCGGAAGAAGCTGGACATTAGCTTGGAAGATCTTCTACAAGAGATCCACGTTGAGGACGAAATGCGATCTCAACAGAAGATGGACTCTCTGTCCAAACAACTGGCTAAGGCCAACTTGGTGCAGACAAGAGAGTTCAAGGGAAAGCAGGTGGCTTCTCATCACAAGAAGAAGGACTCCACTAATCTAAAAGTGAATGGTCCTTCGTTCAAGCAACAGAAGTCCAAGTCCCACATGACTTGCTTCAACTGTGATAAGGATGGCCACTACATGAGTGAATACAAATCCAAGCCCAAACCAAAATAGCAGGTATATCTAAACTTGGTTATATTGATTACTTAACTTGGTTGCTGTTGTGTACAGGTTGAGTTATCTAGCGTGGTAGCTGACTAGTGGTCTGACACTAGTGCATCTGACCATGTGTGCTCTCAAAGGAGCTGTTCACCAAGGACGAGACATGTTATGACGAAGGTCTCGATGGCGAACATATATCTAGCAGAAGTTCTGAAGATCGAGACAGTAGTTATTAACCACCGACAAGGACACTGGAATACGTGTTGCACGTACCAGAGATTTTTTGGCGATCTGATCTCAGAAAGTCTGTTATCTGATACAGACTTAAAAGATGGAAATTCGTACTAGCCAGATGGTAATTTCTTGACGAGGAACATGCTTCGAAAAGATGTTCGGTGCTGAAGGAATGTTCGAACTTCTGCTGATGGCGATAAAGTTACTTCATTGAGTGGACTGAGAGTTATTCTATGACAGAAGCAGACTCAAGCTGTCCTAACCGGGACCTTATCTTCGAATATGGGGGTAAGGAGGTGGAGGAGTTTAAGGTCTGTGCAGATACAAGATGGGAAGCTGCTCAAACGATTGAACTAAAGTACTGATCATCTGGAGTTAGTACACTCAGATATCTGTGACTTTTATCAATTCTCTACAGAGGCCGGTTCGAAGTATTTCTCGAAGTGCACGTTCGCATGACTTCTCAAGTAGAAGGATGCAGCATTCGAATAGTTTAGCGACTTCAGGGCTGAAGCTGAACGTTAAACCGATCTACAACTACTCATAAGTGAGTGAGATATATAATATAGGTCTCATGAATTCGCATCGTTCTGCAAAGAACATGGAATCATCATTGAGACTACTGCTCCGTATTCTCCTCAATCTAACGGGATAGCGGAGAGGAAGAATAGAACGTTGACAGAAATGATAAACTCAATGCTGCTAACTACGGGTCTTCCTAAATGCTAATAGGGAAAGCTGCATTGACGATCACTTTTATTCTAAATAGAGTGCCGTATGCAACTTCGGACGTAACTCCTCATGAACACTGGTTCAAAGTCAGACCTAACTTGAATGTCATTCGAGTGTGGGGGTCTCTGGCTTATGTGAAGCTTCCAGATCTGAAGATTCAGAAGTTGGGGACTAGGACTACGAAGATGATTTTCTTGGGGTATGCCGAGAAGAGTGATGCTCGGAGATTTCTTGATATTGAGTCAAATCATATCATCGAATCTCGTAAAGACAATTTATAAGGCATAAGAATATTGTTCTTATGGATAAACCGGAGAACAATAAGGGTGCACAAGAAACTGAAGTTTTCAATAAAGTAGTCCAAGAAGATGTTATTGTTGAAACAACGTTGAACCAGAACTCACTGAGCCGTCATCGAAACGAGCAAGGAGGCCGAAGAACTTCAGAGATGACTTCATCACCTATCATATGGAAGCAGATCCGCTTACCTATGATGAGGTGATGAAGACCAGAGATGATATTTTCTGGAAGGAGGCGATTGACAATGAAATTGATTCCATCACCTCAAATAACACTGGGTGTTGGTTGATCTTCCTGACGAAACCCATCGGATGCAAATGGATCTTCAAGAAGAAGATGAAAGCATATGGAACTATTGACAAGTTCAAGGCCAGGTTGGTGGCCAAGGGGTTTTCTCAGAAGCAGAAGATCGACTACTTTGATACGTATGCTCCAGTAGCCTGGATGACCACCATCAGAATGTTGATTGCTCTCGCAACGATACATAAGTTGGTGATACATCAGATGGATGTAAAAATGGCATTTCTGAATGACGAGCTGACCGAAGAGATCTACATGCAACAACCAGAAGGGTTTGTCATCAAAGATCTTGAAGACAAAGTCTGCAAGTTGGTAAAATCTCTGTACGGTTTAAAGCAAGCTCCCAAAATGTGGCATGAGAAGTTTGACAAAGTCAAAAGGTCAAATGGCTACAGGGTCAGTGAAACAGACAAGTGCGTCTATACGAAGTTTGCTGATGGAAGAGGAGTCATCGTTTGTCTATACGTGGACGATATGCTAATCCTAGGTACGGATATAAGCTGTGTCACGGAGACAAAGAAGTTTCTCTCGACGAAGTTCAGTATGAAGGACTTGGGGGATGCTGATGTTATCTTGGGACTCAAGATCATCCGGACAGACACTGGATTAGCGCTGTCACAATCTCATTACATTGAGAAGATGCTCACTCGATACGGGTATCCTGATCTTCCTTTAATTGATACGCCGTACCGGGGTGATCAGAAGCTGGAGCCAAACTCGAAGGAAAGCGTCAGGCAGCTGGAGTATGAAAGCATAATCGGGAGTTTGATGTATGCTACTACTGCCACAAGGCCTGACATAGCTTTCGCCGTGGGAATGCTGAGTCGTTTTACGAGCAATCCAGGTATTGAGCACTGGAAAGCTGTGAAAACGGGTTATGAGATATCTCAAGAAGACTCAGACATATGCACTGCACTATAGCGGAGATCCGCCGGTAGTGGAAGGCTTCAGTGATGCCAGTTGGTGCTCAGAATTAGAGAGCGAGAGGTCCACAGATGGATTCATATTCACAATGGGTGGAGCTGCTATATCGTAGAAGTCGAAGAAGCAGACTATGCTTTCGCGATCATCTATGGAATCTGAGTTCTTTGTACTTGATACCGCAGCAGATGAAGCAGAGTGGCTTCGGAAGCTCATGTATGATCTTCCAGTGGTTGGGGCACAGATACCGGCAATTCCGATATACTGCGACAACCAAGTAACTGCAGCGGTGGCATCGAATGATCTTTTTAACGGAAAGAAGAGAACTGTGCGGTTGAAGCACAGGGCAGTGAACGATCTCATTAAGAGAGGTGTCATTGCAGTGATTGATGTTCGGAGTCAGGAGAACCTGACGGATCCGGTCACCAAGGGCCTCAAGCGCCAGCTGGTCGATGACACAGCTTGTAAAATGGGCTTGATGGCATTCTGATATTGTGTTATTACATTCCTACCATAAAGTTTTATGCTATTAGTTCAAAGAGAAATCTACTAGGCATCTAGCTTTTGGTTCAAGGGAGGACTATTAACCAGAAGAATATCAGGATTGGTGGGTACTTGTCCTATGTGACATGGAGAGGTTACGGACCTACAACCACTGTTGTCTACTGTTGTTTTCTGCGGAAAATGGATCCTGTGGGAAGGTTGGCTTAAATGCCTTAATGAGTTCTCAGGCAGAGTGAATGCCTGGAGTGCTTTACAGGAAGCACGGTAGCGCAGCACTACAAGGAGTGTAACTCCATGCTACAGTGGGGTGACTCCACTATGAGGTTCCCAGGTAGGGGTAATACCTCGGCTTTGCAAGCCAAGTCACAGCGGAGTAGCACCGCAAATTGGCAGGTAGCCTAATGCTGTATGATAATCGTAATAAAGAGAAGTAGACAACACTACAAAGAGGACGATGTCCTCATGTTACAGTAGCATGACTCCATGAAGAGGTACCAGGTAGGGTAAAGCCTCGGCTTTGTCAGCCATGTCATAGCGGCGTAACACCGCACGGAAGTGCAAGACTTCATGCTGGGTAGTTTGGCACTACAAAGAGGCCTGTGACCTCATGCTATAGTAGTATGACACTACAATGAGGTACCCAGGTGGGGTAAAGCCTCGGCTTTAAGCCATGTCATAGCGGCGTAGCACCGTAAAGAAGCGCAATGCTTAATGCCATGACTCTTTATAAAGAACTCACATATAGTGTATGGACAGAGATATCAGGCCGTCTCTTGAGGGTAAACTTGTAGATGTCCAAAAATTATATACTGAAACCAGGCTGGCACAAGGCCTTCAATGTGCAGCCAGAAGCACAGTTGATGTCATTATGTGAGTAGAAAGAATTGCAGTTATAGTACAGAATTCAAGGCTTAGTCCATTCTTGTATCATGCTGTTATTTAACCTATGCGGGAAGATTCAAGTCGCAGCGACATCTCTCCTAATGCATGATGGACGGTCACTGTGGGGAACGCTCAACCCATATATTGAGATATGTGGGGGATTGTTGGTGTTTTTGCCTTTGGACTAGAAAAGATAGTCCCACATCGGCTACACCAAATGGTGAGTATCTCAATATAATGCATTGCTTGTGTTGAGGTGTGCACATGAGGTGTAGTGGGGCACAAGTTTGTGCCATGTGGGAGTATTTTCCTAGAAGGAAAAAGGATTAAATCCAACAAGGATGCAAGTTGATTTTTGTTGTGTGGACTCGGACTCGGACACGGACTCCAGGATGTCTCGTGCATACACGGGAGTGTTCGGAGGGTAGGCATGGACTGGCACACTTCTATGCTGATTGTGGGATGATCTAAAATATCAAACTCTATTTTGAGTATTGGTAATTTAGTCCCACATCGGATAGGAGAAGAGGTAAAGTCTCAACTCCACTATATAAATAGAGCCCCTTGGCCTCCTTTGAAAGATGCACCAAAAAGAGAGTTAAGGGAGTCTGTAAAGTCCAGGAAGCCCGTTCAAGTCTCAAATATTGACTTACGAGCGTTCCAGAAGTTCTTCGTGAACTTGCTGGTTCCTGGAAGCAGATCGTGTTGGGGCGAATCTTGCTTTGAGCAACGGTGATCTTAATCACCCCAGCAAGAACCTTTCTTCTTCATTCTTCTTTCTTCTTTCTTCTCCTTCATCTGAGTTGTAACTCAGTTCTGTCCGTCTGTAACTGCGATTGCAAGGAAGAACGTGAGATTTATTTTTCTGAACTCGGTTCTGTCCGTCAGCAACTGCGATTGCGAGGAAGAACGTGAGATTTACTTTCTGATTATTGTTGCTTTTGTAATCAGATTTATATTATAGTGTTCCTCTTGTATCTCGAGAATGATCAGAAGGTGAACGTTTGTTGAACCTCTGATCTTGACATCGAGTCTACCATCTTTGATCAAGCCCCGGGACTAACAAACTGTCAGGCATTAGGCGTGCTCTGTGTTGCAGAGCAACAGTACATACGGGGGAGGAAGGGGATGCACAGTGGTTAAAACACTGTATGAGCATTCGGACGAAAGAGAAGGTGAACAAGAAAATTTGAATATGAGTAGCATTTTGGGTTATGGATTTCGGGTCGGGTTTTAAGAGCACCCGCCCACCCATCACAAGCTTGCTTCCAGGTCCAAGGGTTGGTCTGTTGGATCTTAAGGAAGTGTAAAAGAAAGAAAAAAATGATAACGTCATGAGGTCCACACCATTGGTTAGTTTTGGGCCCAGATTAAAGGGCAAGTTTTAAGAAAAATGTTTCTAGGGATTTGGTTAATAAGTGAGCCCAAATTAGCTAGAAAAATACATATATAAAAATTCTTATAATTACAAAAACAAATTTGATCCAATTAATCAGTTAATGAGATTAACCAAGCCTTGAACCAATTACAAAACACTTATAATTACAAAAACAATTGTTCATATATAACCAAGCCTTGAACCAATTTATCAGTTAATGAGATTAACAATTTATAGACAAATTATTATTAGTGATATTATAAATATATATACTCTAATTTAGTCTATTTATATAAGGCTGTTGCAAACTTAGCCTAGTATTATTTGGTATATAGTTGATTTTAATGGTTAGGAACTTTAGAAAAAATTTGAAATTTGAGAGATCAAATCTAAAAAAGGACAATCAAGACAACGACACTGAAGAGAAAGCATCCTAAAGGAGGGTAAATATGGTCAAGCTTACAAATCAAGCACAATAAGATTGCCAATGGGCAATTTAAAGATTAAGAGTGCAAGAGAAGATGCAATAAACATACCGACACCCGATGTATCCTAATATCCTCCCTTGGGATACTCCAGTCCCGGAACTCTCTTCGGATTTAATCCACTATTATCGCAAATAGTACAACGTAAGCTTTCATCCGAAGACACACCAACTTCTTACACGATAGCTTTTATCTGAAGGCCTCTCCGACTTCAATATACGAGAGCTTTGATCCGAAGACTCTCAAACTCCACAACACGAGAGCTTTGATCCAAAGGACTCTCCAACTTCAACAAACTTCACAAGAAGGCTTTGATCTTCTTACAACAAGAACGAAGATCTTACTTTTACAACTCAAGAACACTCTAACACAATTTGTAGATAGGCGAGTGTCACGCCCCAGTCCCAAAATATACGGGACTCGGCCACGTGGCAATGGCCAACTACGCATTCAAGCGGACTCTAGTCCAACTCGAATATGTATAAGCTGTCAAGTGTCCAAGTATCCATAATATACATCCACAATTCTACTAAACTACTAAGAAAAACTAGATATGTAATACTACATAAAGATGATAAGAAGGCATCAACTGAAGATACCTGAAAGAGTAATCCGAAGAAGTAACCCTCAATATCCTATGTCAGATCTCAACATACACCTGGAAGGAAACCAGGTCCTCAATAGGACATAGCAAGATACATATATATATGCCGAAATATAGTACAATGAATAATATATGAAGGGAGTAAACATATGATCCAGGAACAGGTATAAAAAAATAGTCAGATGATCAGTAACAATACTACTAAGCAGACTAAAGTAAGCTACAGTTAGCTCCTCCGTCTAGTGACAACATTCGACAGAGATGCTTTCTTTAAGGGGTACATATGCAGTGGCGCGAGTCACTAGCTGTAGCAACATCACTAAAGTAAGCTACAGTTAGCTCCTCCGTCTAGTGACAGTCCTTCCCACACAATGAAACTGCCCGTGATGCATCCACGACACGTCTAGTCCGACTTTAATAGTCGATAAGTCAAGAAGTCCAGTCAACATGTACAGAAAATCCACCATCAAGTAAATATCCAGAGATCATAAATGAATCACCTATATGCCATGCAATATGAATCCGTATATCAAGTCTATGTGCCAGCATGTATATCATGTAAGCATACCGATGAGAGCAGATGAATCATGTAGCAGTATATCCAAGTAAAAGACTGATAAGAAAATAAGCATATAAATATTGTATATTAAATTGGCAAGATATACTTGCATGGAGTTGTCCAATCTATGTTGAGACTGCAGAACCAAAGTCTAACCCACTATTCATGAGCCAATGAACCATACTCCACATAAATATCTATCAACCAAAATCACAAACAAACCTATATCA
Organism: Iris pallida; assembly: GCA_029216955.1. Lineage (NCBI taxonomy): Eukaryota > Viridiplantae > Streptophyta > Magnoliopsida > Asparagales > Iridaceae > Iris > Iris pallida. The sequence continues at coordinate 19,567 of JANAVB010004784.1, forward strand.
CACACTAAAATCCACGTATGAGTAATAACTCCTACATAGAGAGCTTGGGTCATTCTAGTCGCGTATTACCTTAGGTTATCTAAGTCACTTGTTAATTAATCGTCTAGAACTAGGTCACACTAGTCACTATAATCATTATTGCTAATAATATAAATTGTAAGTTGTAGGTTCAAAATATCAAGTTTATATCTCGTTATTCGTATAGCAAAACCTACAACATATAAATCGAGACAAGATGATCAACCGCAAGGTCAACAATCTTATCTTGGCGATCCACATAGTCACCTAGTCAATTTCAGCGATATGAGATCAATAGAATCGATTGATCTCAGTTTCGACGCACGGATTCCGAGATACAAAAATAAATAGAAATTAATTATAATTAAAGGTGATACATAAAGGAAAAAATCTATAGACTTTGTCAGATGATGAAACAAACATCACCAACGGATCCAGAATAGTTAATTTAGCTAGGATAGCCTATCCATAAGTCCAATTTGGAAACATGGATAAACAGTAATTTGGGGTCAAAACGATGTTCGTCGTTGGACCCGCTTTGCACCAAAAAATGTGTCAAGATAATATTTCTCTAAACTTAGCAAATTATACGTCCATGAGTCTGGAATGATGATACATACCCAATGGTATATCCGAAATTGGATTCCGATGAGCCCATCTCAAAATGGCCCGTTGACCCGGACGTTGGGACCCGGTTTGCACGAAAATGCATGCTGGAGCCAAAGTCCTCTATATCTAGAAAATTATATGTCAACGAGTCCAGAATGATGATAACCCAACGGTATATCCGAAATTGGATTCCGATGAGCCGATCTCAAAATGAACCGTTGACCCGTATATAAAGATTCGATTTGCACGAAAATACGTGTCGGGGCCACGTTGCTACAAAATCAGCAAATTGCATATGAATTCTAGGTAGAACGATGCCACCAGTCCGCTGGTGCTGACAGAACTGGAATCCGGAGTCCTAGATTCAAAATTGGAATTTTACAAGTTGAAAATTATGATTTTGATAGGCCAACTTTGGCATCGATTGCAACCAACCAAATGGTATCCTATAAAGCTGAATTTTTAATGACACGAAGGTGGTTATGCCTACTATGCAATGAAGTTGGTGATTTGCCAATGGGAGCTTCGACAAGGGAGAAACGGATCCGCGAATTTGGCTCCATAAAATTGCCAAAAATAAACATAATTTAAACGGTCAACTTGGTGGCCAGTTTTGACCTATTAAACTATCGAATTAACGGTTGAAATTTTAGGGGAGAGAAGCAGTATATACCGAGATTAAGATGGAAAAATTGGAAAGACGATCCAACGGTCGGATTGTCCAAAAAATATGTCCAAAGTTGCTATCTCAAAATGCAATTTCTGAGTTCAAAGCTAGTGCGTCACGACGGGATCTCGTGCGAAATGCACGAATTGCCTACGTCGTGCGTTGGAAAGAAGGGTGGAGGCTCAGGAGAGTTCGTCAGAGGTGCGTTGTCGTATGGGGGTGGTCACGACAACGGTTGGCAGTTGTTGGCCACAGCCATCGAGCTCGTGCGCCCACTACTGGCTGTGCCTGCGCGCCGTTTGCGCCAGGCACCTGGCAGCGCTGTAGCTGTTGTGCCGTGCTTGTCTATGGTGGCTGGACATATTGTCGGCAGGCGGTTGGCCGCACGATAGCAGGGTGTGGGCGCTGCAGCCAGGAAGAAGGAGGAAGGAAGGGGGAGAAGAAGAAGAAGAATCAGAAGAAGAAGAAGAAGAAGAAGAAGAAGGAGAGAATGAGTATTATGACTAGGGTTTTTAGAGTGAGGGGAAGAATATCGTGATATATATGGAGAAGAGGAGAGAAGGATGAGCTCGATATGTTGCGCATGCCTGCAGTAGCAGTGTACAAAGGTTGGGAGGAAGAAAGTGAGCTGTTCATGAAGTTTTGAAGTAGAGATATGGGTTTTGGTCTTTGTGGGTTCAGGTTTAGATCTTGCCCGACCCAAATCCGCTAAGGGAGTTGTGGGAGGGGGAGGGGGTTAGGCTGGGCTTGGGGTGGGCTTGGTTTATTTGTTAGGAAAAAAAAAGTAAGGAAAAAAAGGAGAATGTGTATATACACTCCAAATAAGGTATAACTATATATACACCAAATCGTATATGTGATTATATACTCTAAATTATATACATGCATATACTCTAAACATATACATATATATATATATATATATATATATATATATATATATATATATATATATATATATATATATATATATATATATATATATATATATATATATATATATATATATATATATATATATATATGACGGAACCCTAGACATGAGCATGCCAGCTGTACGACTAGAATAAGTATTTCCAATTCAATGGACTTATTCTAATCGTAGTACGCTGAATCCTATATCTACAGTACAACAGTCATGGGTAGACTAATATCTCCACAACAACATGCTAGAATCTAATCCACATAACAACAATATCAACGCAGAGAAAATATAATAAATGTCTGACTAAAATAAAATACAAGTCTGGAATAATCGAATACAAGAATCTGTCTGAGATAATCAAGTCTGGTGGAAATATATATCCACGAAAACAAGTACAATGCTGAAATAGTAAAATATGGAAATAAAAAATAGTCAGGGCATAGCTAGCTAGATAAAATGTCCATGACTCTAATCAGCTATCAACCCCTGGATCAGGGAAACTCCTCAGGAACAACCTCCAGGTCCTCTGCAAGATATCCTGGCTCGATGCATGGTCCATAAACTATAGGATAGAGGTACTCGTCCGGATCTGGGAAAGCACCAGGTCGTCAGGGGACATAACAAGATACAAAATAGCAAGCTACAACATGAACTGAAAAAAAAACATAAAACAAATTAGGTAAACTAATCCATCTATGTGAATGCATGTTGAAGACGACTTTGAGCCGTATGGGTAGGTAAGGGAGTAGCATTAGCGTCAACTAATGTTGGAACATATACTAGCATACTTTCCCGACCGTACCGGATACTAGTCCGCGGCCACTGTCGAATATATCCACTAGTATAGCCTATAACATGGCACGCTGAGGCTGATATGCAAGGGTTTGTCCCATACGCCTACTAATAGTCTTCCCCACCCGTGTCCTGCTCGAATCACATCTATGACTCTGGCATTCCACATCACAATGCAAGTCTATCTAGACTCACCCTAATCAATATATGAACCGCCACACGACCCGCCCGTATTGGTAGCTAGCCAAATACGTAGGCTCATGCCAAAATAATGTAAACTCACTCAAAGTGTTGTCATGAGATGTGTCCAGTCATAGAAGTCATAGGAAATAACTTTACTGCTAATCGGAAGCGTCCTCTAAACCTCTAAGTCACACACACACTACCATATCGATGAAACCATCGATAGCACCCAAGTCACACTTGGACGCATACCACTAACCCATCTATTCCTATGCACAACAACAAACCATGTATTTAAATAGAACAAGAGAGGTAGCAAGGTATCTAGCCTGTATTTGCAGCAAAGAAATAATGTATCGATCCGGTATTACCCTCCACAGTCACGGTCTTACGAACTCCTAAAAATTTATACAACTAATATTAATAATCTTTCTAACATTATTACTATTATTTACATATCTATCTATACATACTAAGTAGGGTTATCTACTATATATTAGCTATACTAGTCCTAATATTCTTATTAGGACCAACAAAATCTACAAAAATATATGTATAAATATTCCGTATTAACCCTAAAATAAATTATTAATATTCTAGAAATAAATATTATATTACTATTATTGCATACAAACTATTTAGAAATCATTTAGAATCTATTTTATGATCAAACTAACATTCACCTCGATAAACCAACTTTATTAGTACGAGTTTAATCATGAACAAAATAAATTTAATAATATGAAAGAAATAGTATTTAATTATCTAAATTAACAAATAGTCATGATCATTAGTCGAGGGTCATTGATATGGAGCATTGGTTGCACAAAAAAATATTTCTGGGCTCACAAGATGACAATTTTGATAGTTCGTTTACGGTAGAATGTTATCCTTCAAAGATTAAATTATTCGAGAATTAAAACAGCATAATTATGAAAAACTCATTGAACGAAAATTGTTGATAATCGAAATACGATCGTTTTCATATATGATATCGATGGTAGTGATTAATCTAAACAGCTCATATCCATCCCGCAATGAACAATGTCAGATCTGGACACACTTGGGTAAAAAGTGTGCCCCGACCAATTTAGGAAGAATTTTTACATGAAACTTTATAGGAAGGTAGTAGACACATAGGGGAGCCACACGTTTTGGTCCTGTATGGTTTTGATGTCTAGAAGTGGAGAAATTACGATCGCAAGATGACGTACCTGCTATGATTTTTGGATAGCACGTCGTGGTCGACTTCGAGCGGCTGTCGCGGCTCGTAGGGGTTGTGCTAGGCCTCGAGATTTCTTGGAATGATGGAGGAGGGTCCTAGGCATGTCTGGGATGAGGTGAAAGCCCTTGGATGGTCTGCAATTGGTTGGGACAGCCGCAAAAGAAAAAAGAACAACAGCAGTTTGGTGGCAGAATTAGGTTTGGTTTTTAGGGTTTGTGGGGGAAGGGTGGTTGGCTATTGTGGGAGTTTATAAAGGTAGATGGTTAGGGGGTTAGTTATGGGCTGCTTGGGTAGGGTTTTGGATGAATTTTGGTGGGTTTTAGAGTTCAAATACAAGTGGTATTGGCACAAGAATAACCAAGTTTCCAAATATAGGAAATTGAATTTGTAGACTTTCCCTATTTGGTTTTGACCCAAATAAATACTCCATAAATCTGAATTAAATATTTAAGAGTCCTCTCTATATGGGAATGAACCTAACAAGTCCTCTACAAGTTGTTGGACAAGTTCAGGCTCGATAAAAATTAACCGAATTGGAAATAGGGTCTAAAAGTCACACAAACGGTCTTATGTGCCATTTGAATTTAAATAGCACATAGGGCCTCAATTGAGTGGGATACCCTAGTCATGTGTGTAGTAGGCTCAAAGATAGTCGAAACCATATATTAGTTCGTTTAGGTTGGATCGATGTCGAGTCCGAAATTTGAGTTGGAGTTTACGACAAGTCTCACGGTAGATAAGTTCTTGGCCTCAATTGACCCCGAAGTTTTGGGAAGCAAACAAAATACAAGAAGACATATTTGAGTGGGACATGATACATCAAATCGAAGATAAACTTATCTAGGTCAAAACTCATGAAGGAAGTTTCTAGAGTTTAGCAGTTCTTGTGCTCCAAAAATCAAAGCTACGGAAAATGGTATCTTATGATCATGAATAAAACTGGGAAAATATATAATAACCAATATATAATTCGAATAATATATATATAAATATGAATAAAATGTGCCAAAAAATTCAGAGATCTTACAACCTCTCATCCTTAGAAAATTTTGTCCTCGAAATTAAGCAGACACTAATATAAAGCAATCAATAGTAACTAATTAAAGAAAACATACCTAATCTCAGAAAGAGATGAGGAAAACGCTCCCTAATCGCATCCTCGCGCTCCCAAGTCGACTCGCCTGGTGCATGATGCCTCCATATGACACGAACTAAAGGAATGGTCTGGCCCCGCAAGACTTTCTCGACGGTCCAAAATCTCCACGGGCTGCTCTTTGTAGGAAAGGCTCGGCCCCACAGTAATCTCGGAATGATCTAGAACGTGACTAGGATCTGATACGTACCTCCTCAGTTGAGATACATGGAATATTTCATGAACGCCCTCCAAGGTCTGTGGTAACACGTCTGTATGCGACTTCTCCAACTCTCTCTAGCACGTCGAACGGTCCGATGTACCTCAGACTAAGCTTCCCTCTCCCTCTGAATCTAATAGTCCCTCTGTAGGAGAAATCTTTAGAAATACATGATCTTCCGGTTGAAACTCCAATGGTCAGCGATGACTGTCTATCCAAGCTTTTGTCAATCTTGTGCTGCTCGTAAATGTCTTTGAATTTGCTTCACCTTCTCCACCGTACGAACAACTAACTCTAGTCCGAATATCTGTCGCTCACCAACATCACTCCAACACACTGGAGAACGACACTTTCTTCCATATAAAGCTTCAAATGGCGCCATCTGGATACTTGCCTAAAAACTATTATTATAAGAAACTCCACCAGATGAAGATGATCCTCCCATGACCCTTCGAAGTCGAGCATGCACGCTCTCAGCATATCCTCCAAGGTCTGTATGGTATGCTCTGACTGTCCATCCGTCTGCGGATGATATGATGTGCTGAACTTCAACCTCGTACCAAGACTATCCTACATGCTCTTCCAAAAATATGAAGTAAACCTCGAATCTCTGTCGGACACAATGCTAACTGGCACTCCATGTAGCCGTACAATTTGCTTCATGTACATCTCGGCTAACACCTCCATAGATTGGCCCACTTTGAAAGGTAAGAAATGGGCTGCCTTCGTGAGTCGATCTACTATAACCCAAACTGCTTCTTTGCTACTCGGACTCCTCGGAAATCCTGTCACAAAATCCATCGTAATATGCTCCCACTTCCACTCTGGAATGGGCAATAGCTGGAGCAATCATGCTGATCTTTGATGTTCAACCGTAACTTGCTGACACATCAAACACTTCGCTACAAATCAAGCTATCTCCCGCTTCATACCATGCCACCAATAATGCTGCTTCAAGTTTCTGTACATCTTTGTCCCTCCTGGATGAATGGAATATGGTGAACTGTATGCGTCAGTCATCAACTCCTGTCGAATCTCTCCATTTGGAACGTAGAGGTGATTTCTACACCGCAAGGTCCCATCCTCATGAATATGCAATCCGGTCTGCATAGCGGCCTCGATCCTCTATCGAAGTCTCTAAAATCTCGCATCCGTCGGTTGTGCGGCCTTAATCCTCTCGACCAATAACGACTGCACTTGAAGATTCGTTAATTGGCCCTCTACTCCTGGCAATATAACTTCTATCCCCAACTTCTGTAGATCATCCAATAATTTCGGTTGGGTAGTCAAGAAAAATGCCATAGATCTCCTACTCAAAGCATCGGCTACTACGTTCGCCTTCCCCGGATGGTACTGTAAGTCAATCTCAAAATCCTTCATCACTTCCAACCATCTTCTCTGCCTCATATTCAAGTCCTTCTGAGTGAAGACATACTTTAAGATCTTATGATCTGTAAAGATCTCTACTCGCTCCCCATATACATAGTACCTTCAAAGCTTCAATGCAAAGATCACTACGACAAGATCCAAGTCACGAGTAGGATAATTCTTCTCATGAGTCCTCAATTGCCAGGAAGCATAAGCTACAACCTTTCCATGCTGCATCAATACACATCCCAATCCTTTCCCGGAAGCATCGCTATATATCACGAATCCTCCGGGTCTGGATGGAATCGTTAAGATGGGTGCAGTGGTCAGGCGCTACTTCAACTCTACAAATGTCGTCTGACACTCCTCTATCCATACGAACTCCTGCTCCTTGCGGGTCAACCGAGTCATCGGTTCCGCAATCCTCGCGAAGTTCTCTACAAACCTCCAGTAATACCTGGTAAGCCCAAGAAAGCTTTTCACCTCAGAGGCGTTGGTCGAAATAGGCCACGTCTCTACTGCAGATATCTTGGCTGGATCTACTGAAATGCCTTCTCCCGAGACAACATGTCCAAGGAAAGAAACACGGTCTAAGAAAAACTCGTATTTGCTTAATTTAGCATAGAGCCTCTCGCTCCTCAGTGTCTCCAAAACAATCCTCAAATACTGCTTGTGCTCCTTCCAGCTCTTCGAGTACACCAAAATGTCATCAGTAAACACAACTACAAACTAATCTAAATATTGGTGGAATACTCTATTCATCAAATTCATGAATACTGTTGGCGCATTCGTCAGTCCGAAAGGCATCACTAAGAACTCATAATGACTAACGAGTCCTGAAGGCTGTCTTCGAAATGTCTTCTCTGTGCACCTTCACTTGGTGACATCCCGACCTCAAATCATTCTTCGAAAAGACCTTCGCTCCCGTCAACTAGTCGAACAAGTCATCGATCCGGGGCAGTAGATACTTGTTCTTGATAGTCAATGCGTTCAATGCTCGATAGTCGATGCACATACGCACTGACCCATCCTTCTTTGGCACAAATAGTACTGGAGACCCCCATGGTGATGCACTCGATCGAATGAAGCCTTTGGTCTGTAATTCTTCTAGCTGAACCTTCATATCGTCCAACTCCTTCTTCGTCAAGCGGTACATATTAGAAGGAACCGGTGCTGCTCCAGGCACTAACTTGATACTAAACTCCACCGGTCTGTCAGGTGGTAGACCTGGCAAGTCCTCCGGGAATACATCTATGAACTCCTCAATAATAGGCGGCGGTGGTGCTACCTCAATGGACATGAAAGCTTCAACTGCTTGTTCAAATCCCTTCTCGATGGTCCCTCGCATGAACTCAAACTCGGGATGACCTGGCGGTATGAAGATAACACTCCCTCTATGACAATCCAACACAACATGATACTAGCTCAACCAGTCCATCTCCAATACTACATCAAAATTCAGCATTGGAAATACCAAAAATTGTGCTCTTAATTCTCTTCCACATACTACAACCGAACAAGTTCTGTATGTACTAGTGGCAGGCACAATACCTTCCCCCGTAAGAATCCTCCAAGTCTTACGCAAGGGAGAGGTATCTACTCTATGCATTGCTACAAAACTACTAGATATGAAAGATAAAGTGGCCCCCGAATCAAATAGTGCAGTGGCGGGTATAGATGCTACTAAGATAGTACCTGTAATCGCCACGTCCTCGGGTTCCTCCGCAACTGGTACCATAACATAAGCCTGCCCAACTCTTTATCCTTCGGCCTGTTGTCTAGCCCTTCCATACTGGACCTACTGTGGTGGTAAAGGTGGTCCTCTCTGTGGTCCTCCTGGTGCTGCAGTCACCTGAGCAGGCGGTCTCAGTCCTGGTGGTCCTGGCCTCGGGGCTGGATGTTGTGGTCTGCCGCTATGCTGTAGACACTCTATGGCACGATGCTGGTTAGATCCACACCGCAAGCATTGTCCTAATGTTTTTTGACAGTCTCTTAGAAGATGTCCCTTCTTGCCACAATGATGACAAGTTGGGAGCACCTTCACTGGATAGGGTATTGCTCTCTGCTGATGAAATCCTCCTAGGCGTCTGATGGGTCCTCCTGACTGTCCCTTGGCCGGAACAAACGTAATAGTTGGGCGCTTCGAAAGTACTGGGTCCTTGTTGATATCCTCCTGGAGACAGGCTTCTACTAACACTTCGGTGTACGAAACTCTGGACTGTGCAGTGGTATATCACTGAAGCTCCTTCGTCAACTGTCACGCCCCAGAACCAGAATACTGAAGAGCAGAGGACCGACACATCCAGCTACGTACATAGAAGTATAATCCACCTTGACATACGGTCACGACTGTCTAGATGAATGAGGGTTTATTTACAAGCCATCAGTCTTTTATGGTCAAGAACAAGCCTAGTGTCTCAATCTCAAGCAAGCAAGTAAATGTAACAAGATGGTAGATCATCAGACATACAGAGTAAGGCGTCCCAAACATTACATATTCAGATAATCATGAAACTATTCATACAAAATGCGAAGACTAGCAAGAGTTTAAGTCATACATGATCAACCCTAGGATTTATCAATCAAGTTACAGCCCTTAGGCAGACAGGAATGTAAATTCAATACGAGCTAACACTTGCTCGGTGGCTAAATGCCTCAAAAAAATAATTTACAATAGAGTGGAAGAGAAAAATAAAACCTACTCGTTGCTAGGGTTGCGTCTAGTGTTCACCATCTGGCTGGAAGGCTGGGAGATCCTCGGGAGCTACTCCAAAATCTGGCCATACAAAACTAGCTGGGTCAGACCCCAGAAAGAGCAAGTGACACAAGGGAGTCTTCACTTAAGAACTAAAACCAGCATATTAGCACATAAAGACATAATTGATAATGAAAGACATGGGTTAAAAAAATCAGGATGATAAACGAAAAGATAACTAAGGAACTATTTCGATAACCAAGTTACAACCCGTAAACCAAACAAGGATCGGGGTTGTAATCCTTCACCTGAACAGAGCTTAGTCTCCACTCATTTATCAACAAGAGTAAAGCATAACAGTAATGTGCTAAAGCAATCCTGAACTAGCATTGTCTAGACAAGACTAGACTAGACTCCAACCAACAATCACGGCCAAGCAAAAAGTACGGCTTGATACTTTTAACTAGCTAGGGTTATCACAAGCCTAATTACTAACAAGATGTAATGAGATATTCCAACAGCCACAAGCCCTGCAGACTTAGTCCTGGTTATCCAATTGTAAGTTGAAAGAGTTGGATTAGGTGACTTGGGAGTGCAACACATGACAGTGTGCTGGAAATGTGCCCTACTCGACGACAGGCTACAAGTCCAATTAAAGTGCCCAGATAACGGGACTGTCTGTAGCTGGGAAATCCCTTTATGAATTACTTGATCAATCTAGTTATTAACCTAGTTAGATTCAGTATGAATCCCTAACCGTGGTAATCAGGAATCCATGTCCTAGGCATGATACAAGACGAGACATGTAGCTTGTACAGGCACAACCAAGAGAATCAACCACGGTGTCAAGACAAGAGTTACTTAGCAAGTCCAGGTAGCTGTCGCAACATCTTTTAAGATTATCATGTCATGTCAAGTTACTTATCATGTCAAGTGTGCGTCACAACGAACCACTATCAAGTTGCTTGTCAAGAGTACGTCACGACGGGCCACTATCGTGTTCTATCCCTACATTATCATGAATGAGATAAACTTGCATAAAATAGCTAGTAACATATTCTTGAAGCCAAGGAAAAGATCTACAACTTTCATGTTGGAAGTTGGAAGAAATTCTGGCCACAATTCAGCCAAATTGGGCATAAAACAACCAAAAACAGCCAAAATAGGTACTATGCGGCCAAGTACTATGCATCTATACGGACTGACACTATACGGCCAGGCACTATGCAGCTATACGGACTGGCACTATGCAGCCAGGCACTATGCAGCTATACGGACTAGCACTATGCGGCCAGGCACTATGCATCTATGCGGACTGGCACTATGCGGCCAGGCACTATGCATCTATGCGGACTGGCACTATGCGGCTAGGCACTATGCATCTATGCGGACTGGCACTATGCGGCCAGGCACTATACATCTATGCGGACTGGTACTATGCGGTCAGGCACTATTTATCGTCCCTGCCAGAACCAGGACAGATGAACATAGAAGATGTTTAAAACTTGCTTTGGCCATAACTTCGTCAAAACAAGTCAAAAACTAACTTTTTAAAGGTCAAAATTGTGTAGAATCAAATTCTCTATCACATGGAACACTTAGTTTTCGAAAACAAGTAAGTTTGATAGATCAAAACCCAAGAAAATCGAAAATGGCACAAACTTAGATCTACAAGAAAATATCCACCAAATTGAAAAATGCAAGTTCTAAAGTATCATAGATCATGTAAGAAAGACAATAGAACAAATAGAATTAGGTTCCTCCATGAAGCAAGTTGAACTTACCTAGGGTTTCTTAGTAGGTGGAGAGAGTTATGAGGAAAAAAAAGAAGTAATGAAGAGTAAAGGAAGAGAGAGAAAGTAGTTGGGAGTTTATAAAGAGAGGGGATGGTTCAACATGTGGAACCAACCATTAAAATAAACCAAACCAAGCCATCCAAAGCAAGTCAAGTTGGACCAAACCAACCCAAGGTCAACCCTAGTCAAGATACATCATGGTAAGCCATAAAGAAATACAGAAATATAGTAAATAATATACGGGTCAAAATTCGTACATGTACACTGGAAATACGTATAACGGAAAACGGGAGTGACAACTCTACCCACCTTAAAAGAATTTCGTCCTCGGAATTTAATCAAAAGGATAGAGATGTCGGGGCAGGCTATATTAATCATAAGCAAGCCACGACTAGCAGTCAATCAATTAATCATTCATGCAAGTAAGGAATTAAGAGCATAAGGCATAAGGAAGACATTATACCTTATAAGTCAAACAGGTGTGGATATCGCGAGCGGATATCATCCTCACGCTCCCATGTTGACTCACCCAAAGAGTGATGACCCCAAGCAACACGGACTAGACTAATAGTCTTATTCTTGAGTATCTTCTCTCTCCGGTCCAATATGGATACGGGTCTTTCCTCATACGAAAGGTTGGTACCAACAACCAATTCGGAATGATCAAGGATATGACTCGGATCCGGGATGTACCATCGTAATTGGGATATATGGAACACGTCATGTACCTCACGTAATGACGGCGAAAGAACGAGACGATAGGACACATCACCTACTCGCTCGAGAATGTCAAACAGCCCTATATACCTAGGACTAAGCTTTCCCCGTACGCCGAATCGAATGACGCCATGGGTAGGCAAGATCCTAAGGAATACGTGGTCGTTGATAGAAAACTCAAGAGGGCGCCGATGAGAATTGGCCCAATGGCGCTGACGTTCTTGTGCAACTCGAAGATGATCTCTAACTTGTCTGACCACCTCGATAGTCTGCGTAACTATCTCTGGACCAAGCATCTGCCTCTCGCCTACATCATCCCAGGCTAAAGGTGATCTACACTTTCTGCCATACAGTGCCTCAAATGGTGCCATCTGGATATGTCCGACCCGCACCCAATATAGGGCAGGAGAAGTGCGTACGTCCAGCCTACGCCGCAGTGTCGGCGGTAGAACGCTGTCCTAGGTCACATACATCTAACAATTATAAGGTACCTGTACAATGTATACTCCGAATGGAGGACAATATAGAAATGTATAACTCAATCACAGCTAAGGTAGAAAGTACGATAAGATATATAGATATGAAAGTCGCAAATAAAATACAATAAGAGAAGAAGTCTAAGAGTCTAAGATAGCATCCTACAACATTCAGAACAACAAAATCCTCTAATAAGTACGTAATGTAGCCCAAAATAAGATTAGACAATAAGTAAGATAACTAGTCTAGCTAACTAGCCTAGACTACTGGGGTAAGGTCCTTTGCAAAGGCTGGGTCGTCCTGGGATTCTAGCTTACAAGTGTCATCTAGGCCTGCTCCATAGTATGTAGGACAGAACTCCTCAATGTCATCTGTAATATTTCAACAGGTCCAGTCAGGACAGGAACGAGCACAATACATCTCACGCAGTTCATAATATGATAGGATACATAAATATGCTATAGAGTAAGATACATGAAACGCTGGAGAATATATGAAGTAAAAGAGATGAATGTAAAGAAATATATACTATAAGTAAAGAGCTAACAGTGCCTAGTGATGTAGAGTACAAGATAGACATGTGAACGGCTTGAATTTGCACATGATTATTCTAAGAGTTTGCACATGATTACACTACTTTGAAATTGTTCACATGACCATTTATACTCCCCCGTACCCCAATCAATACACAAGGATCCAGACAAGTTATGTTATTGTACATGATATTCACATGAAGGCCCATAAATGGGTGCACATGAATGTATACATGGGGGCTCCGTGAACATGAGAGTACATGAATCACAAGAGTGCACATGAATGGTGAAAGCACGGAGTACAAGATGAAAGTGAAACGCACATGACATGACGTAACACGATGCTCCCGAGGGGGATAACATATCATGAAGGGATCCATATAGTACTAATCCGTGTTAACAACGTGATAGCATCAAGTAAAGTAATGTAGAGCATAAGTAAATCCTAACAAGTATGAAACGGTGAGAGAATGTACTCGACTGGTATCCTGAGTATCCGATGAGTATATATGTCCAGACAGAGTAAATGAGTCCTATTTAGAGCAACACAGGTCACAACATGTCCAGAATGGTAATATTAAACTTTACAATGCATCCTATATGAATTCTAGGTCATTCTAGACTAAAGTCAACTCTTGGTCAACTCTAGTCAATTTTACTAGTCAAACTAGGTCAACTAGGTCAAGTCCTAGCCAATCAAGTCACAGTAAGCCTAACCAAGCCTGGTCTAGCACTCACACACAATCACAATGCTACACAAGTTATCTACATATAATTTACATATATACATATACACATATTGGCTCTATACCTAAAATACAAGCAAGGTAGGTAATGCAATGTGACACATGTGACCTATGTTCAGGCATGGGTTAACATGTTATGTAGTAAGGTTCATATATCTAGGAATAAGAGGGTTCAAATAATGTGTAAGTGTCAATGTTCAGTTCATTTCAGTACATGCAGTGGGGTCACATAGGTTCAGCCATAGTGTCAAGTAATACAAGGTAAAGTGTCATGTGTCCAGGTAGAAATATGTACAGGAATGTAGGTTCAGGTATAGGGTTTTACATGTTCAGGCATTGAGGGCCAGTGTAATGTGGTTCAGGTTTTCAGTTAAACAAGTGTCACATGCAGGTTAACAAGGGTTAATGCATTGTGTCAACGTGCATATAGGGTTAGTAGGCTACAATGTATCAATGCAAATGACAATGTTCACATGCTCGAAAACCTATCATCCAACCACAGATACCTTAAATTGGTCTCAGAGGCATAAACCAATATCCCTGACATGTATATATATTAATATCATCTATTTAAACAATAATTAACAATTTAAAATCCAATTTAAACTCAGAATTATGAATGAACAGTGCAGTATCAGAACACATAGGAAAGCTAGGTTTTTATTACTCAAAATCAAATGAAAATATGAAATTACTGTGCACAAGGGTGTGTCACATGCTAACGTGTCAGAGGGTGTTCGTGTCCAACTAAGTGGACACGAACGTGTCCAATCAATTACAAAAACACAGAGTGCACACACTGTATCAGAATCATCGTACAGTGGGTTTGTGTCATCGTGGACACAACACACGACACCTCAGCCCTCGTGTCAGAGGGTAGAGGGGGTATAGTTCTACGTGTACAGTAGCCTGACACAACGCCATGACACGTGTAGGCGTGACACAGTAACGTATCAGTTGAGGGTTTTGCGTGTGTGTGTGCGTGTGTGGTTCAATGCAGTGGCTAGTACGTGTCCGACTCGACACGATACGACCTGACACTTTAGGGGTGTCGTATCAGTCACTAGCCCTAGCCGCACACCAAGTGTCGTGTCCCCAAGTGACACAGACACAGCACACCACTGCTCGAGCAGCAGGGCACAGGCCGAGCATTACGCACGGCGTATCCTGTTGCTCGCAGATACGACACAGACACGAAATCATATACAATCCTTCACAAAAATCAAAGTATACATATAGATCTACAAATTTGTTTAAATAGTTTTGAAAAAAATAGCAATAAAACCTCTCTTGGGCATTTCATCAAACACCTCATACCATAGA
>JANAVB010004785.1:0-42306 GCA_029216955.1 Iris pallida
GAGTTGGACTAAAGATTCTCGGTCTTCTCCTTCCAAGCTTTTGCTGATAAAGATGGGTTAGAAGAAGACCCATCCCCGAGGTCGATTTGCTCGACTCGTCTTCGGTGGGAGGTTCTGTAACTCAAAACGAGACTCCATTGTTCTCCTAGGCGTTGAGCCCAGGGTTCCTCTTCGAAGGGTTCGCGGTTGGTCTCCGCCTTCATCTTTCTGAGGTTGCGCCGATGTCCTGTTAGCTGACAGCACTTTCCTGAAGACTGACCCGATACTGGTATCGGAATCCCACGTCGATGTTCTGATGAGTGGGAATGTTCTATGTTTGCGTCTGAACTCTCGGAGTTGATGCGGCGTGACATAGCTAAGTCGAGTCGATTATAGTAATCATGTGTCTTTCCATTGGGCATCGAAAAGCCGGACAGGGAGATGCCGACCTTGCCGTAGTTTAGGCCTTTGTTGCTTTTCAGGTCGTAGCCCATCTTTGGATGATGTGCTTAGCTGCATCCGTGTATCGATAGACTTGTACTCTGCCGGTATCAGGTTCGGGCTCGATCGACGGGAGGTTCCGACGACGCTCGATTTTGCCCGAGATGATGGTGCCTTCGTCTCGGCTTCGTGGAGGGACTATGAAGACTCCTTGAGACGGGACTATTTGATTATGGTAGACGGTCGTTACTTGTGTTTGCAACGACCGTAGAGCGTTGTCTAATGTATACATGGCATTCCAGTGTGGAAGACAAGAATAATTGAAAGACACTCTATTATTGATAAAGTACGAGATTTTATCCCGTGGGATTACATTGTCGAAGGAGGGTGCGTCTACATCGGCAGAGATATATTCGCCAAGCTCCTCGTCTGTAAGCACTGGGGCCGGATCAGGAGAGTCCTCCACCGCTTCGACTTTGGGGTCTGAGAGGGTTATGTGAGCCCTCTCCGGCATCTTGGATGACTGCGGCGGCTTGCCTTTAAGACGCACCTTGAGGGGTGCCTCGGTTGCGCCTTCGATGAGTGGCGCCTTCCCTTGTAATTTTACCACTAGGGGAGCCGCTGTTTGTGGTGGCTTCCCCTTGAGGCGTATCTTCAGGGGGGCTTCGCAAGCTGGCGCTTTTCCTGATAGCTTGATGCTCATCGGAGGCGCCTTCTGGGGTGGTCTTCCTTTCAGACGGATTTTCAAGGGGGCGTCAGGAGTCGCTTCGGGTTCCAAGTCCGGCTCTGTTGCCGTCTCTGCTTCATCATCGGCGTCGTTGGCTTCCTCCTCGTCAAGTGGCTTGTACAAGTCGGAGTCGGTGAAGTAGGCCTCAATCCCTTTGAAGGGATCGATATCTGCAAACTCCGTCCGGATGACGCCGTTGGTGGATACATATTTCATGCATTGGTGGAGCGTGGAGGGCACCACCATGTACTCATGTAACCATGGTCGTCCGAGTAAGATGTTGTAGTTGACCTCGGCATCCACCACATAACAAGTCACCTCAGTTTTGAGGCTGCCGATGTGACACTTCAGCCGGATCTTGCCCAGTGGCTCGCTCTTGCTGGCGTTGAAGCCGCTGATGGTCGTATTGGAGGGTGCTAGCCGGTACATTGGGATCCCCAACTTTGATAGCAGCGCCTTTGGAATGATGCTTAGGGAAGACCCCGGATCGATCTGAATCCTGCTCACCTTTACCGAACCGATGTACCCTGTGTAATACAACAGTCGGTTATGTCGGTGATGCTTGAGCAGCATGTCTTGCTGGGTGAAGGTTATGTTTGGGATAACTTCATCCGCACAATGACAGTGTGCACAAGTAGTTGCGAGGTCTTCAGGCTGCTTGACCTGACTGAGAAAGGATTCGGCATCCTTCAGAGCTTCGCAAAGAGCTTCTCGGGAGTCCTTGGAGAGACGCAGGAGCTCGAACAGAGACAAGCGTGCAGGAGTACTGGCCAGTTGTGCCAGAATGTCAAAATTGTGGGGCTTGGCTAGCCCCGAAGCATTTTCTTTCCGCAGAGGTCTGTCGAAACGGGCCTCCACTTGCTTTTGTTTATTGGCTGCTGAGGGCTTGGATGGACCCTCCTCAGGGATGGTGCCAGGAGGCACCACTTCGGCGGCAGCTTCACCGGGCTGGGAGTTCTGTTGTGCACGCGTCTGCACAGGAAGCGCCTCTTCCGTTGAAGAAGAGACCGTACGGCAAGACTTGATCTTCCTGCCTTTTGCTTTGGAGGTAGGGCGTACCTCTGGTTGAGTTACCTCGGAGACGAGGTCGGGGTGAACCCAGAGGACCTCTCCTCGAGATGTGGTGAGTGGGACAAGTCCACTCACATTGTCACGGGTGGGTGGCAAATTCACCACCTCAATTGTCGCCTTAGGGATGGGGATGATGCCATCTTGTGTGGTAGTCGGCGGCAAGGTGCCGAACTGAAGTGACACCACATTAGCTGACACCGTCTTCTCTTCGTAATCGACGGAGATTACATCCGCATTGATCATGCGCTGGATGTAATTTTTGAGGACGTAGCAGTCCTTAGTCGGGTGTCCGACAAACCGATGGTAGTGACAGTACCTTGGGTTGTCCACCTTCCCGACTTCATCGGGCCGCTTTGGGTCCGGAAGCTTGATCTTGTCACCCTGCTTCAGTATCTCAAAGAGTTGCAGGGTGTCGTCATCATTGAATGAATAAACCTCCTTGGGTCTCGGTGCCAATGGAGGCTTTTGAGTAGGCGCAGATGTGCCCTTCGAGGCATTAACTGTTAATGCCTGTTTCCCCTTTGTTTCTCGTCCGGAATTGTTGGTTGCGGACTTTTTCCCCCTTATCGTCAAAGGCGGGGAAGCTGACACCCAGAAGATGTGCATTGGCCGCCTTCTTCTCTGCAGCTTCAGCTTCAATGATTAGGGAGCTCCAATCGGGAGGGGGAGTAGAGTTAAGCCAGAGCTTTACTGCAGGCAGCATGTTCATACTGCAAGCGGAGAGAAGCGCATATTCTGGCATGCCTGGAGGTAACCTGAAGCAGGCCTGACGGAAGCGTTCGATGAATGCCCGAACCGTTTCCTTGTCCTTCTGGCGTATCTCAATGAGAGACGCCATCGTCATGTCCTTTCCACCGTCGTAGAAGCGGTCGAGGAAGAGGCGTGTCAGGTCGTCGAAGGACGATATGGAATTATCGGGGAGGCTGCAGTACCAGTCATACGCCACCCCTTTCAGGGCCCCAACAAAGATGCTGGTGAGGAGTGCGTCCTCCTTCGGAAGATGCCCTGTCTGCTACTGGAAGTACGTCAGGTACCGTCGTGGAGAGTCCTTCCCGTCATACGGCGTGAGTGTTTGTGGTTTATACTTTGGGGGATAACCACCTTGTTCCACTCAAGGGGATAAGGCTGGGGAATGCCCATCTTCTGGCGTTCTTCCTGCCTGTTCTTGGACTCGAAGCGCTCCCGCAGATCTTTGATCATTTCGACCACGTCCTCCGTGGAGCTAGGAGCCGGGGAAGGAGGTACCACATGGAGTGGAGCGTTTGAGGGCTCCGATGTCCGGGGTGCTTCTGTGTCCGAGGGTGTCCGCTGGAGGGGCACACTCGACTCTCCATTAGCTCCTGGGTCGGGACCATTTGAAGGCGTCCTGATCAAGGCCGACCGCATCTCAAACACTGCTTGAGTCAGTGCTTGCATTGAGGCAGAGAGGGTTTTGAGTCCTCCCTCTAACGAGTCTATGCGCTGGACAATGTCCTGTGGCGGCGCATCAGTCTCAAGATCACCCCCGGTCATGTATACTGTCATGACACGGCCGGAAGTGGATGGATTAGTTGAGGCTTCGCTCTCAGCCTCGCTCTCATGTGGGGGAGTTACTTCTCCTGGTGTTTGGCCACCCCCAGCCACATTCTGGAGTTGGTCTTCGACAGGCGCATCTACAAGGGCCTGACTGCCCTCAGCTCTGTCTTGAAGGGCCTCTTCATTTTCAGCGCTACCCCCGACGGTGTCCTGGAGGACATCGTCATTTTGAGGGGCTTCAGGGAGGCCATCTTCGCTTTGATGAAGATCCGCCGCAGCTGTGCTTTGGATATCTTCGTCTTCGGAAGGAGGCTCAACAAGGGTCTGGCTACCCCCAGCTTCCTCCAAGGACTTCTTCCTCGACCGAGTGCCTTCGAACACTCCAGAGGTCGTGACAGCTGCCTTGGTTTTCCTCGGCTGGCTTTTGGATGAAGACGAGGAATTGGCAGTCGTCTTCCGGACAGATGAGGAATTGGAGATCACGTTGCATGACGCAATCTTTAGTTTCTCTTTTGCTGACACCTTCGTCCCAAGGCGATGTCGGAGGGGTGTCGATGATTGTAGCCGTTGGAAGACCGACTGCTTTGGCGGTACTGCCATCTTGCAACAGCAGTTGATGGTGACCACCGCACAAGTGTGCCCCGTGAGAGGCGCATCGTGCTTGTTGGTCAACTCTCCTGACCGGCGCTTGTGAGTGATCACGTTGCGCAAGTCGTTGGAGGAGAGTGCTACCCTCACACCCCTCTCAGGCGCATGGCAGGGCCAAGCGCCGGGGTGGTCGGGTAAGTGCTGCGCCCCCTGATCTAATACCAAGCAGGCATCACGATCAGTAGTGGGGGAACCACAGCATTTGAAGTGACTTGAACGGACCTCAAACGCACAACCAGAGGAGGCGCGGGAGTTCAAGACCACTGAGTTTGCCTCTCTCGGCTTGGTTGTGCACGCAGTGAATGCGCCCAAGTGAGATGAGGACTTTGAAGGTCGACTCGTTGTCAGTGCGGGAGCACTTGAGTCAACCTTGTACAGCTTGCCATCGGCAGCGCGCGTGATTGTAAGCGCGTGTCTCTGGCCGGCTGCTGGCATAGCACGTTTGTGGCGCGTGGCCCGTGCCGCCTTGGATTTCTTCGTACCAGCCCGCTGGGGCGCATAGTACTCAGCATCCAAATTCTCCTCGCCATTACAGCGAGTGAGTCTGTCGAAGACAGAGGCTCGTTGTGGCGCATCAGAAGTAATGCGCAGGGCATTGGCTGTGCCCCTGCTCCGTCGACGTATCTTCCTCGCCTGAGAGGAAGATGGCTGGGGAACGTGGTCAGCCGCACGCTTCCCCGAGAGATGCGCTGCATCAGCGGGCGTACCTTGACTGCTGAGGACGTCAGCAGGAAGGGAAGGCTGGACGGGCGCATCCCCTTCAACGGTGGTGCCCGAGGCGTCGACTTTGCACACCCAGACAGCGCGGGTCTTCTTCGGCTTCGACAGCCGCTTCGAAGGACTCGCACTTTCTTCAGAAATGAACTCCTCGTACGCCTGTTGATTGAGGCGCACGACCAGCGTCTTGTGGGAGGAGCCCACCTTCACGTCGTCGGCCTGTGACACGACTTTCTCGGTAGAGGAGAAAGAAGTCCCCGGCAGAGTCGCCAGCTTGTTTGCCATTAAAATTGTTTTGATTGAAATCTTAATACAAACAGAACAGTGATACAATATAGGACTTAGATGTAGTCCTAGGAGCACACTTTTGTTTAAGCTGGGTCCTTAGTGCCAATGGAGCGAGTGGTAATGCGTTGACTCCGTTGACCGGCTGACGGCGGTTATCGGTTCTCTGAAGGTGTTGATTACTCTGGGTACTGGAGCTTGCTGAGAGGAGGAAGACGTTGAGTGTCTAGAACTGCCTCTCCGGTGATTCTCTGTTGTGGATTCTTTTTGTGAGTCTTCTGTTCTGAGTCTCTATGTCCGTGTGAAGGAGATGACCCTTCTATTTATAGTTTTGCAGGCTGGCTGCTCATGCGCGCATGTAGGATGCGCCGGTGTGGGAACGCCACGTGGAGGTTGCTGATGGAGGCGCATGGATGCTGCGCCCTGATCGAGGGGGAGAACTCTTCATGCTGCTGTGGTGAGCCGGCACGTAGCAGGGAGAAGATCTTTCTGTTGCTGAAATCTTGGACGAGTTGAGTCAAAAGACACGTGTCGTCGACTCATGGTTCGAAGATCTCGGATTTGGTGGAGAGGAGTGATCTGGTGGGCTGTGCCTTGGATTGGGCGCAGGAGGAGGCTGCGGCTCATAACCTTTAGGAGTTACAAACTATTTGGGGCGCATGGCTTTTGAGGCGCATGCAGGCGACTTTCCTTCTGTCTTTCGGGATCAGAGAGCAGTCTGAGGTGCATGGCTTTTGAGGCGCATGCTGATTTGGACGCATGGCCGTAGAGGCGCATGCTGATTTGGACGCATGGCCGTAGAGGCACATGCGGGTGTGGACGCATGGCCGTAGAGGCGCATGCGGGTGGCCACGTGGCAGTAGCCGTCGGAAGTCATGATGATGCTGACATTGCCGACGCTTCGTTTTCTGAATAAAGCTGTCAACTGTTCAGACTTTGGGAGGCGTGCTGCCAACTCTGTCAGTTCAGCATTTAATGTTGGTGACGTTCGATGGACAGCTGAGTGGGCGCGTCGGTTGGCGTTCCACTCGGTATGGAGATGTGTGGGGGCGCACCCTCTATAATGCGCCGAGTACTGTAGGGCGCGTCTGTGTGATGCGCCTGATGCCGAAGGGCGCGTCCGTGTGATACGCTGTCTGGCTGGCGCATCGGACATGTCTTTTAATGATGCGGCTGTCTCGCTCTTCGAGTGCTATAAATAGCCGTTTGGCTGAATTCGAGGCGTCCGGTTCATCCATTTAATGTAAATTCATTACACGGAATTCGGAGGGCCATCCACTTGGCGCGTGGGTTTGATCTGCCCGGCCTATAAATAGTGGCATGGAGAGAAGATTTGCTTCTCATTCCCTCACGTACTTCCAATATGAATTTGAACATACGGGTGCATTCTGCTGACGAAGTGCTCCCGAGGGTGAAGATGAGACGCTGTGTTGTCTTTGATGCACTTGAAGATGACTGTTACATCCAAAAGACGGAGTCGAGGGCTTCTGAGGCAGGCGGAAGGTGCCTGTTGCATCCAAAGATAAGGATGCTCGAGCCTCGTCTCCGTTATTCCGGAAGAGCCGTAGATCGGATGCAAGGCTCTCTCTTCCTGCAAAGTGGGGTTTCCCCACTTTGATCGTGTCGAAAGCTGCTCCTTTAGCCGTGGTTTCGATCACGATCTTCCTTCGGCTTTGGAGGCTCTTTCGAAGCCTCCCCTGGCCACAGCATTTGCGGTGCTCTTCTCTTCCTTGGTTCCAGCCAGAGGGTTAAATGCTTTGTGTCGAAGTATTTATCGGGCGAGCCTGGTTGGAAGAGCGGCACATAACTGGGCTCTGCTCGGCCAGGTGAGCCTGGCTGGAAGAATTTGGCTGAAGGGATGATGGGATGCGCCTGGATGGAGGCGCATGATATCTGCTGCGCTTTACTGGTGGCGCATAGTGATGCTGCGCCTATCTGGAGACGCATGGTGGCCGCTGCCCTTATCTGAAGGCGCATGATGGCCGCTGGCTGTAGACTTAGGCTCTTTCCTTTGTAGAAATTCTCCTTTGTACAACATTTTCTAGACATGTAATAGACTTTTATATATAAATAAAAAGTCTTTCTTCAAATGTCTATAGTTATTGACTTTGCTGTGAAGTTCTTCATCTGAGTTCTGGCGCATGTAGTGTCTGGCGCATGGGCTTTCTGGTTGTGAAATTCCATGCTTCTACACAACTAAGTTGTAACAAAAGATTAAACTCAAGCCTCCATGAATAATTTAAAGAAAGATCCACTACAACTCAGAATAGTCTCGGGAACAAACCCGCTAAAATAAATATAAAACCACTAAAATGAAAGTCTGCCAAGCTCACTAGCTAAGAATAACATAAAAGTACAAAGGAAGAAATATGCTACTCCGCATCAGAAGAAACAACCGGTACATTGGTAACGTTAGTGTCACCATGATACGCACCATAAACCTCGGGGCAAGCCACGTCGTCTAAAGCTGAAAAATAGTTATCCAGTCAGGATTGGAGCAAGATCACCATAATACTACACTACACAATATAATATACAAGCACACAGAATATCAATAAGAAGAGAATGAGTATAACATGTATCAAAAGAAACCATTATATCTTGAAAAATGGTTTGAGAGTACAATTATGACTTGGAGCAGTTGAAGGTATAACTAGGACACGAAGACAATATAAGAGAACGATGAATATAAGACAAACCTCTGGACAGAATGTCAACATGAAACAAATCACGTGTACTGTGTGTTTTAGAATACAGGTGTTCTACATGTGGACGGGTTAGGACATCCGGCAGCCGGTACGTGAGGTGTAACGACTGCTATCAACATTGACATTGGGGAAAATTTGTACATTGCGTAGACCACATGTATACTAGTTGTATTCTCCCTTCCGACTCTCTCACAAATAAACATGATCACTTTAACATGAACTTTAACTTTAAACATTGAACATTAAAGATAGAACATTGAATGAAAACATTAAGTGAACATGTATGTCTATGGTAACAAATGTAACTCTCGTGCGCCAATGGTATAAAAGATAAGGCTAACAATTTAAGGAAATGAATAACATGCAGCATAAAATAAAGGCAACATAGGTCATAGTGATACTTGCCTTGCTCCGCTAGATAATGAAGTCACAACTCAACCGTCGTAGACCGATCTACCCCGTCACATAAATAACCATAAGTTAGATTATGAAAATCCCACTCTAAAAACCCTAGAAAGTGGCTAATGGTTTAACATAAGTAATTATATTCAATTCTGTAATAAATCATCTAAAAACCTAATTTAATCTAATATAATTATGAAATTAAGATTAAATACTAAGTTTTAGTCAAAGAAGATCACAGTTTCCAATTTGGAACCCGTGGCACGCAAATCGAGGCGCATCGATGACTAAATAGTCAAATAACATAAATTCTATGACTTGAGTGCGCACCCTAGTAGATTTCAATACCACAGAGCACTGGAATCGACCGTGCCACAAAATCACGCTTTGGTCAAAATATATCGTCGTTATGGCTATCTATGACCAAATCGGTAATTTATTGACAAAACTAAGTTCTACGAATTAACAAAAATAATGAATTAACTAAGTAATTTTTGGGAAAAATATATGTCGTAAAGATCTGGGTTAGCTTTCCGAAACTTTAAACGGTTCATGATTCGGATTCCTGATTCTCCTGGAATCTCGAAAACACCGAAACGTGTCAAATTTCGGACAACTAGCACTCTACGAATTTCCTAGAAATTCAGGTTCTGAAATTATGAAAATAAATTAGATATTCAGGAAATATACCTCAATACGCTTCCAACAAAAAAAAATGGCGCATGAAAAGCTCTTCTGGTTTGGCGGCAATCACTTTGGGAAGTTGGAAGAACCCTGGATCAAACCCCACTCTCTCTCTCCTGAAGTTTCTTTAATGCGGCATGATATTATTAGGATTTATAATATATATATAAAGGCAGCGAGCTACGGCTCAACTTTGGCCACGTGTCGAGCATCTAGAGCATCCCGCTCTGATCGAGCGGCCTATGGCGTGCCCGGCTCGGTTTAACCGAGTCTGACTCCAACTCGGAGCGGCTCAGCTCGAATAGACTCGGAGATGTGCACCCATTCTCTAACCGGTCAATGATAGCTGGGGCCAGCGGTTGGGCCTGGGTGGCTGACGCGTGGGCCCCGCTCTGGCTGACTGGGAATTTAATTTTGAAAAATAGGTTTTAATTACCAGAAATAAATTTTTAATCAGTTTTTAATCAATTAACTGAAAATAAATATGTAAAAATATCAGAAAAATCTATAAAAAAATTTCACAAAGTATAAAATAATATATAGAACCCTAGAAAAATATTTGGGGTCAATATTAGCTCATATGCTAGCATAATAAATTCTAAAAGTCCTAGAAAATAGATTTTTCTTATATTTAATTATCAAAGTTATTCCAGAAAATACCAAAAAATTCAGAAGAATCTAGAAAATAGTTTTTGAGGTTCTAGAGCCTAAATAAAATACTGGGTCCCAAAAATAACCCTGAATGGCCATATGGTAAATCATGAAATAAAATAAAATATATAAATCTTCAAAAAATAAATATTTGAAAATATCTAAAATATCTAAAAATTATGATAAACTATAAAATAGCTAAATAATTCTAATAGAACCTATCTAGAGGAAACATGACCATAAGATTGTCCTAACTCACCTATGGGCTTAGGCATGACTTCTTATGATCATAAAAATTAATCATAATCAAATTAAAATAAAAATGAAAAAAGTATCCCTAAATTTCTAATCGGGGTGGCAGATGCCACACATGTTACTGTCAACACGGGCCTCTGGTATGCCATTGGTGTCGCACGCTTGTTGTACGAAGCGCGAGCCACCTGGGATCTCTTCCTACTACCCGCAGCGGGCGAGTAGTATTCAGAGTCCGCCGAAGGTTTACCTGAAGGGAAAGCGATTCTGTTGAAGACAGATCTCCTTGTCGACAATACTCCCGTCGTCAGGGGTTAGACCGGTGTGCGCTTCCTTTGCCATTGTTCCTTCGTCAGATCAACCATAGAACCACCATCTACCTCGCCATGCTTTCCCAGGACGGGAATAAGGCTGTAGCAGCCGGGATCTTCTCTGTGGACTTGACGTTGAGGGGGTCCTGAGACGCAGTTCCAGCCATCGTACTGCTGGCTGCAGTCGTCTTAGGCCTCCAGACATGTCGAGTCTTCTTCGGTTGTACGAACCGCTTCGAAGTCTTTAACTTTTCATGAGAGAGGAGACCTTCAAAAGCCTGTTGGTCGAAGCGTACGACCAGCATGTCTTGAGAAGCTCTCAGCAAGTTGTTATCAGATTGTGTCACTGCCTTCTCGTTGGAGGAGAAGGTAGTCCCCTGCAGAGTCGTCATTTTGTTCGATGTAAAAAAAGGTTGAACGAACTTTTTTAGTTTATTAAACGTATAAGGTATCTGTGTACAAAGAAGGAAGTCTTAAACAGGATATTCTAGGTACAGAGAGAAGAGGTTTCTGGAAAAATGTGACTGTGGAGATCGAGCACTACAGCGGCTCCATTACCCCGTTGATGATCTGACGACGAATCAACCTTGCTATGGCTCTGTTGCGCCTTTAATGGGACTCTGGCACTACGTCAGAATTCGTGTTTTCGACAGACTTAAACCATCGAAAACTGTATTTTTTGACAGTTTTGGTCTGTCATGTGGTCCGTCAAAAATAAACTGTAGTTTACTATAAATGACGATTTTCTACCGTGATAAGTAGGTGGAGAAAATGACGGGTTTCGTCTGTATTATAATAAATGGCGGAATACAACCGTCAATAATCCCGCTTAACACAATTCCTCCTGCCTTCCTATTTTTGACGGACAAAGTCCGTCAAAATTCTGTAAAATATTCACCAGAATTATTTTTAATTAATTAAACATATTTTACTTGTAAACCGGTACGCACATTAAATCTGAATATAAATCGAAGATTCAATCAAAATGAATATATCAAGAATCATTCAAGAATCACAATTGTAAATGAATACATTCAATTCAAAATGAACATAACCACCAATTGATTTAAGAATCTCAATTGATATTGAAAATCACTAATTAGACATTGTTTTTGTAGTATCTAAATACTTGTAATTGTTCTTACACATAACGTCCAAACTGAATAAGGAATAGTATTTCAGAATGCAAATGCTAATATTCAAATCCTAATAAATTGAACAGACTCTTTTGGCCAATTGATCAAATCACCAAGCATAAAGTCTTCAAACGTTCCATCCCCTTCAAACAAATATGCATTGCGGTCAAAGACTTCATCGACGATGATACTATAAACATCTTCCTTTGGTGGTGCATCAGAATTTAAGCGTCCAAAAGCAATTTTTTTTGAAGTCCTTTAGAAAACATGTCTTTGGCAAGTTGGATTGTTCCGGTACCTACAACCATTGAAACACAAATATACAATATCAACAAGTGCAGAACTATAGTATCAGTGTATCACTCAAATAAGTGTAAAGCAATACCAGTATCAAAGTGCAGTTTAGACCAATATTTATACCTCAAAAGTACCATGAACCGATGATGACTGTTTTGTTATTTTTGGATGGTTACTTTTTATTATTTCTTTGATTGTAGCCATTTCTTCTTTAAGTGTGATTAGATCAGTCTCCATCGCTTCATTTTTATTCTTTAATTGATGAGCTGTCTCTCTACTTGTCACTGAAGCATGAATCTCTGTCTTTGAAACACCTCTACCCATGCCACGAACATAACCCTTTCTATCACGTCCGAGTACCTAAACAACATACAATAGCAAGGGGATTAATTTCTACAAGCTTTCATTTTTTCCTACAAGATATGAACAAAATATTTATTAAAAGGAAACTCTCACAAACCATTGCAACAGGGTCATTGTCCAAATCATTTTGTCCCAAGTATAGATCATCCTCTACAAGCTTTCTAATTTTTTCCTATAAGATATAAAATTGTGCATACATATGATTAATGAAACTCAAAATCAACAAAATTATTATTAACAATTAAAAGAGAGTTATTCTTACAACGTAATCGTTCGAGCTGGTAGAGGAATTAGTATTCTTGGGCATATGTGTTGTCACGTATAACATGCTTCTATTGACCTCACCAGTAGGACTCTCCTTTTTCTATATCAAAAGAGAAACAAATATAATATTGCAATAAAATATAAGAAAAGTAAAAAAATAATAAATAAATATGTATATTAAGTAATTACCAGGTTATGTGCTACCCTCGCGCATCCAGTCCTACCGGTTCTATGTAGTACCTTAACTTTTTTCCTCGCTTCCTTACCAACTTCACGACGAATAATATCTTCAGGAGTAGAGCAGAAATCAACAAAGTCTTCCCAATCTTCTTTCTTTACAATGTTAATAGGCCTATTTCCTTTTCACTCAGCAATAGTTGGATACATATCACACATTTTTCGGAGGTTAGACTTCCAATTTTTTCAAGAAATATTAGCTTTTTGCAAAACTTTAGCCTTATAAATTTCAGGCACAACATATCTACTCTGCAAAGACAATTTTCTTCATATGTTAGACATACATAAAGATTTTACAATTTTTTATAATTCACATTTACTCACATTGACACCTCTCCATATGTCTTCTTTGATGCTTTGTGGAACCTTTTTCCAAGAATCAATTGCAGGTGGACAATGTGTCTTTGTTATCTTTCCAACAGTAGTTGCAAATTTTTCTGATTCAACATCAACAGGTCGTCCATAATCATCAAAAATGATAAGTTTTGGGGCACCTAAGAAAATTTTCAAATATTAGAACATATTGTAAAACATATAACATCAGAACTATTAGGTAAAAATATTGAAATATTATTAGATAAAGGTATGAAATAATCACCGATTTGATTAGAAGTGCTTCCTTGATAATCACTAGAAGGATCCCCATTATTAGATTCATCCCCATTAGCCTCATGATCACTATAAAGTTCATGTCTACTTGATTGGGTTCCATCTCCTAACATAATGAAACTAAAACAACAAACAGAAATGCCAATTAAGATATAAAAGAAGTATATCAATTTTTAGTTAGTGTAAACAATCACAAAGAGAAAAAATAAACAGAGTAGGTAACTGCACATGTATATGAAAAACTAATCGTCAATATATTACCTCTTTCAAGAAAATTTAAAAATTAATCGTCAAATACCTTGTCTAATCGACCGACTCCAACTCCCTATTAACAAACGCAAAATACCAATATATTACTGATAGTTAATGTCAAATGACCAAGGTATAGTGGTCTATGGATTGATAGTTGGGGTCATGCAAGTATTTTGTTTCTTCTATCAGGGCAGGAGAGTACAACATCATGATGCTATAGGAATCCAAGATCACATGTCAATCATGGATTCAGCAGCATGCCCTGTGTTCACTGATTGAAGCAAAGCTCCTACAATATTTTGACGAGGATCCAAGTCGCTTAATGCCTTGTATTTCGATTGCAAGAAACATGAAGAGTATGTATTGGATTGCCATAAACCCAAGAACTGAAAAAACCAACATGATTGTGTGGAAGTTGGGAAGTAAGTGACATAATCCAATCTTCCTACTACTCTTCAAGGGGACTGTATGGATGAATACGGTGGTGATCCTGATGATGGAAACTAAAGATCCATACTTGCTAATAGAAAATCTTGCTTAGGATTCTTTAGTGATAACACCTACCTTATCCTTTTACGACAAAGTTCACATATATAGGTAGCAGGTACCTTATGGTCCCTTCAAAATTTCAAAGATGATTCCCATCCAAGAGCAATGTGAATAAATTGCACAGTTCAACGATGAAGACGGAAAGAATAAAAGTCAAAATAACAAGGCTATAAAATGTGTTATCCACAGGTCAAATGATCATAAAGTCCTGGAATAAAGGAAATAAAGGCACATAAAGTAAAAGGAATGAACATAAATGCCTGATTGGAGTCACTGAACATTAGATAAAGAACAAATGCACATAAAAATAAACACGGTTTCCAGACAATGAATCAGTGCAAAAGTATCAATGCGCTCAATGTTTGGAAGATATGATAAGTGATAGCTAGCATGAGAATAATTGCCTTAGAAGAAAATCAACAAGAATTTGAGTGATCATGAAGGTAACTGATTCTTTGATAAGAGCAACTTTAGGCTCTTAGGTAAAGTCTGGTAGTGGAATAACAAAAATTGTAGGCCACAACACTCAATTCTCATCAAACCCAAAGCTACCAACATATAGCTTATATGTTTTATGTTATAATCCAATGACTATTGGTTGAACCTCTTCAACTAGTGCACCCAAAAAGTTAGAAAGGAAACCAATACCATCAACAAGAAGATCTAAGTGTCAAAGGAAACCTGGAAACAAGTCTATCCTAAAGGCTACACTCATGAATGCAAGCACATCAAACTATCCCAGGACCCAGATACCATGAAAAGGCATTCTCCAGTCAAATATCCAAACATGTCAAAGTAAACCATCCCAGGACCCAGATACCATGAAAAGGCATTCTCCAGGCAACCACATAATCAAATATCCAAACCATGTCTGTAAGAACAAATCAATTCCCATTGTGTGAGATTGCCATTGTTTTCTGTCTTCTTGAATCTAACACGTTTGATGTATTAAGGAAAAAGATGGCATACTAATTAATAACTTCGGAAAACAAGGTGATACATACCAATGTATCAGTGATATATACAATATCAGAGGTAGTGTCCATGAACAAGGAAAACATATAAGCTATATCCAAACCATGTTTGTAAGCACATATCAATTCCCATTGTGTGAGCACATGGAAGGAAGATAGTTATATCAAAGATTATATAGATTAAACAATGATAATATAGAGATGAATATCAGCAAATTCATACAAGAAACAGATAGTATATGCTTTAAAATACATACACATGTTCCTGTTGTCGTCTGTGCCCAAATGCGGTAAGAGATAATAGATAACAGAGGATATGCTTTAAAATAAGCGTATATCCATTCTGTTTGCTTATTATTCAGATAGTTCTCGACCTTTTGTAAATAGATTGACTCCTAAGTTAACTCTTGCAGGAGATACATGACCTCCATATACAAGGTATTTCAGCTAACAAAATGAAAGTTCTGACATATAAATAAGTACTAACAAGAACATGAGAAAATGTACAGAAAATTTTACCTTGCTATGATGTAAGCATATAAAGTTTTGCATATGCAAAAGACAACTTACATACATAAAATAAAAATAGCATAATACCCATAAATGGCCATTCATATGATAAAAGGTTGGAACCAACAAAATTATGAGATCTTATTAAATTAACACAAATAAAAGTATTTGTTTAACTATTGATACTGATAATCAAAATTTATTAAATAACTAATCAATAATCTTCATCTTCTTCTATGTTATCAGAAAATGTTGATGCTAATAATGAAGCTTCCCCAGCTGCTTCAGTAAAAACAAATGGATCTTCGTAAGCGTCGATTTCGTGGCTTAATCTTTTTGGAGATTCTAAAACAATATGCCAATTATCCCTTGTTTCACCTTTGCAATAAAAGACTTGAGATGCTTGAGAAGCATGAATGAATGGCTCATCTGTTTCACTTGTATTTGTCATAAACCTCCCAAAATTGACAAAAATCAAATTTGTTTCTGGATCCACCATACATCCATTTACTTTGTCTTCGACACGCACCCAATCACAATAAAAGACGGTTTGCTTGAAGTCATAGTAATCCAGTTCAAGTATTTGTTTGACAATGCCATAATAAGTCACTTTATCATCCTTAAAATTGGACGAACTAGATTTCGATCGGCAACTGGTTTCAGCCTTCATGGAAACCCTACTATTTTGTGTAGTTGAGTTCAATTCTGAATCAGCTGTATAAAAATATATCCATTTACCGCATATGCATTGTATGCTACTGCCTCAAAATTTGGACCATTTGCAAGCCTCTTAAAATGAGTCATTTTCTCCTTCTCAAGTTGTCGTCTTAACCAAGGAATATAGTCAATCGTCTTCTTTGTTTGGTGCCTTACTCTTTGATGCTTTCCACTAGGTCGATTATCCTTTACGTACGTTTGATATTTTCTGCAAATACATACATACTAACTTTTAAAATTATATATTTATTGAATATATATATATATCAAAATTCATACACAATTCATGCACACAATTGCGTTAAAGTGATACTTACTCCTCCCTTTTATCATTTTCAGGAGAATGCAACAAAACCCATCTACGTACTTGTTCGTACTGCAAACTAGTCAAACGATAAACCTTGCCAAGTGAATTGACAGGATAGGCACATTCTTCATCAATATCATCCATGGATATTCTCCCTCCTCGTTTATAACTTTTATGTTTACGATTAGGAATGTACTCCATGCAATATCTTATTGCTTCTTCTAATATATATTGCTTAGCAATAGAGCCCTCTATAAAAGTTTTATTCCGACCATATCGTTTGTATATCTTCATCTTCCTACATATGTAGCACAAAACATATTTATAAAAGAAATGAAGTGAATAAAGCATAAAATACTAGATTTTAGGATTTTGTTGGATTTTACCTTTCAAAAGGATACATCCATCTATATCTAACAGGTCCGCAGACTAGAGCCTCCTCTGCCATGTGAATCACAACATGTGTCATCGAAACAAAAAAAGATGGCAGAAATATATTTCAAACACGCATAATGTCTCCACAAGTTGTTGGTGCATGTTGGAAAGCTCTGACCGATCGACAAGCTTGGAGCATAGTACTTTAAAAAAATTGATAGTTGACGAATTGCAGCACGCAACGGTTTTTCTTTTCTGAAAGCATGCATTAGAAATATTGGTAGTTATCCTTGCATGAGAATGTGGTAATCATGTGACTTCAAGCCTTTAAATTAAAAATCTTGCAAATCCACCTTATGTTTCCAATTTCCGTTGTACCCAATAGGAACCTTTAATTTACTCAAGGTTTTGCAAATTATTTCTCTCTAATCGGGATAATGTAAAAGGAGCCTTCGGTATAATCTTTTTCCATTTTCTTCCACTATCCATAATTTCTTTCTTATCTTCCACTCCTCTAGATCTTTACGAGCGTCAACCCCATCCGTAGACTTACCCTTAGTATCCATTATTGTCGCAAATAAGTTTCAGCCATATTTTTTTCTACATGCATCACATCTAAATTATGACGAAGGTGCAATTCCTGTGACA
Organism: Iris pallida; assembly: GCA_029216955.1. Lineage (NCBI taxonomy): Eukaryota > Viridiplantae > Streptophyta > Magnoliopsida > Asparagales > Iridaceae > Iris > Iris pallida. The sequence goes on from JANAVB010004785.1 coordinate 17,630, forward strand.
ATAAATATGTTAAGTAATAACAGTACTTAAGCATAACATAAAAACAAAAAAAAACTTATTTAAAAACCCAAATATATTACCTTCCAATACGGCAAATCAAATAGAATCGATTTCTTTGACCATGGAGTTTGTCTTCATGTGCGAATCATATGTAGTGCTTCCTACAAACGACAATTCTTTCAACTCCTCAACCAATGGTTGCAAATAAACATCAATGTTATGTCCTGGACCACTTGGACCAGGAATGAACATTGTTAACATAGTAAAATCCTTTGCCATGTGTAAAGATGGAGGAAGATTATATGGAACAATCATAACAGGCCAGCAACTGTATGAGTTGTGCATCCCAAAAGGATTGAAACCATCCGTTGTGAAACCTAGTTGAACATTTCGTTTCTCAACAGCAAACTCAGGCCATATCCGATCTATCTTCTTCCAACAAGGAGAATCCACTGGGTGTCGCATATGTGTACTACTATATTCTACATGATCATGCCATGCCATTTTCTCAGCTATCCATGGTATACTATAAAAGCGTTGCAACCTTTCGATCAATGGAAAGTATCTTAGCTTCTTCTTCGGCAACTTCTTACCTCCTGGTTTTGAATTTTCTTTCAGTTTCCATCTACATTTACCACACTTGGGACAATCATCCTTATCTGCATTTTCTCTCCAATAGAGTATACAATCATTAGGGCAAGCATGGACAACCTGATACTTCATGCGAAAAGACTTGACCATATCCTTAGCTTTTTGAAAGTTTTCTGGTATAGTGTTTCCATCTGGCAAAACTTCTTCATAAATTGCAACAATTCTGTAAAAAAAGCCTCAGAGCATTGATATCTTGCTTTCATGCTCAATAACTCTACTATAGCCAAGAGTTCTGTATGCTGGCCATCACAAGAGGGATATAGTGGCTGCATTGCATCTTCCAACTTTTTTTGTATTCAATATCCATTGGGGGATCATCTTGAACATGAGCAGCATTTTGTTGATCAAGTCAACAGGATCAACACGTCCAAATGTATCGTTGAACAGGTCTTCCATTCTTGGGAAGGTATTTTCAGTATGATCAATAGTTGACGAACTAGGAGCTTGAGCATTGGCATCCGTTCTAAAAGGTGGTTCTCCATGTTCGACCCAAGTTCGATATGACTTGTCCACACCATTACAAACCAAATGCTCTGCTATTTACTTAGTTTTTTTGCGTGAATTATAATTGCGACATTTGTCACATGGACAACAATACCAACCATTTTTGCCTAATTTGTCCTTTGTGAACTGAATGAATGATGCAACACCTTCTAGGTATACATCTGACAATGGAGGCGTATCCATCCATTCCTTACTTGGGTGTATAGAAGACATCTAATAAAATATAACATTTGCATCAATAAACCAAATAACAGTTAAACATAAATTAAAAAACAAATTAGCAAAAAATAATTAGGATGTTAGTGGTATGATACCCTCTTCCTTCTCAGCCTGTGTGGACTCATCAGTATGACAAGGCCTATCAACAAACGCTTATCAAGTGTCAAAATCTATAATTCGATCATCTTTTAGCAGAGATGTAGATAAATGCAACACAACCTAAACGAAAAAATACCAGTACATAAATGCAACACAGCCTAACGAAGAAAATATTAGTACAAGTAAACAATTCCATACATTCAATTCACTTAGTTAATAAGTATGAAAAAAAAGGTAGACTGAGATTTCATGTTTGAATACCCTAAAAGAAGGGTTTTTTTCTTGTTGATTGATATGCTTCCTTCCATAGCTGCCAGGTGGTTGACTTTCCAATTTAGTCTTTACTTATATCGAAATCATCGATACTGGCAAGCTACAAATGTATCGATGTAAAACAATTGCTTCAAGGTTGAGTAGTTAGATAATTCGAACTCTGGACCTATCGATTTCAACTAAGCTTCCAAAGCTCCGACAATTTTGTGATATAAAATTAGCGTTCAGAATTAAATTAAGGTATGGACTATTTCATTCAATCTTTATATCAAATACACTACAAGAATGTAACACCCACTTTTCTAAAATGAGGGTAATTTTAAAATTTTGTAATTATAATCATTTAATAATGATATTTAAACCATGTTATAATTTTGGTAATTTTTAATTATTTTAAAACTTTAAAATGTTGAATTGTGATTTTAATGGTTAACTAGTGTAACCCTAGAGACTGCATGACCTAGAGACTAACCATGACCATGGGGACCTAACCATGTGATTAGGATGACTAATTGTAACTTTTTAGCCTAAGGGTATTTTGGTCATTTTTGACTTATTAATGAAAATAAATTTTGATTAATTAGTATTGTGCTAATTGAATTGTTAGAGGCTAACCTAGTTTTGACTAAACCTAGATGTTAATGATGCTCATGGAAGTTTAGTTAGAAGGTTAGAGACTTAATGGTTAAGTTAGATTAACCATATCTAGATATTCATAGTAGGATATTTACCCCTTAGGATATTTGTGAAAAAGAAAGCCTTATGATTAGTTGAACCAATAGGAAGGCTTAGAATTGGGTGGACAACTCCTAGCCACTCATCTACATGAAAAACTAACCCTAATTCATAATGACCAGCCATCAAGTGCCCCCTCCCTTCCTATAAAGAATCCTTAAGAAAATCCTTGCCTCTTTTTTACCTCTACATAGAACCCTAAGTGTCTTCCCCAAATTAGAGAGCTTCCCTCTTTGATTTGATTTCTTTTCCCTCACATTCCTCCATCCAAACTTTTCCTAATCCATCCCACACCATTAAGGAAGGATTCTATCCAAGAATTTGGGTAAGGTGCAAAGGGAGGTGTCCTTTTGGATAGATCTTCGTATCGGAGCCGTGTCCTAAAGATTTTCATTGGGATTCCACTCCCAATAGGTAAAACCTATCCTCTAACTTGATTTTCTTTGTATATTAATTAGTTTTGAATCCAATGTATCCACTCCCATGCATGTGTCCCCTTTAGATTTAATTTTGAGACCATTTGAAGTCCATTTGAGGATGTTATAGGTGTCTTGTGTCCTACTTGATAGATCCCAAATTAGAACACTCCATGTGTATGTATTTATGATAATAGTTTAAATAGATATTTAAATTTGGTTTTAGAATGGTTAGAGAGTGGATTGATCTTAGTTAGGATGGTTAGAATGAGTTTTATTTGTATACCTATGTTGGTATCCAAGTATCTTGGCCAACCCAAATTCGTCATAATTTTTATCCACGTTTTAGTTGCCAAAGCAACTTAGAAATATCATAACTTTTAGCTTAGAACTCCGATTTATCTTCCATTTTTTTAAAAGAACTGTATCGAAATTAGCTTTCCAAATAGATATTTAATAAGCCAAATTCTTTCTGGAACTTTCTGTAGAATTATTTGAGTGTCAGTTGTACGAAAGACGAACGTGTTTCGGTGTTTTTGCGATTTCGGGGGTTTTCGGACATGAAAATGCGATCCGTTTAAAGTTTCGGAAAGCTAACACAAAGGACTACAATATAATTTAATCCTATAATTTAGTGAAGGCCCAATTGGTACAGTATTAGTTTTAAGTAGAAGAGTGACTATACGATATATGCATTTTGTGTAACCTATGAGCCTATGTAGTATGGATATTAAATAAATATAGAGTATGTAATGCATGATATGTTAGATGAATAAAATGATATATATATATGATATATATCCTCTTTACATTAATGTATATATATGGTTGAATGCAAGCATATAGGAATGCAATTAATATAATGTATGTAAGCAATGCATAAATGCATGAATAAAAGAATGATATACAATGTATGCATGAAAGTATATAATGAATGCTAGACATGAATGCAAGATATATATGTAATGATAGATATGAATGCATAATGTATAAATATTATAATACATATATAATGATAACATGTATGGTAATGTAGAGTATATGATGCAAGCATGAATGAATGGAGGAAATACATGTATATAGGTAATATAGAATGTAATATGAATGCAAGCATGCAAGATAATGTATTGTATCCATATATGATGTATTCAACTTAAAGATAATGTAATATATGAAAGGAATGAATGATAATATAATAACATGATATGTAAGGTAATGTAAGGTATAAATATATGATGTGTGCATATTTGTATGCCTCTATGTTAATGTATGAAACGATTTGAATATACAATGTATGCATATGTATAAAACATGTAGGTAAATGAAATGAATGTATGCAATATGTTAATATAAATGCAAGTATCTAATATGCATGAATGTAAGTATAATGTAATGCAAGTATACATGTATGTATCATGTAATGTAATATACATAATATGTATGTATGTATAGGTGCATGAATGAATGCAAGTATGCATATATGATATGTATGACTGCATGTATACAATGTAAGTATGTATGTATGCATTTCTATAAACTGAGTTAACATATAACCTTTTACACACATGCATTCATACACTCTTTGACATCATGTATCACACGTCACATACACCTACCTATCACTAAATTTTAGAACATTAACACATATCCTTTCACACACATGCCAAACACACACATACTCACTTACTCTTTTACCTCTCTTTCTATATATATATATATTATATATATCTATAATATATATATATATATATATATATGCCTATATATAGCTTTCCTATATATATCTGTATATGAATATGTGAATGTGAATAATATATATATATATATTATATATAATATTAATTATATAATATATATATATTATATGACTAAGTTTATATTATATAAAAAATATATATAATATATAATATGACTAAGTTTGTGTCTTGTTAGCTTATGGTTAGTTTTGTGCTTCGTTTAGCAAGTGACTTAGGCTATGAGTTAGTATCTATCTGGGTACTTGATTTGCATATACTTAGTTTGTTTAGACCTAGAATTGACTAACCTAGACTAGTTGACCATTGTTGACTCAACCCTAGCTAGTTTGACCACAGTTGACTAGAGTTGATCTAGTTTGACTTTATAGTTGACCAAGAGTTGACTTTGATCTAGATTGACTTAGAATCATATAGATTGTATTATAATTTCAATTACCATATAAATTGAACTCTTTATAACCTTTGTTGCTATAACTAGGACTCTGTGGCTTCAGTTGGACCCCTATACCTATCAGCAGTTCAGGTTATCAGGCGAGTACACTTTGACCGTTTCATACTTGTTGGATTTACATTCTTGTTCTAGATTACTGTACTTGATGCTGACACAATTATTATCACGGATTGGTACTATATGGATCTTCTTTTGAGATGTTATCCCCTTGTATTCACTAAATACATATGTGATGTGCGTTTCACTTACATATTGTATTTATTGAATACCCTTATCCTTGTATACTCATTGTGCATATTGTACTCTCATTATCACATGAGTCCCATGGATAGACCATTGTACAACTATTGTATAACATTGTACATCTATTGTATAACATTGTACAACTTGTATAACATTGTACATCTATTGTATAACATTGTACACTATTGTATAAGATAACGTAACTGGAGTGGATCCTTGTGATTGATTGGGGAGGGAGTGTAGCTCCCCTTCCCGAAAATTTAGAAATAGTTTATTTTAATTATTTTATTCGAATGGTGATTTTTAGATTTTTGTAAATAATATTGTTTCGTGTACACAATTTTACGTGAAAGACCTACTTTAGAAATTATGATTTATTAAGTTCATTGAGAAGTTACAGATAGAAATGTTATATGTTTATATATATCGTATATATATACATTGGGATATATATATATATGCAGATGTGGGGACATATACGCTTAGTGTGTATATATATATATATATATATATATATTATATATATATATATATATATATATATATATATATATATATATATATATATATAATATGTGAAGAGGAATATAATATTTTATTGATGTATATATATATTATATTTTTTTGTATATATATATATATATATATATATATATATATATATATATATATATATATATATATGAAAATATAGGGATATATAATTGGGTGGATATTTATATATGTGTGTGTATAAATATTAATTGGTGAATATATACGTATATATATATATATATACGGAGATAAAGTATATATAAATATATATATTGATATGTATATATTAATATTGTTTTCTTTAAATACTATAAATAAGTATAAGTAACTACAAATGATTATATATATAGATATATATAAATGTATGTGTATATGTATAAAATATATATTGTATATATGTAAAGTGTGTATATATGTGTATAGAAATATAGGTATATAAATATATATAGTGTATGTTAGAACATCTGGTGGCACTAAGTCATTTGCAAGAATAGAGTTAAAGAGATTCCTTGCTGCATTAACTTTACCAGCTTGAAACATTCCTTGAATTAAAATATTGAAGGTCCTAGCTTCCAGTTTTTTTCCTTCTGACATGATATGGTGTTGAACAGATTCATGGCCTCATCAACATAGCGATTTTACAAAGCCCACATAACTAGTAAACCCCACCCCAAGTGAAACAACAGCCCAGCCAACCTTCCCCCCTCCCACGTGTGGAGCAAAACCTCAGTAGGCCGAGCACTCCATAGAAACTAATAACCCGAGCACAGCCGAACACTGAGTTCCCCAAACCGCACGCGCGCAAGCGGTTATATAGGAATATCGAAATCGAGAGTTTCCTCTCGTAAACAAACGAAACCCTAGCGCCTCCTCCATCCTTCCACCTCACCCTGACAACCGCCTCAGCCAACTAGGCGCCACCGTGTGCGGCCAAGGCCGCACGACGCAGCAACGCGCGTGTGCGCGAGCAAAGGATCGACAGCAACAGTCCCTGGCGGACCCGACTTCGAGGTGAGATTTCTCCCTCGTCTCTTCATTATTTTGTGAACCGTAAATTGTTTTAGGAAGCCAATATAACCACGTTTCGATCCCAGTAGATAGTTTTTGTGATAGACAAGCACCCGTCCAGAAAATCAATGTAAAGTTCATCGAAAAACCTGTTTGGAAGCAGGACATAAACAGTCCAATCACCCAGGTTTGGCGATCGATTCTGATCGATCTAGTATCATGTTAGAAAAAACTATTTGAAGGCGTTTAAAAACAACCTGTAGGGCTTCAAATCCCTTTTTACGGAATTTGATTCCATCGACTACGTGTCGAGAAATCGAATCCCGAACTTCGACGAAACCTGTTTCCAAAACATTGAAATTGTTCCACACGACGTGCGTCACGCCAATCGGGACGATGTGGTCACGAACCGAAAGCATCGAAAGCTGCATAACGGTTTCGTGGTCGTGTGGGCTTTGACGGAATTCAAATTGGTCGCGTGTGCGCGACGAATTCGACGCGTATCCGTCGAAATCGTTCCGTATCCGTCCAATGCAATTCAGTCATAACTTTGTGCACACTCGTCAGACCGAGACGAAACTTGCGCCAACAGGACCGTATCATTTTTCTGGTCCTGCATGCCAAGTTTGGTCCAATTCTGAGACAGTTGAAATCAACGTCGTTTTGCGGGCCCACGGTCCCACTCAACAGGCAATTTTGTGCATAGCCCGCCGGAATCCAACTCGGACATACGGTTGGGTTCGTATCGGAAAACTGGATCAGTAGACATATAGTTGACGACTTTAGAGACCGCTGACTCTGGCACACTTTTCGGTGCAAAGCGGGTCCAACGGCGGACATCGTTTTTGTCCGAAATTACCGTTTGCCCCTGTATCCAGAATTGGACTTAAGGACAGGCAATCCTAGCTAATTTGACTATTCTGAGAACATTGGTACTATTTATTTCAGCATCCGGAGACTTCTATATGTGTTGACTGATTGTGGCTCATGAGTGGTACGGTATTATGGTTTCTCCAGCTAAGGACCTCAGGCAAGTGCACTTTCTGATTGCTTTCGATTCATAGTAGTCATCATTTCATGTCTTTACATATATCTTGCTGCTTGTTGACACGCTCGTCACACGGAGTAGTCGGGAGTGGAAATATCTTAGTAGGCATGTGGACTACCCAAAAATTTTCCAATATGTCTATTCTTGAACGATAGCTGCTGCACACGACACGTGCAGTATGCCGTATTTTACCCCCTAGTCGTCCACATGTCGAAACGGATATTTCACACCACCTAGATAGATGTCTTTTATTAGTTTTCCTTGTTTACTTCTCTACCGTGCCATGTCATCAGTTTTCTTACTAGCTTCATATTCCATATGCTTTTCATGTCTTATTAATTCTATTGTGTTTTGCATTGCCGTCGGTTTGTGTACTTGTTCCATTCCTGACTGGAAACCAACATTTTTCAGGTTAGCCGCGATCACTCTTAGCACTGGGAAGACTTGGGTATGCTGAGGCCAACCTAGAAATAGAAAACAGTTGTACCATTTCATTAATTGTAAATCTTGTATTTTCTTTAATTGTAAATGTTGTAATAAATTAGAAATGTGAATGAGCAGCAAATATTGTATTTGAGCATTTATTTCTTGCGGGCTTGACAGCGTTCTACTGCCGACTCTACGGCGTAGGCTGGCTTGGACACGTCTCGTATCCGAAAAGTGGGTGCGGGTCGTGACAAGTTTTTGTGGTGGCCCATGCAGGTCCGTTTTCGCAAAAATTGCGAACTCGTGATGGTACGTTAGTCGTACTATTGCGAGCCTGCGCCCAGGAAATGCTCATTCACAATAGGATTAAATAATTTAGGAGATAACTAGGAACCAGGAGTCCCTTGTTCAAATTGACCATTGGGTAGTTAAGGTTATTAATAGGCCATGCAATTTAGATAACTTGCTAGATCCCTATAGGCACACTATTACTTTCGATAGGACAATGTGATCCATGTGGACACTATTCGCTTGGTAGTTAGGCCTTCACCTTGATAATCTGTTCAAATGTTCTTTTGCTCTATTTAGATATAAACCTTATGTCATAAATTAGAATTGCCTACTTAAATTCATTTTTGCTGTAATGAATTGATTTATAATTATGACACTTTTAATCGTATAAAATCTCGAGGTAGATTGATTCGAGACTTCCCTTAACCAGTGAAATGCATGGGAAATAGATACTAGAATGTTTGTATTTCTTCCGTATTTAGTTATATCTCCATGTTAATCTTTTAATTAAGTGTTGTGACTGATAGGACAAATACCTATGCTTCATTCTTAGTCAACTTGTTGAATCTCTATAGGCCATAAATTTTTACGGTTAAAGTTAGAAAAATATTAGCTAACCCATGAAGTTTAGACAGTAGCGCACTGTCGTCAATTATTGAGAGTGGAGAATGTGGGTTCACTGCAGCCAGCAGCGCACTGGCGAAGCACAACCCATAGAATTGAAATCGTTTCGAAGAATCATAGACTATGGAATATTGCAGAAACTATGTTCTCGTTGACTTCTTTAGATCTTAGATACCATTGTGTCAATACAGGTAGAGTGTCTGATAGCCTATCACATTTGAATCACGAAACCCAGGGTTTGCCGTAGCCAGAGTATACGAGCAAGGTTAATTCTCGGTGAAATAATTTCAGATGTGATTACAAGTTTAGGATATTATAGAGAATAGAGACTGTCCTGTGTGACCCTAAACCAATACTAGTGTAAGTTCTGTAAGTCGAGTAGCATGTCTCCCAACCTAGCGTTATGTGGTTCATGTGATCTATTAACAAGGTGATTGACCGACAATAACAGGTTTATCCAGACTATAGGAATTAGAATTCCATAACCCATTAGTCGACCAAGGCCTTATGGATAGGAAGATAGTAGGAAGACTGTATAGGCAAGAACATCCAGGTAAGGTTTGTTTTGTTTTTTCCAAAACTCGAACTACTTGTGCCTCCTTTCAAAAATCTCGCGTACTTGTATTTTGACTATCTGACCAACGCTGCATTACAGCCTAGTTTTACAAGCTGTCCTTTTATCGAGCTTGATTCAAGACATATGTATTGGGGACGCCCGCTAACATATTGTCTAATCAGAATCATTGTATTACGGTCTGATCAACCACGATACAAAAGGTTCGCTCTTATCTAATTATCCTACGTGGAATGAGATGTAGATGTCTCTAGGATCTCATCCACGACTGCTTTGACAATTCTCCTTGAATTATATATAGTCTTTGAATCGTAATCGTATTCAGTGACCTCTCTTGAAATCTTATTATTTTCGTCTTCACCGATTAGAAAGACGAAAGCTCGTAATAGATAGATACAGAGTATTCCATGACTATGATAGTTGTATATGCAAGTGTAGCTACCATCGGCCAGCCCTGTGACAGGAACTTGCCACCATATCCTAGCCTCTAAGGGGGTAGAATATAAATCTTCTAAATTTTTAGGGTATACCAGGATTACCGAGTGATTAGAATAATTCCCTTTAGAATAAATATTTAGTGCCCCATGGACTCCCACTTTCCATTGAGATCATTTGTGTCCCGACCGTGCCAATATTCGGAGCACGAGACCAGTTGTTATCTTCCAACAAATTTCATATACAAGATCTAGACGAGTCATCCTTCATCTAGGTATACATGTCCCACTTAAACCGTCCCCTTGTACTATTTTTTTACTACAACTTTTAGGTAAAAAGGACTAATAAACCTTTACCATAGTACCGGTAACTTCCCGACTTCCCTAGAACCTCAACCTTGATCAATTCCTTCGACCCATATATGGTTGTGATCTACTCGAAGCCTACTACGCTCATGCCACCAATGTGCCACCCAATGGAGGCCTCATGTGCTACTTAAACACAAAAGTCACGAAGGCGCATTTTGGACTTTAGGAGCTTAGCTAACCAACTTGACTAGCAACTAGCTCAATCCCTTCCGTAGAAACTATTCTAGGATACCTAATTAATAGGAGTAGTTTATCATTGGGATCTTATCTAGTCCATATAAATTGAACCCAATGTTCATCCAACCAACGACTAATGTCCAAATAGAGAACCCATTAAGACCACGATCTTGATTTCTCAAATTCTGTTCCATTATGGGACCTTGTTTGAATTAGAATTTCGAGAACGAGATTTCTGTATTGCACGGAGTGCAAGCCTTTTTAGAAACGAAGGGCCCTTCGGGTTAGCAAGTGAGTGGACTAGAGTAGCCCGATCTAGAATAAGATAATGGTTCATAATTTTCTATCTGCATCATTGGATACCCTCTACCGCTTTGGGAGCTTCATGATTGCTCTCGATTATTTTCCTATCTTCATGTCCTTTCTATTACAGGGAGATGAAGGTCATAATACTAGAGTTTATCAATATTTTTGCTACTTGTGTAAATTTATTGTTGTTAGATTTTGGGTTATTAATAGATATGAGAGGATTATAGAGGCCAAAAGCAGTAGATGTCCTTTTAGCAAGTAATTGAAAGATTAAAGTTTTAGGGACATACCATTGAGGGAGTAGTGTGACCAAAGGTGGGTAGAAGTCCTCAAGGACTCGTAGTTATGAAAGGCTAGGAGGAGGTTATAAACTATTTGAGAAAATAAATCTGAGGAGATTAAGGGGATGCTAGACTTTGAATTTTAAGAAATAGTTATGAATTGAATTTCGAGGACGAAATTATTTTAAGGTGGGTAGATTGTAGCTCCCCTTCCAGAAAATTTAGAAATAGTTTATTTTAATTATTTTATTCGAATGGTGATTTTTAGATTTTGTAAAAAATTATTTCGTGTACACAATTTTACGTGAAAGACCTACTTTAGAAATTATGATTTTATTAAGTTCATTGAGAAGTTACAGATAGAAATGTTTATATGTTATATATATATTCGTATATATACATATGGATTATATATATATGCAGATGTGGGGACATATACGCTTAGTGTATATTATATATATCTATAATATGTGAAGGGAATATAATTTTATTGATGTATTATATATATATATATATATATATATATATATATAATATATATATATATATAGTATATATATATATATATATATATAGGAAAATATAGGGATATATAATTGGTGTGGATATTTATATATGTGGGTGGTATAAATATAATTGGTGAATATATACGTATATGTATATATATTATATACGGAGATAAGTATAATATAAATATATATATTGATATGTATATATTTAATTTGTTTTCTTAAATACTATAAATAAGTAAAGTAAACTACAAATGATTATATATATAGATATATAATGTATGTGTATATGTATAAATATATTGTATATATGTAAAGTGTGTATATATGTGTATAAGAAATATACGTATATAAATATATTAGTTATGTAGAACATCTGGTGGCACTAAGTCATTTGCAAGAATAGAGTTAAAGAGATTCCTTGCTGCATTAACTTTACCAGCTTGAAAACATTCCTTGAATTAAAAATTGAAGGTCCTAGCTTCCATTTTTTTTTCCTTCTGACATGATATGGGTTGAACAGATTCATGGCCTCATCAACATGGCGATTTTACAAAGCCCACATAACTAGTAAACCCACCCAAGGAAACAACAGCCCAGCCAACCTTCCCCCCCCCCCCCCCCCCCCCCCCCCCCCCCCCCCCCCCCCCCCCCCCCCCCCCCCCCCCCCCCCCCCCCCCCCCCCCCCCCACGTGTGGAGCAAAACCTCAGCAGGCCGAGCACTCCATAGAAACTAATAACCCGAGCACAGCCGAACACTGAGTTCCCCAAACGACCGCGCGCAAGCGGTTATATAGGAATATCGAAATCGAGAGTTTCCTCTCGTAAACAAACGAAACCCTAGCGCCTCCTCCACCCTTCCACCTCACCTGACAATCGCCTCAGCCACCCTAGGCGCCACCGTGTGCGGCCAAGGCCGCACGACGCAGCAACGCGCGTGTGCGCGAGCAAAGGATCGACAGCAACAGTCCCTGGCGGACCCGACTTCGAGGTGAGATTTCTCCCTCGTTCATTATTTTGTGAACCGTAAATTGTTTTAGGAAGCCAATGTAACCACGTTTCGATCCCAGTAGATAGTTTTGTGATAGACAAACCCCGTCCAGAAAATCGATGTAAAGTTCATCGAAAAACCTGTTTGGAAGCAGGACATAAACAGTCCAATCACCCAGGTTTGGCGATCGATTCTGATCGATCTAGTATCATGTTAGAAAAACTATTTGAAGGCGTTTAAAAACAACCTGTAGGGCTTCAAATCCCTTTTTACGGAATTTGATTCCATCGACTACGTGTCGAGAAATCGAATCCCGAACTTCGACGAAAACCTGTTTCCAAAACATTGAAATTGTTCCACACGACGTGCGTCACGCCAATCGGGACGACGTGGTCGAAACCGAAAGCATCGAAAGCTGCGTAACGGTTTTGTGGTCGTGTGGGCTTTGACGGAATTCAAATGGTCGCGTATTGTGCGCGACGAATCGACGCGTATCCGTCGAAATCGTCCCGTATCTGTCCAATGCAAATTCAGTCATAACTTTGTGCACGCTCGTCAGACCGAGACGAAACTTGCGCCAACAGGACCGTATCATTTTTCTGGTCCTGCATACCAAGTTTGGTCCAATTCTGAGACAGTTGAAATCAACGTCGTTTTGCGGGCCCCACGGTCCCACTCAACAGGCGATTTTGTGCATAGCCCGCCGGAATCCAACTCTGGACATACGGTTGGGTTCGTATCGAAAAACTGGATCTGTAGACATATAGTTTGATGACTTTAGAGACCGTGACTCTGGCACACTTTTCGGTGCAAAGCGGGTCCAACGGCGGACATCGTTTTTGTCCGAAATTATCGTTTTGCCCCTGTATCCAGAATTGGACTTAAGGACAGACAATCCTTGCTAATTTGACTATTCTGAGAACATTGGTACTATTTATTTTCAGCATCTGGAGACTTCTATATGTGTTGACTGATTGTGGCTCATGAGTGGTACGGTATTATTGGTTTCTCCAGCTAAGGACCTCAGGCAAGTGCACTTCTGATTGCTTTCCGATTCATAGTAGTCTTATCATTTCATGTCTTTACATATATCTTGCTGCTTGTTGACACGCTCGTCACACGGAGTAGTCGGGAGTGGAAATATCTTAGTAGGCATGTGGACTACCCAAAAATTTCCCAATATGTCTATTCTTGAACGATAGCTGCTGCACACGACACGTGCAGTATGCCGGATTTACCCCCTAGCCGTCCACATGTCGAAACGGATATTCACACACCTAGATAGATGTCTTTTATTAGTTTTTCCTTGTTTACTTCTCTACCGTGCCATGTCATCAGTTTCTTACTAGCTTCATATATTATATGCTATTTTTATGTCTTATTAATTCTATTGTGTTTTGTATTGCCGTCGGTTTGTGTACTGTTCCATTCCTGACTGGAAACCAACTTTTCAGGTTTAGCCGCGATCACTCTTAGCACTGGGAAGACTTGGGTATGCTGAGGCCAACCTAGAAATAGAAAACAGTTGTACCATTTCATTAATTGTAAAATCTTGTATTTTCTTAATTATAAATGTTGTAATAAATTAGAAATGTGAATGAGCAGCAAATATTGTATTTTGAGCATTTATTTCTTGCGGGCTTGACAGCGTTCTACCGCCGACTTGTGGCGTAGGCTGGCTTGGACACGTCTCGTATCCGAAAAGTGGGTACGGGTCGTGACAAGTTTTTGTGGTGGCCCATGCAGGTCCGTTTTCGCAAATATTGCGAACTCGTGATGGTACGTTAGTCGTACTATTGCGAGCCTGCGCCCAGGAAATGCTCATTCACAATTAGGATTAAAATAATTTAGGAGAATAACTAGGAACCAGGAGTCCCTTGTTCAAATTGACCATTGGGTAGTTAAGGTTATTAATAGGCCATGCAATTTAGATAACTTGCTAGATCCCTATAGGCACACTATTACTTTCGATAGGACAATGTGATCCCATGTGGATCCACTATTCGCTTGTTAGTTAGGCCTTCACCTTGATAATCTGTTCAAATGTTCTTTTGCTCTATTTAGATATAAACCTTATGTCATAAATTAGAATTGCCTACTTAATTCATTTTGCTGTAATGAATTGATTTATAATTACTGACACTTTTAATCGTATAAAATCCGAGGTAGATTGATTCGAGACTTCCCTAACCAGTGAAATGCATGGGAAATAGATACTAGAATGTTTGTATTTCTTCCGTATTTAGTTATATTCTCCATGTTAAATCTTTTAATTAAGTGTTGTGACTGATAGGACAAATACCTAGCTTCATTCTAGTCAACTTTTTGAATCTCTATAGGCCCATAAATTTTTACGGTTAAAGTTAGAAAAATATTAGCTAACCCATGAAGTTTAGACAGCAGCGCACTGTCGTCAATTATTTGAGAGTGGAGAATGTGGGTTCATGCAGCGCAGCAGCGCACTGGCGAAGCACAACCCATAGAATTGAAATCGTTTCGAAGAATCATAGACTATGGAATATTGCAGAAACTATGTTCTCGTTGACTTCTTTAGATCTTAGATACCATTGTGTCAATACAGGTAGAGTGTCTGATAGCCTATCACATTTGAATCACGAAACCCAGGGTTTGCCGTAGCCAGAGTATACGGGCAAGGTTAATTCTCGGTGAAATAATTTCAGATGTGATTACAAGTTTAGGATATATAGAGAATAGAGACTGTCATGTGTGACCCTAAACCAATACTAGTGTAAGTTCTGTAAGTCGAGTAGCATGTCTCCCACAACCTAGCGTTATGTGGTTCATGTGATCTATTAACAAGGTGATTGACCGACAATAAACAGGTTTATCCAGACTATAGGAATTAGAATTCCATAACCCATTAGTCGACCAAGGTCTTATGGATAGGAAGATAGTAGGAAGACTGTATAGCAAGAACATCCAGGTAAGTTTTGTTTTTGTTTTTTCCAAAACTCGAACTACTTGTGCCTCCTTTCAAAAATCTCGCGTACTTGTATTTTGACTATCTTGACCAACGCTGCAGTTACAGCCTAGTTTACAAGCTTGTCCTTTTATCGAGCTTGATTCAAGCATATGTTTATTGGGGACGCCCGCTAAATATGTCTAATCAGAATCATTGTATTACGGTCTGATCAACCACGATACAAAAGGTTCGCTCTTTATCTAATTATCCTACGTGGAATGAGATGTAGGTCTCTAGGATCTCATCCACGACTGCTTTGACAATTCTCCTTGAATTATATATTCGTCTTTGAATCACGTAATCGTATTCAGTGACCTCTCTCTTGAACTCTTTATTATTTTCGTCTTCACCGATTAGAAAGACGAAGCTCGTAATAGATAGATACGAGTTTCCATGACTATGATAGTTGTATATGAAGTGTAGCTACCATCGGCCAGCCCTGTGACAGGAACCTTGCCACCATATCTAGCCTCTAAGGTGGGTAGAATATAAATCTTCTAAATTTTTAGGGTATACCAGGATTACCGAGTGATTAGAATAATTCCCTTTAGAATAAATATTTAGTGCCCCATGGACTCCCACTTTCCATTGAGAATCATTTGTGTCCCGACCGTGCCATTAATATTCGGAGCACGAGACCAGTTGTTATCTTCCAACAAATTTCATATACAAGATCTAGACGAGTCATCCTTCATAGTATATCATGTCCCACTTAAACCCGTCCCCTTGTACTCTATTTTTGTACTACGACTTTTAGGTAAAAAGGACTAACTATAACCTTTACCATAGTACCGGTATACTTCCCGACTTTCCCTAGAACCTCAACCTTGACTCAATTCCTTCGACCCAATATATGGTTGTGATCTACTCGAAGCCAACTACGCTCATGCCACCAATGTGCCACCCAATGGAGGCCTCATGTGCTTAAACACAAAAGTCACCGAAGGCGCCATTTTGGACTTTAGGAGCTTAGCTAACCAACTTGACTAGCAACTAGCTCAATCCCTTCCGTAGAAACCTATTCTAGGATACCTAATCTAATAGGAGTAGTTTATCATTGGGATCTTGTCTAGTCCATATAATTGAAACCCAATGTTCATCCAACCAACGACTAATGTCCAAATAGAGAACCCATTAAGACCACGATCTTGATTTCTCAAATTCTGTTCCATTATGGGACCTTGTTTGAATTAGAATTTCGAGAACGAGATTTCTGTATTGCACGGAGTGCAAGCCTTTTTAGAAACGAAGGGCCCTTCGGGTTAGCAAGTGAGTGGACTAGAGTAGCCCGATCTAGCAAATAAGACAATGGTTCGTAATTTCTTTCTGCATCATTGGATACCTCTACCGCTTGGGAGCTTCATGATTGCTCTCGATTATTTTCCTATCTTCATGTCCTTTCTATTACAGGGAGATGAAGGTCAAATATACTAGAGTTATCAATATTTTGCTACTTGTGTAAATTTGTGTTTGTTAGATTTGGGTTATTTAATAGATATGAGAGGATTATAGAGGTCAAAAGCAGTAGATGTCCATTTTAGCAAGTAATTGAAAGATTAAAGTTTAGGGACATACCATTGAGGGAGTAGTGTGACCAAAGGTGGGTAGAAGTCCTCAGGACTCGTAGTTATGAAATGGCTAGGAGGAGGTTTAAACTATTTTGAGAAAATAAATCTGAGGTGATTAAGGGGATGCTAGACTTTGAATTTTAAGAAATAGTTATGAATTTGAATTCGAGGACGAAATTATTTTAAGGTGGGTAGATTTGTAGCTCCCCTTCCAGAAAATTTAGAAATAGTTTATTTTAATTATTTTATTCGAATGGTGATTTTTAGATTTTTGTAAATAAATATATTTCGTGTACACAATTTTACGTGAAAGAATTACTTTAGAAATTATGATTTTATTAAGTTCATTGAGAAGTTACAGATAGAAATGTTTATATGTTTATATATATTAGTATATATATACATATTGGATTATATATATGCAATGTGGGGACATATACGCTTAGTGTATATATATATATCTATAATATCATAATATGTGAAGAGGAATATAATATTTTATGATATATATATATATATATTATATATATATATATATATATATATAGGAAAATATAGGGATATAATTGGTGTGGATATTTAATATGTGTGTGTATAAATATTAATTGGTGGAATATATACGATATATGTATATATATTATACGGAGATAAGTATATATATAAATATATATATTGATGTATATATATTTAATATTGTTTTCTTTAAATACTATAAATAAGTATAAGTAACTACAAATGATTATATATATAGATATAATAAATGTATGTGTATATGTATAAATATATATTGTATATAGTAAAGTGTATATATGTGTATATAGAAAATAGGTATATAAATATATAGTGTATGTTAGAACATTGGTGGCACTAAGTCATTTGCAAGAATAGAGTTAAAGAGATTCCTTGCTGCATTAACTTTACCAGCTTGAAACATTCCTTGAATTAAAATATTGAAGGTCAGCTTCCAGTTTTTTTTTTCCTTCTGACATGATATGGTTGAACAGATTCATGGCCTCATCAACATGGCGATTTTACAAAGCCCACATAACTAGTAAACCCTACCCCAAGTGAAACAACAGCCCAGCCAACTTACCCCCCCCCCCCCCCCCCCCCCCCCCCCCCCCCCCCCCCCCCCCCCCCCCCCCCCCCCCCCCCCCCCACACGTGTGGAGCAAAACCTCAGCAGGCCGAGCACTCCATAGAAACTAATTACCCGAGCACAGCCGAACACTGAGTTCCCCAAACCGCACGCGCGCGCAAGCGGTTATATAGGAATATCGAAATCGAGAGTTTCCTCTCGTAAACAAACGAAACCCTAGCGCCTCCTCCACCCTTCCACCTCACCCTGACAACCGCCTCAGCCACCCTAGGCGCCACCGTGTGCGGCCAAGGCCGCGCGACGCAGCAACGCGGTGTGCGCGAGCAAAGGATCGACAGCAACAGTCCCTGGCGGACCCGACTTCGAGGTGAGATTTTCTCCCTCGTCTCTTCATTATTTTGTGAACCCTAAATTGTTTTAGGAAGCCATATAACCACGTTTCGATCCCAGTAGATAGTTTTTGTGATAGACAAGCACCCCGTCCAGAAAATCGATGTAAAGTTCATCGAAAAACCTGTTTGGAAGCAGGACATAAACAGTCCAATCACCCAGGTTTGGCGATCGATTCTGATCGATCTAGTATCATGTTAGAAAAACTATTTGAAGGCGTTTAAAAACAACCTGTAGGGCTTCAAATCCCTTTTTACGGAATTTGATTCCATCGACTACGTGTCGAGAAATCGAATCCCGAACTTCGACGAAAACCTGTTTCCAAAACATTGAAATTGTTCCACACGACGTGCGTCACGCCAATCGGGACGACGTGGTCGCGAACCGAAAGCATCGAAAGTTGCGTAACGGTTTCGTGGTCGTGTGGGCTTTGACGGAATTCAAATTGGTCGCGTGTGCGCGACGAATTCGACGCGTATCCGTCGAAATCGTCCCGTATCCGTCCAATGCAAATTCAGTCATAACTTTGTGCACGCTCGTCAGACCGAGACGAAACTTGCGCCAACAGGACCGTATCATTTTTCTGGTCTTGCATGCCAAGTTTGGTCCAATTCTGAGACAGTTGAAATCGACGTCGTTTTACGGGCCCCACGGTCCCACTCAACAGGCGATTTTGTGCATAGCCCGCCGGAATCCAACTCTGGACATACGGTTGGGTTCGTATCGGAAAACTGGATCCGTAGACATATAGTTTGACGACTTTAGAGACCGTTGACTCTGGCACGCTTTTTCGGTGCAAAGCGGGTCCAACGGCGGACATCATTTTTGCCCGAAATTATCGTTTTGCCCCTGTATCCAGAATTGGACTTAAGGACAGGCAATCCTAGCTAATTTGACTATTCTGAGAACATTGGTACTATTTATTTCAGCATCCGGAGACTTCTCTATGTGTTGACTGATTGTGGCTCATTGAGTGGTACGGTATTATTGGTTTTCTCCAGCTAAGGACCTCAGGCAAGTGCACTTTCTGATTGCTTTTCGATTCATAGTAGTCTTATCATGTCATGTCTTTACATATATCTTACTGCTTGTTGACACGCTCGTCACACGGAGTAGTCGGGAGGGGAAATATCTTAGTAGGCATGTGGACTACCCAGAAATTTCCCAATATGTCTATTCTTGAACGATAGCTGCTGCACACGACACGTGCAGTATGCCGAATTTTACCCCCTAGCCGTCCACATGTCGAAACGGATATTTCACACCACCTAGATAGAGTCTTTTATTAGTTTTTCCTTGTTTACTTCTCTACCGTGCCATGTCATCAGTTTTCTTACTAGCTTTCATATTCCATATGCTATTTTCATGTCTTATTAATTCTATTGTGTTTTGCATTGCCGTCGATTTGTGTACTTGTTCCATTCCTGACTGGAAACTAACATTTTTCAGGTTTAGCCGCGATCACTCTTAGCACTGGGAAGACTTGGGTATGCTGAGGCCAACCTAGAAATAGAAAACAGTTGTACCATTTCATTAATTATAAAATCTTGTATTTTCTTTAATTGTAAATGTTGTAATAAATTAGAAATGTGAATGAGCAGAATAATGTATTTTGAGCATTTATTTCTTGCGGGCTTGACAGCGTTCTACCGCCGACTCTGCGGCATAGGCTGGCTTGGACACGTCTCGTATCCGAAAAGTGGGTGCGGGTCGTGACAGGGAGAGTAGAATTGGTTATGTATTCAATCCTATTGTACAACATTGTATAACTAGTGTATATGTCCATTGTGCACTCACGTACAATGGAGTTACCATTGCATTGTCCTAAACCGTTTACATAACCATATTGTACTCTAAATCAAATATTGCTTACGGTTCTTACTTATCATATATAAATATTTCTATTATCAAATCTTTACTGTTTTTTATATACATTCTTCTTTCAGCGTTTCCTGTATCTTACTCTATTGCATGTTTTATATTTCCTAACTTGATATGAACTGCGTGAGATGTTTTGTGCTTGCTCCTGTCCTGACTGGACATGTTGATAATTTTACAGATAGCTTGGAGGTTGCCTTCTAGCATAGAGGAGACATAGTAGAGGTTGTATAGATAGCTAGGATCTTTCTTATAGCTTATTTTCAGTTGTCTTGAGCTGTATTTATTCTATGGATTACTGTATTTGAGCTTTGAGATATTTTCTGGGTTTGTGTATCTTAGACACTTAGACTTCTATCTGCTATTCTCTTTGTGGATTTCATGTTTTATCTATCTTTTATCATGCTCTACCTTAGATGTGATTGAGACGTATTTGCTATGTCACCTCTATTCGGAGTGTATACTGTACAGGTACCTTTATATTGTTAGATGTTTGACCTAGAACAGCGTTCTACCGCCGACACTGCGGCGTAGGCTGGACGTACCCACTTCTCGTGCCCTTACTCTAGGGTGTGGGTCGTGAAAAAAAAGAAAAAAAAATCTAGAAACATTGAACTCTATCATGTCAGCATATCAACAAAACATCTCAAGTTTGACCAAATGATCTGAACTACAAAATCTCAGGCTTGTCACATTATCAAGTGATTAGACTAGCTTCTCTTTTAATCCATGAGACCTACTTATCAGTATGAACGATGAACACACATCTCTACTGTTACACATTCAAGCAAGAGTTTGCCAATATCCTCATGAGAGATTCTGAAGAAATAAAAATAAAAAATTTTGCTAGCCAATTTTCCTACTAGAACAGGATCGGGAGGTCTCAGCCATGGAACCTAATTAGTTCTTCCTTGCCTTCTCTAAGAAACAAAATAAAAGGAAACATAATATTAATTGAACATGTAGAGCACAAAAATAGAAGGAAATACCAGTGCAGAGAGATGAAGGGGTGCGTGGAGAAGAACAACTTGCAAAACCCATTTTTTCGTTCTGAAACAGCAAAATCTCTTTTTTTCTTCGATGAACCACAAACAAGGGTTGATTATGTGGACAATTTTTCTAGGGAAAAGAGAAAGTAATTAGAACTCAACTGAGACATTTTTTTAGGAAAAAGAGATGAAATTTCGTTGAGGAAAGAGATGAAATTTGCTAGAAGAAAATTTTTGTTGATGAACTTACCTAGGGCTTCTTCATCGCAGCATAGCTTAAGGCTTCTTCATAGCAGCATAGCTTAGGAGAGAATTATCTAGGGTCGGCTGCTTTATCTCAATAAAAGGGAAAAAGGAAAAGAATAAGAGGAGAGATGAAAATGTATTACTTTAGGCTCCAAAGTCATAGCGGGAAAAATTTTAGGGAAAAGTGCCATCAAATCCTCTTTTATAATATTTGGGTAGTTTTTAATAAAAAATGACTGTTTTCGTCTGTATAAATATAACCACTTTCCTGGTCCGTCGATATTAGCGGACATAAAGGGTCAAAAAATTATTGTTTTTGACGTAGTGTGGGGTCACCGATCAAGAGGCTGTCTGGATGAGAAGATCCCAAAAGTGGTTGGTTGGTTGGTTCTTTGGTTGATAGGTGGATGAGAGTGGTCGACTCTGCGTAGATAGAGATCGCTGCTTCTTTGAAGATTGTCAATGTTTCCTCTGTCTTTTTTCTCTTTTTTCTTTTTGGTGGAAGAAGAACTCCTTCTATTTATAGAGAACCGAGCACATATGCGATGTGCATTAGGATTCCTGAGATATGAAGAATCTGCCGTCATTGCACGGTGCGGGATTCTGCGGCGCTGACATGTGGCGGACATCGAGATTCCCCTCAAACGAGATCTCTGGTGGTTATAAACATAACCGAAGGAGGTGACACATGGCACGTGCCGATTTGCTTGCTCGGATACAGCCGAGTAAATATTGAGATTTTATCCTAGATTTGGAGTCTAATTGATCCTCGTCTAAGATTTAAATCAATCGATATGATATCAATCATGATTTAATCCCAATCTTCTCTGCAAGAGGTGGTTTAAACAAACCAATTGGGGTGGACCCATGCTTCCTGCACCTCTGGTGAGGACTAAGTACTGTTGTGCTTCTGGGACGACGAGTAGACCATGCTTTTGGAGACGACGAAATCTCTGTGCTTTCAGGCTACGAGTCAACTTGGCTTCGAATGACGACGAGACTTTTGTGCGTATAGAACAACTTATGCAGCTGTGTTTCGGGCTACCAGAGTTACTGTACTGTAGGTGACAAGTGGGCTTGTGCTTCAAGTTGGCGAGGTTACTGTGCTTTTAGAGCGACAAGTTGGCTTGCATTGGTTGCGATGGGAGTTCCCAAGTCTCTTGTAGAGAAGTGACTTAAGCTCTGATCTGGAGCAGATGACTTCGCCGTAGGAATGGAGATGGTGTGAGTATATCACCATCCTGGCCCCATGCGAACGCAGGTAAGTAGTTGTGCCTCTGAATAGTGAAGGCGTTGGCTGCGAAAGGAAGGGTATGACAGTACCCTTGCGCGTCTGAGATTGGCGCAGGTAGATAACTGCGCCTCTGGAGTGAAGACACTGGCTTTTGGAATAAAAGAAGGGGAGGGGGGCCTACCACAATCTTGTTTCTGAGGTTGGCACAGGAAGGTAGCTGCGCCTCTGGCTTGAAGGATCTGGCTTGTTCAAAGTGCTGGGTTGCTGATATGTTTCTGAGAGGTTGCGCCCACAAGAATATCATAATATACTTCGGTGCAGGTCAATCCTCCAGCGTGTGTATCGAGAAGAAGGAAGGCTCCGCTTCGATGAAGATTGCATCCCTTGTAGATCGCTCTAGGCTTCTGTCGAATCTGTACTAGATCCTTGTAGAAGAACAGAATTAGTCCCTTATGTATGGTCCTGATGTGTCTATACTAGACTTTGGTAGACATGACAATGAAGGACTTCTCTCCATATCTTCTGTTTTGTCATTTTAGCACTGAGCCTGAGTCTTTTGCATCTTTTGCGCTTTGGCGAAGGGATGTCTTCAGCTGAGATTTTTCATGCTTCCACCCTCAACTCGTCTTCAACATGGATCCAGTGCAGGAGGCGCTCAAGATCTACCTTCATCTTTACGGTGCATGTCCGTAATGAAGTTGTTCCACCCAGGCAAGAGCTTGGCGACAATACCCTGACAATGAAAACATCGACTAGGGGCATGTCATCATCCTCAAGCTTTTGACGCAACTTGAGATTTTTTGACTTGAGGCAACATTGTCTTGTCATCCTCAAATCACATCTTTCAAACATTTTCAGTTACATGGATCTCGTTTCTGTTCTCATCAAACTTGTAGTGCTTCTCCAAAGACTTCCATCATTCATTTGCTTGACTATCATGTTATATGACTCCGTCAGAGAATCCTCCACAGAGTTCAGAATTAGCAACTTGCGGAGGTTGTTGTCGCTCCTCCACTTCGCCTGCAAAGTAGTGGCCTCTGCGACCCTCCGAGCATTTTTACCCTCTGGAATAACAGGCTCAGGATCTGTCAACACATTCCACGTTTATGAGTTGAAGGTTAAGGCTGACATTTCTCTTCCAGCTGTTTAATGCTTGTGCGTCAAACTTCTCACGTTTGTTAAAACTTGTATCGAAAATGTTTGCACGGTTGTTCTCCATCGGATCTAAAATATTTCTTTAAGATTATTAATCCGAGATAGATATAGATGGAAGAACTACCATAATAGAAATTTAATGCAAACACGTTTATCTAATCTGAATCTAGGATTCGGAGAATACACAAATAGTTGCTCTCGAGAACTTGAAGC
>JANAVB010004786.1:0-29831 GCA_029216955.1 Iris pallida
TATATATATATTATATATATATATATATATATATATTTAGGATTTTTAATCTCAGATTTATATATATATATATATATATATTACCTCTTTCTTCCCTGTTTCATCATTGCGGCCGACGCTTTGAGCGAAATCTTAATAACATGATTAACACCCCCAACTTCCAGCACTATCACACCTCTAGCGGCTGTCCCTCATCACCCCCACTTGGCCTTCGCCGACGATGTTCTCATATTCTCGTCCGGATATTGGCGCGGTGGTACACCACACTGCAGAGATACTCCAGATGCTCCGGTTAGAAAATTAACCCCGTCAAGAGCATTTTTACGCCCACCACAACTTCAATCGAGAGCACGCCCGCGCCTCTCCAACTTAACATCATTCAATGTCACCCTCTGCCCTTCAAATACCTGGGATGTCCCTTTTGTACAGTAAATCCAATTCAGGCATCTTCAAGGAATTAATTGCTAGAATCAAAAAAACTTGAGGGTTGGCATAATGCCACACTATCCCCTAGCGGCAAAATGATCCTCATCAAACATGTCCTTACCTCTATCCCAATTCACACATTGGCGATGTGTTTCCCACCCAAGAAGGTTCTGACCTTGATCGAACAAACATTTTGTAACTTCTTCTGGGGCAGGACAAAGGCCAAGACAAGCATCACTGGGCGAGTTGGGATTCTATGGCGCCCCACCGAAGAAGGGGGCCTGGGCTTTACCAAACTCTTCCACATCGTTAAAGCATTCTCGTTGAAACTATGGTGGAATCTTCGGACTAGCAACAACTTATGGACCAGGTACATAAAGGCAGATACTTCAAGCACATTCACCCATCGGTTGCCATCTCCAACAGCCGATCTTCGCGGCGTGGCGTCGTATTCTTGATGGACGGGACACGCAGAACCGGTTATCAGGCTACATGTGGGTGACGGGGATTCGGATCCTTTCCGGAGAGATGGATTGGGGATAACATGATCCCGAGTATCACGGAGACCCCTAGATGCAGGATCAGCGACCTGTGGGACTTCAGTAGCAACGATTGGAACTGGGACAAGATCCGTGATTGGTCCGGAAACGATACGGTGGAGAGCATCCGACTTTGCAGAGTTAAAATCGGCAACGAGGCGGATGGTTGGCGGTGGTTGCTCGAGGCTTCGGGGGCATTCTCGATGCGGTCGGGTAGATGCGCTGTTCGAGTTACCGGGAACCCGAACCCGTCCATTGCCCCCTATTGGCACTCTTGCATCCCTATGAAGTGGTCTTTCCTTATGTGGAGAATCATCAGGAAGAAAATGCCTACTGACGAGATTCTCAACACCATGGGGATTAGCTTAGCATCAGCATGCAATTGTTGCTCTGACCGTCAGATGGAGACTATTAACCACATATTTTTTTGGGGGGGTCTGCCCGGTCACATCTGGAGGATCCTCAATAATCTGTGTAGAATTGAGCCGGGCAGTGGGCGCTTCCACCATCTTGCGGTCTCCTGGGGCTCTGTCTCACGGATACCAGATCGTCGCAGCGGCCGCCACGTTGGTCATTTGGAAGAATCGCAACAAGGATAGATACGAAGGACTCCAATACTCGGCCAACCAGCTCATCCGGGAAGTCTTTCGCCAATGTCGTAAAAGGAGCACCCGGTGTGCCCACAGTCCGAGGACATTCTGGTCCCCATTCCTTCTCTAGCTATAGCTGGCTGTTGCACCCCCCTTCTTCCTTCCTCTTTTTGGATGGTATACTTGTATAGGCTTCGGCATTTTGTGACTTGTATACTTGTTCTGGCTTCGGTCTTCGAGCCTTGATTAATAAAAAGGGAGTTTTGGTTATATATATATATATATATATATATATATATATATATATATATATATATATATAATGATACATTAAGATACCATGAAGAAGAACATCCTAACAATTCTAAAATCTGAGATTAAAACACAAATAAATCATTCACACAATATTACAAACACTAGGTGTGTCCAAAATTGGGGGTTTCCCACTAGGATACAAAACACAACAAAGGACACTCCTATGACCTCCAAATGGACACGAAATAGACACAAATGGAGATACAACCATGGGGGTCATTCCTATGGGTTCAAATTAATCCTAAATGCATGTAGGAATGAAATAGAGGAGAGATTATACCTTCCGGTTGATCAAATCTAAGAAAACTCCTTCCGATACGACACCGACACGAAAAGACCTCCAAATGGACACGGAAAAGTTCCAAAACTCCCCAAATCTAGCTAGTTCCTCCTCTTGATGAAAATAGAGAAGAAAAGAAAGGGATTGATAAAGAAACAGATTGATTTGATGTAGAAAGGATGGAGACTTCTCTCTAATTTTTGGGAAAGAAAAAGAGAGAGAAAATAGAGTGGATAATAGCAAAGGAGAGCTCAACCCTATCCCTCTAGGTGGCCGGCCCAAAATGCATAGGTGTCCCCCTAGCCAAATGACTAAAACACCCCCACTAGTCTTATTAATTAATATTAGGAAAATGTTTTAGGTCGAGGCTAAACTAGTCATGCTTTAAGTCTCTAATCAAACCAAACCTATCCATGAATAATTAGTCTAACACACTAACTAAAATATTGTCATGTGGGCCATGCCTAACTAATGAGTGGGTCCCACTAGAGTCAACGCTACCCGGGTCCCCGATACAAGTCGGATTGAGTTAAAATTCGAACCCGACTCAAATAACCCCAAAATAATATCATACATAAATAAATAATTCCAAAATTATTCTAATGTGGAAAATGACCAAAATACTCCTGTTCATGAAAACTAGGGTGACAATCGGAGTGCGAGAGCCAGTCTTGTATAGCTTTTTGTCCGCTGCACGTGTTACTATCAACATGGGCCTCTGGTCCGCTGTTGATGTCGCACGCTTGTTGTACGAAGCGCGATCCTCCTAGGATCTCTTTCTACTAGCCCCAGTGCGCGAGTAGTATTCAGAGTCCGTCGAAGGTTTATCTAACGGGAAAGCGATACTGTCGAAGTCAGATCTCCTTGCCGATAATACTCCCATCATGTGGGTTTGGACTGGTGTGCACTTCCTTTGGCATCATTCCTTCGTCAGATCAATAATGGAACCACCATCTTCTTCGCCATACTTTCTCGGGACAGAAATCGGGCGAGGGGATAAGACTATAGCAGCCGGGATCTTCTCTGTGGCCTTGACGTTGAGGGGGTTCCTGCCATCGTGCTGCTGGCTGTAGCCGCCTTAGGCCTTCAGACACGTCGAGTCTTCTTCAGTTGTATGGACCACTTTGAAGTCTTCGACTTTTTATCATAGAGGAGATCTTCAAAAGCCTGCTGGTCGAAGCGTACAACCAGTATGTCATGAGAAACTCCCAGCAAGTTGTCATCAGATTGTGTCACTGCCTTCTCATTGGAGGAGAAGGCAGTCCCCAGCAGAGTTCCCATTTTATTCGATGTAATAAAAGGTTGAACGAACTTTTTTGCTTTATTGAACGTATAAGGTATCTGTGTATAAAGAAGAAAGTCCTAAACAGGATATTCTAAGTACAGGAAGAAGAGATTTCTGGAAAAGTGTGACGGTGGAGATCGAGCAGTACAGCGGCTCTTTTACTCCATTAACGATCTGATGACGAATCAACCTTGCTCTGGCTCTCTAGCACCTTTGATGGGACTCTAGGGTCACCGATCGAGAGGCTGTCTGGATGAGAAGATCTATTGAAGATGGTTGGTTCATTGGTTAATAGGTGGATGAGGGTGGTCGACTCTTTGTGGATGGAGATCGCTGCTCCTTTGAAGATTGTCGATTGTCAATGTTCCCTCTTTCTTTTTCTCCTTATTTTCTCTTTTTTTATGGAAGAAGAACTCCTTTTATAGAGAATCGAGCATATATACGATGTGTATTAGGGTTCCTGAGATATGAAAGAATCTATCGTCATTGCCGGTACGGGCTTCTACGGTGCTGACATGTGGCGAACATCGAGATTCCCCTCAAATGAGATTTCTGCTGGTTATAAACATAACCGAAGGAGGTGACACGTGGCATGTGCCGATTTGCTTTCTCGGATACAACCGAGTAAATATTGGAACTCCGTCCTAGATTTGGAGTCTAATTGATCCTCATTTAAGATTTAAATCAATCTGATATGATATCAATCATGATTTAATCCTAATGTTCTCTACAAAAGGCGGCTTAAACAAACCAATTAGGGTAGACCCATGCTTTCTGCACCTCTAGTGAGGACTAAGTGCTGCTGTACTTCTGTGGCGATGAGTAGACCATGCTTCTGGAGATGACGGAACCTCTGTGCTTTCAGGCGACAAGTGGACTTGGCTTCGAATGATGATGAGACTTCTGTGCATGTAGAGCAACTTATGAAGATGTGTTTTGGGCTACCAGAGTCACTGTGCTATAGGCGACAAGTAGGCTTGTGCTTCAGGTTGACAAGGTTACTATACTTTTGGAGAGACAGGTTGACTTGCATTGGTTGTGATAGGAGTTCCCAAGTCTCTTATAAAGAAGTGACTTAAGCTTTTGATCCGGAGCAGATGACTGTACCGTAGGAATGGAGACGGTGTGAGCATATTACCATCCTATGCCTCACACAGACGCAGGTAAGTAGCTGCGTCTCTGAACAGTGACACCGCAGGAATGGACGCTGGCTTCTGGAATAAAAGAAGGGGAGGGGAGCCTACTACCATCTTGTTTCTGAGGTTGGCCCAGGGAGGTGGCTGTGCCTCTTGCTCGAAGGCTCTGGCTTCTTTAAAGTGCTGAGTTACTGATATACTTCTAAGAGGCTGCGCCCACAAGAATATCAGAACATGATTCGATGGAGGTCAATCCTCTAGCGTGTGTATCGAAAAGAAGGAAGGCTACACTTCGATGAAGACTGCATTCCATATAGATCCCTCTAGGCTTATGTTGAATCTGTACTAGATCCTTTGTAGAAGAACTGAATTAGTCCCTTATGTATGGTCTTGATGTGTCTGTACTAGACTTTGGTAGACATGACAATGAAGGTACTTCTCTCCATATCTTCTATTTTATTTTTTTAGCACCGAGCCTAAGTCTTTTGCATCTTCTGCGCTTTGGCGAAGGGATGTCTTAAGCTGAGATTTTTCATACTTCAACACCTGCACCTGTGGAGGTATCTGTGTCATATAATCCTTTGTTGCAATAGAATGCGGGATTGTCATGAATGGTGGAGGACTGGCTACCCCCAGCATCTGACATGGCATCTTTTTACAACAATGAGCTAGACTTAGCGCACGTGTGTTGGAACACACCTGTATTGGGTACTTTCGTCTTGCTACTCCTAGGCCGCTTCTTGGGCTTGTTGGCTGAGATGGAAGGGTTTTTGGACAACTGCTTGAGAGATAGAGAACACCACGCTGCGTTGCATGGAGCAACACGAAGTTTCTCTTCTTCCTCGTTCGACGACCCCCGGTCGAGTCTCTGATGTACAATGGCCATTGGTTGGTGTGTTTGGAAGACGGGCTGTCTCCTCGGTGGCGATGTGGCTGTCTGGCGATAGCAATAGTTGATGGTGATCTCGGTGCAATTATGCCTTAGTTTAGGCATATCTTGTGCCGCAGGCTCCTATTCTGCTTTACGCTTGTGGGAAAATATTGGGGTCTTCATTCCTACACCCCCATTGCACGCACAAAGAAGCTGTGCACAGGAGTGAGGATACGGAGATAGCTTCTCTCTTCTTAGTTCCTGCGGGTGGGACACACTTAGGTTCTGATCAGAAAGTTGCTGATGAGGTAGACTCCTTCCATGCTTACAGGAACACTATTTACGTGAGTCTTTCTCAGTGGAGTGTACCCCCAGCTCGAGTTGTGCACATGAGTGCTCGAGCGACAGCGAGGTTCTACCGGCCGAGGCATCGAAGATCTCGGACCAATTTTGTATAGCTTCCCATTGGCTGCGCACGTGACTGTCAATGCGGGACTTTATTCTGCTATTGTCATAACGCATTGGCTGCATAAGACACGTATTGCCTTGGTTTTCTTTCTACTACCCCGAGAGGGTGCGTAGTATTCAGAATCCAACAGAGTGGTTGGCATAGCACTTTGGACGCGTAGGGCACGTGCTACCTTGGATATCTTTAGGTTACCCTTAGGAGGTGCGTAACGTTCAGAGTCCAATGCAGATTTACCCGATGGGTAGGTAATTCTGTCAAAGATAGATCTTCTTGCCTGCACCACTTCCTCCGTAAGCAGTTGAGCCACTGCGCGCTTCCTTCGGCATTGTGCCTTTGTTAGACCCGCCACAGGGGAGCCGCACTCTTCGCTGCGCTTTCTCGGAGCAGGAAGCGAGTGAGGCGGCATAGCAGTATTAGCCAAAATCTTCTTCTGGGCTTCGTCGATCAGGGGGTTCTAGAGCGCAGTCCCCTCCTTGGTGCAGTTCGTCGTAGCTGCCTTCGGCACCCAGATGCGTCGAGTCTTCTTCAATTTTGCGAACCGCTTCGAAGGACTCGACTTCTCCTCCGAAAGGAGATCTTCAAAATCTTGTTGGTCGAAATGTACGACCAACGTCTTCTGGAAAGATCCCAACAAGTTGTTGTTAGATTGTGCCACTACCTTCTCGTTGGAGGAGAAGGAAGTCCCCAACAGAGACGCCATCTTGTTTACCATGACAAAAGGTTATACAAACTTTTTGTATTTTAAACGTAAAAATAGTACAATCAATTCCTAAACAGGAGATCGAAGTAAAAAATTTATGAAAAAGTATGACGGTAGAGATCGAGCACTACGGCGGCTCCTTTACTCCGTTGACGATCTGACGACGAGTTGAACTTGCTTTGGCTTTCTGGTGTTGGTAATTAAAATTCTAGGATTACCAATCAAGAGGATGTCGAAGTTAAAGATTTTGAAGCCTCTTTATCGAAGGAAAACTCCTTCTATTTATAGGAGAGCACATATGCGATGTGCATAAGGATTGTACAGATACGCTGCACGGGAAGATATGGAAGAATCTTAAGACGGTCACGGTGAGGGCTACTGCTGAGCTGACACATGGCAGGCACAAGGATTCTCTTCTATTAAGATCTTTGGGGAGTTATCAAAATAATAGAATAAACGACACGTTGCGTGTGCTTATTTGTTGATCAGATGAACCTGAGCAGATTCTTTTCCTATCCCCGAAGTTATATTTTGTCTTATCTTAGAGGGCCATTGGTTTATACAAACCAGTTGGATATAGCTTTCGTCCATAAGAACAAACTCCATCCATATCTGTGGTTTAAACAAATCGATAAGATATTACTCTTAATAACAGAATCAGACTCTGTCTTTTCTTAAGAGCAACGATTTAAACAAACCGATAGGGTGGTGTCCTAAAAATATATACACACCTATCTGGCCACATGGAACTATGTTACTTCGTAGGGCTGCATCGGTTTGCGAGCTGCACTTCTGATGGAGCTTTGATGTCACTGTACTTCTGGGCGACGAGTAGACTGTGCTTCAGACGACAGAGTCACTGTGCTTTAGGGCGACGAGTAGAGTGTGCTTCAGGCAACGGAGTCACTATGCTTTAGGGTAATAAGTAGATTGTACTTTAGGCGACGGAGTCACGGTGCTTTTAGGGCGATGAGTAGACTTTGCTTCAGGCGACGGAGTCACTTTTCTTTAGGGCGACGAGTGGACTACGTCTTGAAGACGAAAGAGCCACTGCACGCCTAAATTGAAGCAAGGGTGCTGTGTGAGGAAGTGAGCTAGTTGTGTTTCTGAGTCGAAGCGAGAGAGCAGTAGGGAGGCTGCGCTTCTGAATCGAAGGAGCTAGTTTCTGTCAAAGTCTTTAAGAGCGATTAATGACTGCTCTTCTTGATGGACGAGTTGGTCGTCCTCTTCTTTAATTGTCGCCGTCATTTGGGAAATTCAAGAAGTCTGTGGCCTAGGACTCAGTAAAATGAACCTATTAAATAAGGTTCGTTGTGCTGAGTTCTAGGTTCATCCCATTAATTTAGGCGTTGTAGAAGCATGAAAAGAAGAGAAAAATGATCCATGCGGCCAAGGGGCCGCATGCGGCTCAGGAGTCCCATGCGGCTCAAATACATAGGCATTACGAGCGGACTCCATGCGGCCCGCGGAAGGAAGCCACGTGTCTTTCCAGAACAGTTGTACCCAGCGTCAATTAATGCTCTGACGGCTGACAGCTGACAGCTGACAGCCCTGACGTAAAGTAGTCATAATGACTGACACAAGAGCACTATCTTCCTAGGGAACTGGAGAAAATATTCACAGCTTCGAGGCAAGTTTATGCGGCCAGACTAGACGAGTTCATGCGGCCAGTGCAGAGAAACCTATGCGACTCAATCATGAAGGTCCTCCCATGCGGCTCGGCCATGAAGAAATCCATGCGGCTCGGCCATGAAGACTCTCTTACAGCTCGGCCATGAAGAAACCCATGCGGCTCGGTCATGAACAGATTCATGCGGCTCGGCCATGACAACCTTCATGTGGTTCGAGTATAGAGACTATTCATGCGGCTCGGTCATGAAATCTTTCATGCGGCTCGGTCATGACGACCTTCATGCGGCCCAAATATGAACGCTCCTCATGCTCTCAACAATGATGACAGGACATGTGTCCTGAAGATAATCAAATTTTGGGTCAGATCCCAATGATTTGGGACACGTGGCAAGAGAATGAATTAAATTGATTCATTTAGATTTGCGGATATCAGCAAATCATCATAATGGGGATTTATTGCAATCAACATTAATTACCGACATGATTCGGCATAATCCTCATTAATGGTCCAGATCATTCATACTCAAGATTGATGGTCCAGATTGATCACTTACCAGGCCGCCGCCACTTTGAGAATGGGCTCTTGCAAACCCTAATGATGCTCCCCACTATTATAAATAGCAGGGTGCCATTCCCTTACAAAAGAGATAGACGTGCATACAGAGAGACGCTCCCCCAATAATCAGAGAGAAAATACACAAAGATTAATCCAGAGAGAGAGAGAAGCCAGAAGAGCAATACGAGGAGAGCAAGAAGAGCATTTCTTCGTCAACGCCAAGCATCTCGTCACAGGAGCCAAGGCTACGTCCGATCGTCCAAGGAGTAAGGCAGAGCTGTCGTCGCTTTCCCGAGCCTCTATCGTTATCCCCCAGAATCAAAAATAAACATTTGTACATAGATTGCTGTACCTAGGTTTTCGTCCCTAGGCTTTCTTTGTACAAGCGAGTTTGTAACGTGAATTAAAAGTCCAGTCCTCCCATAAAACTGTTTTGCTCTTTTATATTTCATGGCAAACACGATGGCGACTCTGCTGGGGATAAACTTCTCCACGGCTGAGGAGTTGGTGACACAATCGGATGCAGCAAAGCTTGGCTCCACACAACAGAAGATGGTCGTCCGTCTCGACCAACAGGCGTATGAAGAAATGCTCTCCGACAAGAGCGCTGGCCCGGTCCAGAAGCGAGCCCGCACAAAGAAGGCCCGCAAGGAGTGGAGACCCCGATCATTCGTTCCTACTGAAGCTCTTGCCGAGATACCCTCTGTCGATCAAGACGGCGGAGAAGACTCTCCTGCGACCCTACTTCAGACCATAGACGACTCTGCTGTCCCCAAGTCCGGCAGAAGAAAACATTATGATGCTGGACTTGCAGGGGCAAAGAGGAACTCTATACGATCCGAGCCGCATAAGGGTACTAGCCGCTTGGAGAAAGCTTATGCGGCTACATCCGCCAGCCGTATGAAGAAAACTCATGCGGCCACATCTGTCCGCCGCATAGCTTATGCGGCTACAGTTGCCAACCGCATGGATGAAACTTATGCGGTTACTGAAGTCAATCGCTTACAGAAAACCCATGCGGCCACAATCGCCAACTGTATGCGGCAAGCCTGCACGGTCGTGACTCCTAGTCGCACAAGAACAACTCATCCGACAGCTAAAGACAGCCGCATGCAGGCAGCCTGCACGGCTTCCAATCCTAGCCGTATAGCATCTGTTCCACGCTTCTCTCGATCGGTCTTCGACCGTCTCTCATGCGGTCCTAACCCTGATGGTTCTCTGGATGACAAGCCAGACTCTGTGGTATCCAACTTGGACTCTTCCTATTACGCACCCTTAAGTGCTAAAAGGAAGAAGTCTAGGGCAGCGCGGGCTCACCAAGCCCGGTCAGCTGCCCCAACCTCTGACTATCGGAGCGTCCCACTGATTATCACGCGGGCCTCTAATGGAAAGTTGTATAAAACTACTCGTACCATGACCCCTGCGGCCAATGGGCGGGATAGTCATCAAGCATCTCCCAATAACGAACGCAGGCAAGTATACGAGCTACCTTCGAATCAGGGAGGAGGCGGAAGGCCTACACACTCGCGTGCCCGGAATTCCCGAGCCAGCAAAGCAAGTGACTTGCGAGAGGCCATTCTCTACAAACGCAAGGAAAGAGAGGATGCATCAGGGTGCAAAGAGTCCTCCCACGGACGTCACTGCACCCAAGTCATCGTCAACTGCTGCTGCAATAGCACGACGATGCAAGAAGACCGGCAGTCTGTCTTTCAAAGACTGTAACAGCCATCTTCAGAAGACGAGGCACTACCCGTCGTCTCCTGCAACTCTGTTCGGAAAGTCCCTGCTTATGGAAGGGGGAAGAAGACGAATGTTCCCAGCCCGAAGATCTCAACCACTGCGACTAAAAACTGTCGTCTAAGCGGGTGTCCACCACTAGAGTTTTCCAAGGTACTCGCTCTAAGACGAAATCTGCTAAGTGGGGGATTTGTCGTCCATAACGCAGGGGGTTGCTGGGGCTGGGGGTAGCACCCCTCCGAGCCTCTACAGCAACCCAATGTTCCAAGAAGACGAGCCAGGGGAGACAACTCTCCCATCAGATACAGCAAATCTCGACGACGTCCACAACTTCCATGACGAGGCAAATTCGGAGAATGGGGGTACTGTTCCTTCCGAATCTGAGTCAGAAGGGAATATACCCACATACCCCGATGATTTCTCGCTACAGGGATACGATTCAGAGGGCACTTCCTCCACCGCTCCGTCTATCTCTCCTCATGTGAAGACGGTATTCATGACAGACAGCAATCAAGGTGGTTCCAGTGATCGCCAGCGCATCGACAGTCTCGAAGCCATATTGCTTGCTTTGGTCAAGTCTGTAGATGAGATTAAAGCGGCCCTTCCAACTTTGCAAGGAGGGACGCCTGGCCAAACAAACGTGGGTCCCGCGGTCAATGCGGACTCGAATTCGGCGGCACTAAACCTGGACAACAATCCTCCCAAAACAACGGCCCCCACTGTCGTGGACGAAGCACGCGAAGCAAGAAGAGAGGTCCAGGAGCTTCGAGCCATGTTCCACGCTCGAGAAAATTCCCAAGACCTCAGAATACGGCAACCGTACCCTGCTGCATGGAGGGATGTTCCATTTCCACCAAGATATAAGCCGTTCAATATCAATCCTTATGATGGCAAGACCTCGGCAAGTCGGTACATCACTTACTTCGAGGTCACCACCGACCATCTGCCCCATGACGATGCCATTCTCATCCGATTATTCATCGAGGCATTGGAAGGAGTCGCCTTCGACTGGTATCGCAACCTGCCGGACAACTGCATCCACTCCTTCGCCGGCTTCAAGCGCATGTTATTGGAGAGATTCTATGAAGTAGGGCAGGACATCACCATCACCCTCATGGACGTCGTCCAAGGGGAGAAAGAGCTGACGAGGAACTATATCGAGCGGTTCTGCCAAACCGCCATGAAGCTGCCCTCTGGAAATCTAGATTCCTCCTTGATTGAAATTTGCCAAAAGAGACTCCTTCCAATAATCAGTCTCTGGATGGGCGAAAGTCAATTCAAGGACTGAAAGACATTCATCATCAGCGCCACAAGCGCCAAAGAACGATTGAAGAAGGCTCGCCAACTGGGATTGCACATCTCGGACAGAGAGAACAAGGGCAAGCGTCCCAACAACGATAATGGGGGTAGCCCCTCCAACAATCGGGACAGCAGGGAAAAGCAGGCTATGGTGACCGACACGGCACAGAAACCTGCGCCAAAGCCGGCAGACAAATAATGGCCGCAACTCATTTACTCATTCGAAGACGGTCACGTCAAGTTCATCTTGGACATGCTCATACAAGAGGACAGAATTCAGCTTCCTCCACCAAGACGGGAACCGTGGGTGGTAGAGATGGAGAACCCAAAGTACTGCCATTATCATTGCTACGTCCATCATGCTACACCACGACTGCTACCAGCTGAAACGGTACATCCAAAACCTCATCGATTCGAACGCTCTGGCCATCGATTTCGAAGAGGTAACGGTGGCAGCCAATATGGTGTCTGTACAATTCGGCAGCTTTCCTCCGACGGAAACTCAAGACGGGGTGGTCCCCGTCCCTCTGGCGACAATGGAGATTACTAATCTTCCACCTTCCCGAGATCAGGCTGCTGGTTTGGTGCCCCTCACCACATCACGAGGGGAGGTCATGTGGATCCATCTAGACTTGGTATCGGAAATGACTTGGCCCATGTCGTCTTCTATCTGCATGAAAAAGAATAGAAAATCAGATCCTGCCACACAACCTCGGCGGACATCGAAGAAGCTACATCCATCGTCACGCGGTCTGGGGCGCAATCCCAACCTGTGGTTGACAATCCAGCTGAAGATCATCAACCCACTACAACTGAGGCTCCGGGATCGGCTCAGCCTTCGACGACCGACAAGCCTAGGCCGAGGGAGACTGGCTTCGACAAATCCCTCTAAAAAGAGGCAGCCCAAGGGCTGGAGAGGCCCTACAACTTCGACACCTTGGCACAATTAGCCAACACACCGGCCAGGTTGTCATTATACGAGCTCCTGAGCCTCTCCAAGGATGTTCGTACGGGTTTGAGCGATGCCCTCCAAAACGTCGACGCATACCTGGCTCAAGATAACCTCACGGGAAGGACCCGCCTGCAGATCTCCAAGAAAGCGCCGGTACGGAAGCAATGCTCAACATCGTCTTCACTCCGCAGGACATGCTCATCAAAACTAATCTACACGATCGCCCACTATACTACACTGGACACATCGGCGACGTAAAGGTGGATCGGATGCACATTGATCCTGGCTCTTCCATAAGCATTATCCCGAAGGGCCTGCTACATCATCTCCGTATCCCAATGCATCGTCTGACGCCTACAAGCACCGCCATCAGCGATTTTAATTCGGGCAGGAGCTACCCTATTGGGAAGATTCGTCTGAAGTGTCAAATTGGCGACCTCCAATCCGAAGTCACCTGCTACGTCATCGATACAGACACTTCCTACAACATCCTCATGGGGCGCCCATGGATACACGATTATATGATCGTGCCTTCCACGCTGCACCAGTACTTCAAATATGTCAAAAAACACGGCCTCGTGAGGACAGAATTCGCTGATATCGATCCCTTCAAAGGGGTCGAATCTTACTACTCAGACTCCTGGCTGTACGAAAAATCGAAGAAGCATCTTGGTGAAGGAGATGTACAAGCTAGTACCGAGACAACTACAGGATCAGAAGAGCCTCTGACGATCCACCTCCAAGCTCGCAAACCGGGCAGGTCTGCACCCCTTACCGCCACTCTGCGTAAGGACGCAATTAGCCTCTCGGCACAAGAAGAGCAGATGATAATCCGGCTGCCAAGGTCTGTCCAAGTGCCAAGATCCACAACAAGGCCACTAACAATCAGACTGTCGAGAGTCGGCCAGCCCCAAACGGAGAAGCTCAATCCCTCCGACAAACCACTGACGATACGCCTTCCCAAGAAAGGTCGTCACCCCGATACAAGGTCTGACACTTCTAACGAACCAGCCACTCCTCGCCCCATATCTGTAGGACCGTTGAGCACCTCTAGAGGGGGGGGGGGGTGAATAGAGTGTTTACGTGTGCAGCAGAAAATAATCACCAATTAAAAACTTAAGTAATAACTATGGCAGTAAATAGGAGACAGTAAATAAATGCAGTAAAGTAAGAGTCAAGAATTCAAACTCAGTGACACAGCGATGTATACTGGTATCCCTCTGAGAGGACTAATCCAGTCTCGAGTACTCTTGCTCGATGTTAATCCACTATGACACAGGCTTTAACTGAGTGCTTGCAACTCTTACAACACCGGCTTGGCGACAAGTGCACGACCGACTTTACAACACCGTGCTTGGTGACGAGCGCACGACCGGCTCCAGAAGGCAATTGGAAAACTGGAACGTTTTCTGAATACAACCTCCGATACAACTCTTCAACACCAAACTTTAGATTAAACAGAAACTGTACTGGCTTGGCTAAGAGTCATAAGGCTTAGATATGAAAGTAAAAGCTCAGAACACTTTAGATAGAGGAGAGAAGAGATGAAGTTGGATTGTTGAAATGAATGGTAATCTCAACTCTATTTATAGTGTTTTTTTGGGAGACCGAACTCGGGCAGAGTTCGGGCAGAGTTCGGATGCTAGGATTTCGCATACGAACGTTGGATGCAGATTTGGTAGGAACTGTATTCAAATAACCCAGACCGAACTCGGGCCGAACTCGGACCGAACTCGGTCAGAGTTCTGTCAGAGTTCTGCTGGTTCAGAACAGTAAGGAATAAACCAAATTTGCATAGGTTTTGGACTTTTGGAATTGTGGATTTTTAGGATACGTAGGTAGGCTTATTTTGTTTGTGGACTAAGAAAAACCTAAGCCAGTACCGATCCGATCAATCTCACATTTTTCCTAGACTCAATAAATAAAAAATACAGAATAAATATGAAAACTAATAGCCCTTTTGATGACGTCTTTTTCCTGACATAGAAGACGCATTTTCCTTGACGGTAATCGTCCAAAGATAAATAGATCTGAAAATCTGAATACCTTTCGGGGGCTTCGCCCCGAACCCTTGACGGAGGGCGCTGCCCCTCGACCCTGTCCGCTGACCGGGCAGCGGAACCCCGATACGAGGCCCCGGATAGTCGTTGGGCAGTTCAGAGAAAACTCCTTGTATACGCTGTCTTTGGCCCATTAATAATTCTTTGTTGCATATGTCTGCTTGTCTGCAAGTAAATGTTAGACGAACAAAACAGTATGATGCAGTATGATATAATCAAACAATATGATATAGAACATTTAGGACAATGCTAAGTTTAAGTAGCAACATATAGGGATTACATGAATATAGTGACGTCATTAGTTAAACTTAATTGATTAGCCATATTCAAAAACATGATATAATCATTGGGCTAACAATCTCCCCCTTTTTGATTATGGCAAATCCTTTAAGTTTAATATATACAATAGATGCATGTATCTAATAACACATAATACTAAAAAAAATTCTTTGCTAACTAAACTTATTTCTCCCCCTTTGACATGATCAAAAAGAAGCTCCCCCATAATAAAGAGATAAAACGAACTCAGCATAAGTATAGGAGGAAGGAAAAAGAATAATCATGATCAAGGATTAGGAGAACAGTGAAATGACATGTTAGAAATTGCATAACTAAAGTAGAAAATTTTGTCAAAATAGTTGGTTGAACTTAAACAAAGAACATTTAAATCAAACAATACATAGTTTACAACTAGAAATCCAAAAATGATATTCAAAACTCATATTATGATAAATAAACTCTATTTTGAAATATACCAATAAAGGATTTCAATAAGAAATAGATATCAATATAGCAGAAATCAATCATTGGTCATAAATAATTCATGAGAAATTCACAGATCTAGTATATACCAAAAAAAAAATAATGAAACTTTTAACAATGATCACAAAAAAATATGATTCATAATTTGCCCATACAAATTAGTGAATCAATTCCATAAAGAGTATAATCATTGGAAAAAAAAAAAGATGTATACTAGAATCTATGCAAAATCTATACCAAAGTTCATGCATTTGAATTCAATTACCTTAGCATGATATATGTATATCCATTAGATAAACATGAAGGTAATGAAGATAAAATACTTGGGAAGAGAAATCCAGTCGACTTGAATGCTCCCCCGCAAAGAATGAACAGTATAAGTATAGATAATCATAAACTTTGAGATAAAATCTCAATAAGAAATGCCAAATCAGTGTAAAACTCAAAAAGATTATCAATAAATTAAATTAATTTTGGCATGATAACTTTTAGAAACTCGAATGAGAGAATTAAAAATAAATATAATAATCATATATTCTCTCATCTAATACAAATTCAAATATCATGAACAACTCAACAAAATATTTTAAGTAAAAGATATATGTCCATGATGAACTAGGTATACCACATATTAAGGGTATTGAAACAATTAATTTGCTCCCCCTTAAAATATGCGTATATAGTTCAAAATAATTAATATGTATAAAATAGATAAATAATCAGAAGATCTAAGAGATATCCAAGATATGTATCTTTTCTTTCCTTTGATCAAATGCATATAAAATTCCAAACTCAAACAAATATCATCTTTAGGCAAGAAAAAGAAATATCCAATATAAATAAACGCTTAAAGATGAAGAAAATATGTCTTCAATGAATAAAAAAATCAAGACATTTAAAAGATGTTAAAAACTGTCTATAATTATAACATTTGAGTACCGGACAGATTCAATAAATCAAATAAAATTAAAAAGACTTTTCAAAAATGTGAAATTTATTACGAAAAACTGTCTTAATAAATGTTCGAATGCGTCCATTTAGTCCTTAGACTGAAAACTGTCGATTCGAATCACAGAAACAACATTAATAAAAGAATCCATAAAAATAACTCCATTTGAACAAATAAACATAACTATATGTCCAAAGAAAAGTGTATTCTAGATATATGGCATGTCAAGGGGCTAATTGACTGGAAAAAAAATTTAACAGCACCACCTTTACATGGCTATATCCGAAAAAATAATAGTATTGACAAAAATTAAAAAATTTTAGAGACATATTTTCGGAAGTAGAAAGTTAATCCAAAAAATATTAGTTCTTCTTATCAAAGTTCATTTCTTCCCTTTTAAAGCCTTAGCATGGTGTCCACCTGACAATCGTAAGGTTAAAGTAAAGAAACGCTTTGAGAGAGAGAGATTCAATTTGCTTGACTTCTCCCTGCAAAGAATTACTGTTATAGACAGTAAGTAACTTGAATAAGAAGATAATAGTATAAAGCTCAAAATCATTGAATATTACACAAGTTAAAGACGAAATCACAAGATCATAATATTCAATGAGTAGTCACGAAATACGAAAGACAATCATCTTTAGACAAAAGAGGAAATATCCATTAAATGAACATTTTTAAAAAATAAAACAATTAAAAATATTTCAAATTAGCATGATGATAATCATATAAGTCAAAAGATGACATAAATTGATCTATGCTATAGAATCTCACATTGACAAGATAGATCAACATATGCTACCTTTTTGTGAAAATAAAGAGAGAATATTATTCATCAAATCTAAAATTCAAAATCCATCAGATAATAATTGCAATTAGATCTCAATAAATCTTTAGTTTATAAAGCGTTGATCAATCTTGGATTAGCTGTAGAGGTACTGTCCCAGCTAACGGAGGTTCACCGGGGAACACTTAAGTACCGCTTCGCTTCGACCGTAGTCGTGGTGACAGACAGACCTTTTGTAGGCTTATACCCAAAATAAATCTCTTCTTTAATAACCGAGGATTTAAAAAGAATTAGTGCAATATGAAATAAATTATATTCTATGGACTTAAAAATCTTAGAACAATGTAGCAAACAGCATAAGATGTATCAATTATATTAATCCATATGTGCTACA
This sequence comes from Iris pallida, assembly GCA_029216955.1. NCBI lineage: Eukaryota > Viridiplantae > Streptophyta > Magnoliopsida > Asparagales > Iridaceae > Iris > Iris pallida. Next base: position 17,740 of record JANAVB010004786.1, read on the forward strand.
AAATTATTGGATAACAATAAAATATAAAACACTTGTAAATCAAAAAGTAAGACCTAGATACGTTGATGTATTCTGGAATCTAGGGGACTGGGTTCAGTACCTTGGATCCAGAACTAGATAATAGTTGCATTTAGACCTTAATAAATCTTAAGTCTATAAAGTATTGATCACTTCGGGTTAGCTGTAGGGGCCGGTTCCCAGCTAGCGGTATCCGAAGACTAGTACACCGTGTCGTTTTAGGCTATTTACACCTGTATGACAGAATGACCCTTTCGGCTTGTTCCCAAAATGATTTCTACTCTTAAGAACTTAGATTCAAAGAATATATGCATTATCGTCGAACATCGTCGAAATCCAGAATTCCTAAAAGTAAATACCCAAAGAATGGTTTATCAAGATCAAGATATTAAAATATCATGTATACAAAATGTCAACCAAAAAGCCAAAAAAATACATCATTTAAAAAGAGGCTTTGAGGAAGAAGCTAATAAAGAGAAGTACACGAATTTGTTAAAAAAAATTTGCTTACATATGAAATAAGCACAAGTTTGAAATTACTTTTCAAAATAATATAATATAGAACTTGAACTAAACTCATATATCTCCATAAAGATATTTATACAATATAAGAAACATGTGAGCAATATATGATTGATAATGAATTATTCATATATCATTAACAAGCATAAAAATATCACAAGATCAAAAATATGCATAAATAAAATTAATCAAAATAAAATATGAGAATCAATAGTGAATATATTATGCAAGTACAAGGTTAACATAGAAGTATATGTATACTTTTAAGTAATAGGAGACTTGTGCTAAACATACATACTCACAAAATACCGATCAAAGTAAATGTGACATGTTAAAGACAAATCGATAAGAAGTGACCATTAAAAGTATTAAAGACAAAGAGTCAAAAGCATAAACCAACAACAAAAGCTTCTATGGACTAGAGTGGTATGCAACTACATAGATGAATACTACGAGTAAAGAGCATACCTAGATAAATGTGTCACACTAATAAAAATAAAATACTATATAGTGTGAACTAATCATTTAAGCTAAACAACTCGTCTTGATAGGATATAACTCACATAATGAAAAACAATTAAAAGATATTAATGAGAGCTAATAACAATACATCAATAATAACATGCTAGATATTAAAAACTATTTAGGAAGCATGTTACCGAAGTGGTTCTAGTGACCACACTTATGTTGGGGCAATTGCTTGGAAGATGACCATTGTAGCTTTGCAATCACCAACATGCTCCATGGTTCTATTTGATATGAGAAGCTTCACCTGCAAAATTAGGTGAAGTCTTTGGTATCCAATACTTGGATCCATATTTGTTAGCTTTGGGAACCCATTTGCACAAGTTATATCAACAAGTTTTCTAATCTGACAATGATTAGAAACATGTCCATTCATACCACAATAATGACAAAAAGTATTAACATTAGGGCTATGTACAGCAGTACGAGAATAAATTGGTGTGATATGATCTTAGTGGATACTTGTAGTAGAAAGCATGGTTGTGTAAAGCTTTAGCTTTGCTTACTTCCTTTCTAGATGATCTGTCGTGTGTGACTTTGTGATGTGTCACGTGTCTTGTGTTAGACTGAGTCATAGGTTGTATTACCTGCTTTCCCAGTCTAATCTCTAACTTTTTAGAGTTAGCACAGATCTCATATATAGCAGAAAGAGCATCAATTCTACATGAAGCAATAGAGTACTTTCTTTTCAGATTCTAGTTCCTCCTTAAGTTTAGCATTTTCTTGAGTGCTTTTCTCAATGCATTCAAGTGCCTCATGCAATCTAAACTCAAGTATGGAAATCTCAGTAGAATTATTAGAAGTAGAAGTATTTCTAGCATCATTCAATAAGCAAGTAAGCTTTCATTCTCATGCTTATAGGATTGAATATCCTTTCTAGCTTGCTTATACTTATCTAATACTTTCTTGTGTTCTTCTAACAGATCACTGAAAGCATCAGATAACTCATCATAAGAAAATTCATTCTCTTCAAGAAGAGAATTATTCTGTACCTCGTTAGATAATGCCATTGAGCATAAATTTGCAGCTTGATGAGGTCTCTCTTCTTCTTCAGAATTTGTTGCTTCACTTTCACACCATATGCCCGATGATCTTCTTTTATTTGATTGTTCGTAGTGACTCTCCTGTCTTGTAGTAGTACAATCATCTTGGATGTGGTCTATCTTCTTGTAGTTGTCACATACAAGCTCTTCTTCGTATAAGAAATTGTGTTGTACCTTAAATCCCAATTCCATCATACACATATTTGAATCATTATGAAGACTATCCTCTCTCTGGAGTTGCTAGCACTGCTTTCGTACTCATAAGTAGCTTCAAGAAGTTTCCAAATTTTATGAGATGTTGTGCAAGTAGTAATGAGATTGAATACATTAAAGTCTACAGCACAATAGAAAGCATGCTTTGCTTTTGCATCAAGGCTAGCTAACTTCTTCTCTTCCTCTGTGTAACTATAATAAGGCTTGTTAATAATAGAGGATGTGAGAATAGAAGTGATAGTAGGCTTTTGGTAGCCATTGACAACAATTGACCATAAGTCAAAGTCTTGAGACTTCAGGTACAAGCTCATCCGTGTTTTCCAATAACTATAGTTCGTTCCATCAAATAGTGGGAGTCTATTTGTGGATTGCCTTCACCGTTGAATATTGAATTCAGCTGCCATATTTACTCTCTAGAGTGTTATATATGAATACAACCCGCTCTGATACCAATTGTAGGACCGTTGAGCACCTCTAGAGGGGGGGTGAATAGAGTGTTTACGTGTGCAGCGGAAAATAATCACCAATTAAAAACTTAAGTAATAACTATGGCAGTAAATAGGAGACAGTAAATAAATGCAGTAAAGTAAGAGTCAAGAATTCAAACTCAGTGACACAGCGATGTATACTGGTATCCCTCTGAGAGGACTAATCCAGTCTCGAGTACTCTTGCTCGATGTTAATCCACTATGACACAAGCTTTAACTGAGTGCTTGCAACTCTTACAACACCGTGCTTGGCGACAAGTGCACGACCGACTTTACAACACCGTGCTTGGTGACGAGCGCACGACCGGCTCCAGAAGGCAATTGGAAAACTGGAACGTTTTCTGAATACAACCTCCGATACAACTCTTCAACACCAAACTTTAGATTAAACAGAAACTGTACTGGCTTGGCTAAGAGTCGTAAAGGCTTAGATATGAAAGTAAAAGCTCAGAACACTTTAGATAGAGAAGAGAAGAGATGAAGTTGGATTGTTGAAATGAATGGTAATCTCAACTCTATTTATAGTTTTTTTTGGGAGACCGAACTCGGGCAGAGTTCGGGCAGAGTTCGGATGCTAGGATTTCGCATACGAACGTTGGATGCAGATTTGGTAGGAACTGTATTCAAATAACCCAGATCGAACTCGGGCCGAACTCGGACCGAACTCGGTCAGAGTTCTGTCAGAGTTCTGCTGGTTCAGAACAGTAAGGAATAAACCAAATTTGCATAGGTTGGGCTTTTTGGAATTGGATTTTTAGGATACGTAGGTGGGTTGATTTTGTTTGTGGACTGAGAAAAACCTAAGCCAGTACCGATCCGATCAATCTCACATTTTTCCTAGACTCAATAAAATGAAAAATACAGAATAAATATGAAAACTAATAGCCCTTTTGATGACGTCTTTTTTCTGACATAGAAGACGCATTTTTCCTTGACGGCAATCGTCCAAAGATAAACAGATCTGAAAATCTGAATACCTTTCGGGGCTTCGCCCCCGAACCCTTGACGGGGGCGCTGCCCCCTCGACCCCTGTCCACTGACCGGGCAGCGGAACCCCCGATGCGAGGCCCCGGATAGGTCGTTGGGCAGTTCAGAGAAAACCTTGTATAACGCCGTCTTTGGCCCATTAATAATTCTTTGTTGCATATGTCCTGCTTGTCTGCGAGTAAATGTTAGACGGACAAAATAGTATGATGCAGTATGATATAATCATAACAATATGATATAGAACATTTAGGACAATGCTAAGTTTAAGTAGCAACATGATAGGGATTACATGAATATTAGTGACGTCATTAGTTAAACTTAATTGATTAGCCATATTCAAAAACATGATATAATCATTGGGCTAACAATATCAAGTACCAAACTGGGGGTCGCTAGTCTGCCAACAACTCCATGCTCAACTCCATCAACTGAACCGCTGACGATCAAGCTCCCCAGGTCGTCCTCTCAGTCTTCATTCACACAGGGGGTAGCCGAAGAGGAACCAGAGTTAGCCAAGTATGTGGCTGCCCACACTGATGTTCCCTCCACAGATGATGTAATTCCCCTAGAAAAGATACCTTACCTCATCAATAAAGGGCTATCTTTGAACTACCTCGAGCTTAATAAGCTTTGTACAATGTACACTATAGAACACGGTATAGGTACTCACCTACACACACAGGTGATAAATGTCTACACCACAATCCAGCTTACTCCAGTGGAAGACGCTTACCGAATAATCGAGGGAGGGGACCATCCAATCATCTTCGGCCGGAAAGACGACCCGCATCCCTTCACCATAGAAGAAGTCGACCTTGGATCGGATGCCGGAGACTACCTCTGTATCTTTATAGCCCCCAATCTAAATATCTCATGCAGAAATAGGGGTATGATCTGGAAACGACACCGGGTTTGAACTATGGTACTGGACGACGATTACCTTTGAAGCCCCCGGTCCCGGCTGGCAAACCACGGGACTACTATAGCAAGACTCGATGTAGATTAGGGTATGTAACACCTACGACGACCCCTAAAAGTTCAGATGAAGAATGTGACTGGCATTCACATTCGACCGGGTCACCAACTTCTGACTCTGATACCAGCATCGGAGATGTATTCAGACAAGTCTTGTCAGTCAACATGGCATTCGTCGACGCTTATGAAGAAGACGAAGACATCCCCAAATCCTTGAGTTAGAGCGTGGCCCAGCAGTTGGATGCGTAATGGGAAAAGCGGTTCGAACTAAGGGAACCTCCTACTAAAGATGAGGTTATTCAGGTCGACCTCGGTAGCAAATCTTCTCCAAAACCAATCTTCGTCAGTAAAGTTTAACAGACGAAGAACGAGAATCACTGCTGGAACTTGTCAAAGAATACATTGATGTGTTCGCATGGAGCTATGAAGACATGTCGGGGTTAAATCCTGATATTGCCCTTCATAAGCTCAATATTCGGTCGACACAAAGCCAGTCAAGCAACAACAACGACGCTTCCGCCCAGGCATCATGGATGCGATCGAAACCGAAGTCAACAAACTGATAGCCAGCGGCTTCATTCGTGAGGAATAACATCCGGATTGGGTCGCCAACATAGTACCCGTCCTCAAGAAGAATGGGAAGATTCGAATCTGCATCGACTTCCGCAATCTGAATGAGGCATGCCCCAAAGGTGAATTCCCTCTCCCTATCACGGATATCATGATTGATAATACCTGCGGCTTTGAACGTATGTCATTCATGGATGGCTTCTCGGGGTACAACCAAATCAAGATGTCTCCTGACGACGAAAAGCACACATCATTCCGAACACCGATTGGCACGTATTGCTACACAGTCATGCCTTTCGGTTTAAAAATGCTGGCGCACATATCAAAGAGCCATGAGTAATCTTCCGGGACCACTTACGCAAGATGGTGGAGTGCTATGTTGATGATATCGCCGTCAAGAGTCTCTGTAAGGGAGACCATCTGCAGGATCTGAGAACGGTATTCGACCTGATGGGAGCGCACAATTTAAAAATGAACCCTACGAAGTCCTTTGGGCGTATCCAGCGAGAAGTTCTTGGGTTTCATCATCACCGCCCAGGGTATCCATGTAGACCCTGAGAAGAAAGGCAATTATGGAGATGGGTCCCCCAAAAATCTCCGCGAACTCAGAGGCCTTCAAAGGAGGCTAGCATACATCAGGAGGTTCATTTCTAACCTCTCCGGGCGATGTCGGCCATTCACCCACCTCATGAAGAAAGGCGTCTCGTTCGTATGGGACGAAGAATGCCAGCGGGCCTTCGACAGCATCAAAGAATATTTGTCGAAACCTCCAGTCCTGGTGGCCCCGGTTGCTGGAAAACCATTCCTGCTCTACGTACGAGCAATAGAGCACCCCTCGGAGCTCTACCAGCACAAAACAACGATACAGGCCATGAACAAGCCATATATTACCTCAGCCGAATGATGATTGGGCCAGATCACCGATACACTACTGTGGAGAAGGAATGTCTTGCCCTAGTGTTCGCCATTCAGAAGACACGGCACTATGTCACCGGACAGACGATACATGTGATCTCACGAGTCAACCGTCTCAGGGTCCTCATGACTAAACCAGGGGCACTCAGCTCTCGCCTCGCTACATGGGCAATATTGCTATCCCCCTACCATATGATATTCGTCCCATAAAAGGCGGTCAAAGGTCCAGCCCTGGCAGACTTTTTGGCAGCCCACCCGGGCGCGGAGTCGTCCAGGATATATGAAGAGATCCCAGATGAGGTCGTCGACTCGCATGCAACCTCTCACGATGATATATGGCAAATATTCTTCGACGACGCTTCGAGAACTGGACCTAAGGGCAACACCGTCGTCGGAGTTGGGGTGGTACTGGTTTTCCCTACCGGATTGGTGATCAACGCGCTTACTCCCTCATGGAGCCCTGCTCTAACGATGTGGCTGAGTACAACGCTCTGGTCATCGGCCTCCGACTTAAAGGAGCTTAGGGTAGAGTATCTTGAAGCATACGGCGACTCACAGTTAATCGTCAATCAGATTGGGGGTCATACGAGGTCCGACACGAAGACATGATCCCGTATCATCGAATAGCAATCGACATCATCTCGTCTCTGGAAGGATTCTTCATAGAACATTCCCAGACTCCAGAATATTGAGGCTGATGCACTAGCTGGTTTGGCCGCTTCCCTAGCTGTGCCAAATTACGCTCGTCATCAGGTCGACATAATAGGCCGTGAACTGGTCTGTCCTAAGGATAACATTCGATGCATTAAAAGCTACTCTGCTCTTTCAGCCGACGAAGCACCGGACTGGAGACAGCCGTTCATCGACTTCATAGTATACGACATCCTGCCAGAGAATCCGAAGGAAGCTACTTCTATCAGAAGACGTTCTCTCAGATTTTTCTATGATACAGAGACGAAAATGCTGTATCGCCGATCCTATGATGGTTTACTACTTCGGTGTCTATCAAATACAGAAGCCAAGGAAGCCGTACGCGAAGCCCATGATGGTGTCTGCGGATCCCATCAACCTGGCCCGAAACTGCAAGACCGCCTTCGCCGAATGGGCTATTACTGGCCCACGTAGCAGACGCAATAGATTATGTGAAAGTGCAAAGCCTGCCAAATTCACGCCGACTTCATCCACCAGCCATCTGAATTCCTACACCCGACGGTGGCCTCCTGGCCATTCGAAGCATGGGGTATGGACATCGTCGGCCCAATTACCCCGCCTTCGTCCAGAGGACACCGATTCATACTCGCAATCACCGATTACTTCTCCAAATGGATGGAAGCCATCCCATTGGCAGAGGTGAAAACTTCAAACATGATCAGCTTCCTTACGTATCATGTCATCTACCGTTTTGGACTGCCCCGAAGGATCATTCACGACAATGGGCCACAATTCGCAAGCCATATATTTTATCGGTTCTGCGACAAGCATCGAATTAGAATATTACTTCGACACCCTACAACCCAGCAGCCAACGGGTTAGCAGAAGCATTCAACAAAACCATAATCAAGCTACTCAAGAAATTCGTGTCATCCAACAAGCGCGACTGGAATAAGAAGCTCGACGAATGCTTATGGGCGTATCGCACCACAGTTCGAACAGCCACCGGGAATACACCATTCTCCCTAGTGTATGGGAGCGAGGCAATTCTCCATTAGAGACTCAGATCCCCTCACTCCGCGTTGCCCTCACACATCAGTTGACGACAGACAAAAACCACCATCGCAGACTACAGGAATTGGAGGCCCTAGACGAGAAGCGCCTGTTAGCTCAGCAACGAATTGAGCTGTATCAAGCCCGAATCTCCGAAGCTTTCAACAAGAAGGTCAAGGTCAGAACATTCCAAGTAGGCGATCTCGTTCTGGCGGTTCGGAGGCCGATGGTTATGACGCATAAAACTGTCGGTAAATTCCAACCAAAATGGGAAGCCCCGTTCATCATCGAAGCTGTATTCTCCAACGGCGCCTACCGCCTCGCAAAACAAAATAGAGACTTGCTCATGTTGCCCATCAACGACAAGTTCCTGAAGAAGTATTATGTCTGAAACAAAAACCTCGAGACATCTCAGAGTGTCGAGTTATGTACCCCGTACCACTGAACTTACATTCTGGTTCCATGCATAGAGTCATGTACCCGTTGGTACCTCTAAACTCATTCCACATTTTACAATCATTCGAGTCACGTACCGTTGGTGCCTCTGAACTCATTTCCACATTTTCTAATATCGAGTCATGTACCCGCTGGTGCCTCTGAACTCACATCCCGGTCACTCTTTCAGATAGTAAGTTATGTATGATCATACCTCTGAACTTTCTTCCTATAAGAGATCCTTCCTCATGATCCACTACCCGCACTCTCAGTGCACGAAAAGGGTAACGGGTCCACAAACTTCCAAAACGACCATGTCGATGCTACCTCTGAGTCGTTTCACTTCCGCCAAAAACAAATCACCCCTAAATAAACTTCCATGTCCTCATTACCTCTGAGTCATTTTATGTACCCCTCTTGATTGAGCCCACTTCGGCCATGTCCTCATTACCTCTGCGTAGGAAGGCTCTGTAGAAGAAACCTCCAAACTTGCCATGTCCTCATTACCTCTGAGTAAGTATGTCGGTTACCTTTCAACCTATTATCTGTACCCACAACCGGAGTACGACAAGGATAATAGGTCCACAAATATCCTCTGTTGACCACAAATGTCCTCTGTTGATCACAAATGTCCTCTGTTGACACAAATGTCCTCTGTTTACCACAAATGCCCTCTGATGACCACAAGTATCTTCAGTCGACCACAGATGCTGTACTGGGTCTCCAGTACATGCCCATCCCTTCCCTATCATGCCTGGGAGCCCAGTTGCTCCCTAGCATTCTCGAATACCAAAAACTTCTATAGCTGTCTCATCGCAAAGTTGTTCTAGGTATTCCTCTCCAAAATTTGTTACTCGTACCTAAACCCAAGGTACGCCCAGGGTAACAGGTCCACAAATAATCCAGCAGGTTCAATTCCACAAACACCACGAGTACAAGAAAGAGAAGATGAGTTGAAACATGCTTATTTATTCAAATTCAAAGTGCTACATCATTTGGGATCACACCCCTTACAAAATGAAAACAAAAAGAAAAAAAAAGAAGAAGGGGAAAAGGAGCAAAAGAAAACAGAAAACCGATCACTGCTCTGGGGCACATAGCATCGTGAGAGGTCCGTCAGCAAGGCAATCGACCGCTCAAACCTCTGTTTAGCTCGACGCTCTGCCTCTTGGGTCAGCGCCGCCGCGTCCTCCATATGAGCGTGAGCTTGCCAGTTGTCCTCAAATTTCTTGAAAGCCCGCTCCAGGTTAACAGAAGATCGGGAAACCTTCTCGGCCTCCTGAACGATTGACTTCTGTTCCGTATGAGCAGCCTTCAGCTCCGACTCTAGGAAGGCCAATTCCTCCGAAGTGTGAGAATCCGCTCCTTAGTGTCAGCTATTCCACGAGAAGCAGCCTCCTCCCGAGCCCTACAAGCTTGACTTCGACGACCCAGCCTGTCATACGAAACGAAAGCTTATCAAGGTCCCCTTTCACAACTGGCCCGGCAGTGTCTCGAGCAAGCTTTATCCTATCCCGAGCGGCAATAAGGAAGCCCCGCTCCCGTTCAATCACAGCGGGCAAGTCAGCCTGCCGTAACACCAGCAATCGGGTCACGAGCTGATCAGCCTCTGCCAACTTGGGCTCCAGGAGCGCAGCCAACCCCACCCCACCAGAAGAGTCTTCAAAGTTTTAATCTGACCCCGAGCGCACCGCAAGGACAGAGAAAAAGGGGTCCCCTGTTCTATGGCAGCATCTACGCCCCTCTTTAGATGGCGATAGAAGCTGTCGACCACATCCTGCAACACCTCGTCCAGAGCCTCCGAAGAAGCCGACGTCAACGGGAGTGTAGCTGGCAACACTGAAGAAGACACGACAGAATCTGCCGCTCCTGCCACGAGGGAAACAAACTCCGTGCGGAAGGACGCCTGAACAGCGGCCAACTCCTCTTCAGCAGCCCGCAGAACTTGAATGCTCGGCAGGGCCGAGAAGTCAGTCTCTGAAACCTTATGAGCAGCAGAGGATGAGACGGAGACCATCGCTCCGGAACAAGCTCCACCCCTACCTGTCCGGAGCTGGCAGGAGGCCCCTCGACATGAGTCGGTGAAGGAGAGGAAACGCTCCTTTCCCCCAGATCGCGGCAGGTCGAGCCTTCCCAAAGAACATCCGCTGTGGGAAGTAAAGGGTCAGGACCTGTAGGGCCAAGACAACCATGAATCGATTTGACCTGGAGGATATGTTGATAGAGCAAATAAGCCCCCTCACTAGTCAATATTTGGCTTATCTTACCAGCAGAAGAGTGTGGAGGCTGAGGTTCCTACGGCCACCACAACCTTTCTACCAGCGGCCTCCGAGTCAATATAATAGACTCCTCCGCCCCAGCACCCTCGGGAGGGGATGCGACGAGATCGGTGTCGCCTTGCTAAAATTCAGCAATCTCTGAGACAGGCCTGAGGAAACCTTCGTCACCCCGGATCGGGCCTCAGCAACTTGGGAGTCCTTAGCCGCCGCTGAGAGAGCCCCCGCAAAAGGACCGTGGAACACATGCCACTAATCAAAGCAGCAAGGGCCGGATCAACTCCAGGGGCAGCAGAGGTTCAGGAGAACCTGGTTCATCAGCGCCTACAAAAAAAAATGATTAGGCCATACCTCCAAGAAAAAGAAAACCACAACAAGGAGATAGCTCCAACGTAGTCTTACCTCTGGAAGATCGTCAGCATTTTCACCCCTCTCGGTAATAAGCAACCCACGAGACCTAATGGCGGCTCTTTTCACAGAAAAGGTCATTCTGCCGTGAGAAGACTCACGTCTGACTCGTTTGCGTGAGGGACAGGCACAGCGGGAGGCTGTCCTTCCCTCACTACTTCCACTTGTGTAGCAAGTGACGGACCCTCCGCCAGTTCGTCTGGTGTGGCAAGCGATTGATCCGCTACTTCTTCACCCCAAAAGAAAGGGAGTCCTTGCTATCATGATCATCATCCTCCCAACAACCTCGGAAGATTCTTGTTTGCCATTAAAATTGTTTTGATTGAAATCTTAATACAAACAGAACAGTGATACAATATAGGACTTAGATGTAGTCCTAGGAGTACACTTTTGTTTAAGCTGGGTCCTTAGTGCCAATGGAGCGAGTGGTAAGCGTTGACTCGTTGACCGGCTGACGCGGTTATCGGTTCTCTGAAGGTGTTGATTGCTCTGGGTGCTGGAGCTTGCTGAGAGGAGGAAGACGTTGAGTGTCTAGAACTGCCTCTCCGGTGATTCTCTGTTGTGGATTCTCTGTGAGTCTTGTTCTGAGTCTTGTGTGTGTGAAGGGGATGATCCTTTATTTATAGTTTTGCAGGCTGGCTGCTCATGCGCATGTAGGATACGCCGGTGTGGGGACGCCACGTGGAGGTTGCTGATGGAGGCGCATGGATGCTGCGCCCTGATCGAGGGGAGAACTCTTCATACTGCTGTTGTGAGCCGGCACGTAGCAGAGAGAAGATTTTCGTTGCTGAAATCTTGGATGAGTTGAGTCAAAAGACACGTGTCGTCGACTCATGGTTCGAAGATCTCGATTTGGTGGAGAGGAGTGATCTGGTGGGCTGCGCCTTGGATTGGGCGCAGGAGGAGGCTGCGGCTCATAACCTTTAGGAGTTACAAACCATTTGGGGCACATGGCTTTTGAGGCGCATGCAGGCGACTTTTTCTGTTTTGGGATCAGAGATCAGTGGGGCGCA
>JANAVB010004787.1:0-47958 GCA_029216955.1 Iris pallida
ATTTGGAGCTCTCTTGAGGATTTTAGATATGTGTCTGTGTCCTACTTGATAGATCCCAAATTAGGACACCCATGTGTAGTTTGTATGTTAATAGTTTAAATAAAGATTTAAATTCAATTTTAGAATGGTTAGAGAGTGGATTGATCTTAGTTAGGATAGTAGAATGAGTTTTCATTTGGATACTATGTTGGTATCCAAGTATCTTGGCCTAGATGTGTTTCTTTTGTCCAAAACAACTCAAATTCGTCATAATATTCATCCACGTTTTATTAACCAAAGCATCTTAGAAATGTCATAACTTTTATCTTAGAACTCCTTTTAATCTTTCGTTTTTTTAAAAGAAGCGTATCGAAGTTAGCTTTCCAAATATATATTTTAAAAGCCAAAATCGTACTGGAATTTTTTTAAAATTATTTGAGTGTCAGCTGTACGAAAGACGAACATGTTTCGGTATTTTATGCGATTTCGGGAGCTTCCGGACACGAAAATGCGATCCGTTTGAAGTTTCGGAAAGCTAACACGAAGGACTACGACATACTTTAATCTTAGAATTTAGTGAAGGCCCAATTGGTACAGTATTGATTTTAAGTAGAAGAGTGACTATACGACATAGGCATTTTGTGTAACCTATGATCCTATGTACTAGTATGAATATTAAATGAATGTAGAGTATATAATGCATAATATGTTAGATGAAAGAAATGATATATATATATATATATATATATATATGATTGTATCCACTTACATAATATATATATGGTTGAATGCAAGCATGTAGGAATGCAATCAAATAAGCAATGCATAAATGCATGAATGAAAGAATGATATACAATGTATGCATGAAAGTATATGAATGCTAGATATGAATGCAAGATATACATGTAATGATAGATATGAATGCATAACTTATACATAATGTAATGCAATATATAATGATAGCATGTATGGTAATGTAGAATATGATGCAAGCATGTATATGTCCACTGTTTTCCCTTTGTCCTTACATTTTCCTTCCTTTCCTTTCCATTTCAGCTTTTTTCCTTTTTTTTTTTCCTCTTCCATTTTTATATGTTGTATACAATGTATATAATGTATAGATGCATGTAAGTATATAATATGCATGAATGACATGCATGTAATAAAAATAGTATATAATGCAACTTAATGATATGTGAATGGATATAATGTCTAAACTGAAGTATACATGCATATGGGATATGAAGAATGATATATGTAGGTGTTAAAGTAAGTAATGTATGTATTCACATATATTTTGAGTTAAATATATGAGTTTATAGCATATATTATATGTATGCATGTATGCAGGAATGAATGTAATATAATGTAGAGTATACATATATGAATATAATGTATGCAAGTATATAATGTATTCAAATATGTATGTATGCATCTAAGTATGTATATAGTGATAACATGAATGAATGAATGTATAGCATGAATGAATGTCATATAGAATGAATGAATGAATGAATCAAAGGTACAAGTAAAATATAATGCATTGTAATGAATGTTAACATATATAATGTATAAAAGTATGTATGTAAATGTGCATGAATGTATATATCTATGTAACTATGTAAATATACATGATGTAACATATGTCTATATATATATGTATGTAATGTTGATATGCATGTATGTATGAAGGTATGTATTTATTTTATATTATGCATTGTTGTGGTTCACATTGCCTTGTGATTGTGTGAGTGCTAGCCTAGGCTTGGTTAGGCCTAGTGAGACTTGTTAGACTTGTTTGGGCTAGGACTTGACCTAGTTGACCTACTTTGACTAGTGTAGTTACTAGAGTTGACCAAGGGTTGACTTTAGCCTAGATTGACCAAAATATCATGTAGAATGCATTGTAGCAGTCTATTTTACTATTTTGGACATGTAGTGACTTGTACTGTTCCATAGGAGCCAGACACCACTCTTCGGACAGTATATTCCTTCATATTCAGGATACCAGGCGAGTACATTCTTTGATCATTTTATATCATGTTTAGGAATATATTTTTTGCTTTAGATTACTTTACTTGATGCTGACACGTTGGTAACACGGATTAGTACTATATGGATCTTGTCGTACGATGTTATCCCCTTAGCGGATACATCGGGTATTTTTTTTCGTGTACTTTATCATGAGCATCGTGTACTCCTTGTGTTCGTGCTTTTCGTGTACAAATCGTGTAAAATCGTGTATACTCATGTGCTTATATGATCTTCGTGTACGCTATACTTCGTGTGCAATAACGTATCTTGGCTAGATCCTTGTGTATTGATTGGGGCAGGGGAGAAGTGGTTAGTAATCAATTCAGTAGATTACTCGTGTACAACCTCTGTAGATTACTCGTGTACAACATCATACCGTTTACATACCATCTGTGCTCTGAATCACTAGTCACTAATAGTTCTCTATATATTGTAGCTATTTACTTACAGTCTCTCTCTTTTACATCATGTTGTTCTTCAGTTTCCTGTATCTTACTCTCTAGCATTGTATATTTCTAGCCTGTTATGATTTATTGAGATGTACTGTACTCGCTCCTGTCCTGACTGGACCTGTTGATAAATTTACAGATAGCTTGGAGGTTGCCTTCTAGCTAGAGGAGACACAGTAGAGGTTGTATAGATAGCTAGGGTTTTTCTTATAGCTTATTTTCAGTTGTCTTGAGATGTATTTACTCTATGGATTACTGTATTTGAGATTTGAGATGTTTTCTGGGTTTGTGTATCTTAGACACTTAGACTTCTATCTGCTGTATCTCTTTGTGGATTTTATATTTTATCTATCTTTTATCATGCTCTACCTTATGTGATTGAGACTGTATTTGCTATGTTACCTCCATTCGGAGTGTATATACTGTACATGTATCTTTATATTGTTAGATGTTTGACCTAGGACAGCGTTCTACCGTCGACACTGCGGCGTAGGCTGGACGTACCCACGTCTCGTGCCTTTACTCTAGGGTGCAGGTCGTGACACGTTTTTAGTGGTGGCCCATACAGGTCGAGTTTGTGTAGTGGTATTCGAACTAGAGTACCACTACAGCCTGTAGTAGGATTAGGATATATTTTTGAAGGTACTCAATCACAGTTAGGATTCCTTGAGAGATTCCTGGAATGACCTTTGAGAATCTCATTATAAAATATCTCGAAATTTGATTCTAATAGTTTATATTTATCTTTCTTGGTTAGTTAATGAATTTGATTTTTGGGTATCCATTGTTGATTTAATTCAATTTTTTGTCAAGATGAAATTATATGGGCTAGGTCATCTAAGTTATGGAATCTAGTCTTCTACAGTCACATTAGCCAGCATGGTGAGGACATATAGTCTGATTTTGGATATATTTCTCGGATGTGGGAATTTAAGGTTTTCGCAGCCAAGCTAGCGGCATCGTAAAATTTTTAAATACCATGATTCTAAAGGTATGTGCCTTAGTCGAGGACTTTGTGATTATCGTAGCCTTGCTTACTAGTATGACAAAGATTTAGAGCACCATAATTTTGGATAGACGCATATTATCAGATTGTACCTTAAATGCTTTTGAACATGTTTTCTCTACTTTTGTTCAGTCTTTCAAAAAAAATAGAATTTTTTTTTGCTTCTCATTATTTAACTTAGGAGTAGCTATAGCTGTTATTATAAACCTTGTGTAACTTCTTGCTATGAGTTTCTTCATAACAATGAATCGATGATTTTGCTAGACCTTATCTTGGATTTGATATTATAGCTCTGGTTTCAAAATGGTTCCTTCTTTTAAACAGATAAGCAGAACAAATTTTATCATTATTTCCTTCTTAGTATTATTCTTGTATTAAATAATAATAATAATAAAACTGTTTTGATTACATCAATTACCTACTTTGCAATCTTGGTAGGAATCTAATATTGGTCTTGATATAGAATTTGATTTGTATATTGGGACATGAGAATAATATAGTGGACACAGACACTTGCCTGATACGTATGCATGCTACACTTTGATTACCAACCTATCTAAATACATATTAATATGTGGTTGATGTTTAAATTCTCAAAACCCCAATATTTCTGATATAGTACAGTATCAGAGACTGGTTCTCTGCTTTTTCCAGTTTAAATTTGTAATTTAAATATAAATTTTATGTTATTAGTTTTGTTTACATCACTGTACATGTATCTTATACACAAGGTTTCAATTCTTAAAGAAATGGTTGAGTTTTGTGTTTGAACTTGTCAAATCTGAGACTGTGTGCACATTAACCCTTAATACTGGATTCCAGTGTTAGTTCAATTTGCTATTTTTTTAATGTATATTTGAGCTATATACATTGTTGTATGTAGGGATATAATGTTAGGTTTCATATTCTTACATCTTAGGTTGTGATAAACATTGGGTTGGTTTGATGTTCGAATTTTTTCCAAAATCCTAAAACTAAATACATGTTATATTTTTACATTGATTTCAAATGTTTAGTTCAATTTCAGATTTGACATGTAATATTGAACTGTATGCCTAGCTAAATGTATAGATAGTATGTTAGAGTTTCATCTCCATCAGTTAGGATGTGTTGGGAGCATTGAGTTTTGTTGTTTTAAACCCTAAAAATCTGAAATTGCATTATGTTAATATTACACTACTTTAAATGTTAGCTCATTTTTAGATTTTATGTAAATGCTGAACTAAAACTTGGTTTAATCTCTATGTTATGTTCATATATCTTATAGATATATATAGAATTTATGCATACATGTTATAATGTATATAGATACATAACTAAAAAAAAATATAGATACATAACTAAATCTCTAACTCTTTTATATATATATATATATTATATATTATATATTATATCTATATTATATATATATATATGGTTATATGGTTAAAATATATATATATATATATATATATATATATATATATATATATATATATATATATATATATATATATATATGGTTAAATTATATATATATGGTTAAATATATATATATATCTATATATATATATATTAATATATATATTTAACCATATATATATATATATATATATATATATATATTACCATATATATATATATATATATATATATATATATGGTTAGCCATGCATGTTATGAGTAAATAGTTGTGCATTGTAGATTGTTTAACCAATATGCCATGAGTAGTGTAACTTGATAGCTATTGTTTTGAAATCCAAATCCTCCTATACACTTTTATGTATATTTCACATACACACATGCCTACTATCTAACCATATGAACATGTCCACATACACCCATACACACGAACCACATAACTTTACATAATGCTAGCTTTTTCCTCTCTAACGCGCTCTCTATCTATATATATATTGTGATTGGATTTCAATGCAATTGACTTTCATTCTTTAACTTTTGATTGTGATTTTTTTTGAATAGTACCCCTTTATAGATAATTAGTAGTTATCTTTTTTTTATTTTTTAATAAGTATCCGTTTTCATATAGTATGGTAGATTGCCTTACAGTTTTGATGTTTGTTATTTCTATATCTTTTCTAGTTTAGCACCCTAGATTGCTTGTGTGTTTTGATACCCTATAATTGTTTTGGTCTAGTGTGACTAGTACACCTAGATGAGACTTTCACTGCCACCGTATACCATGACCATGTATGTCATTCTTTTAAATTGTATGATTTAGGTAAGTTCTGAGACTTTAATTGTTGGGGTCGAGACTCTAGAAGAAGTACGACCATCTTAATTTCGAGGACGAAATTTTCTAAGGAGGGTAGACTTGTAACACCCACTTTTCTAAAATGAGAGTAATTTTGAAATTTTGTAAAAGTTTATTATTTAATAATAGGATTTATGATTTATGGGATTTTTTTAATTAATTTAATACTATTTAAAATTGGTGAATTATAATTTTGATGTGTTAGCTAGTAAATCCTAGAACTGTCGAGCCTAGAGACTAACCATGACCATGGGGACCTAACCATGTGATTAGAATGACTATTTACAACTTTTTAGGCTAAGGGTATTTTGGTCATTTTGGTCATTTTGTGACTTTTGAATTATTTTGGATTTTAATTAATTGGTAAATTTTAGATTATTTTAATAATATTTAAATTGATTTTTAGATTTTGGTCATTTTTATATTTTAATATTTTGGGAAAATTTTATACTTTTAATATTGTTTTTATTGGATTTGTTTAGTCGGATTTGAGTTTCGTCTCGTTCCGACTTGTATTGTGACCCGGGTAGCTTAAACTCTAGATGGGACCTAATATTAAGTTAAGCATGGCCCACAAAATCCAACATTTAAGTTAGTTAGTTAAACTAATTTTTATTATGTTAGAATGGTCAAGTTAGAGACTCAACTAGATCATTTTTGACCCCAAACTTGAACCTAGTCTAGACTTAACCATATGAGACTAGATAGGGGCAATTAGGACATTTTCCATTAGCCCTAATGGATTCTCTATGGCAGCCACCTTTAGGGAGAATGATTCATTTCATTCATTACAATCTTGCCTCTTTATTTTCTTTTGTTCTTCCCTAATTTTAGAGAGCCTTCCTTTGATTTGATCTCCAAATTAAATCATTTCTTCACCAAATCTTCCCTCAATCATTCCCATTCTCCAAGGGGAGGGTGCTACCAAGGATTGGAAGAGAAGTGCAAGAAGGAGTATCCACCTTGAGGGATCTTCGTATCGGAGCCGTGTCCTAAAGGATTTCATTGGGATTCCACTCCCAATAGGTAAAATCATCCTCTAAATCGATTTTCTTTGCATATAAATTAGTTTTGAATCCGCAGGATCCATCCTCATGCATGTGTCCCCTTTAGATTCAAATTTGAGACCATTTGGAGCTCTCTTGAGGATTTTAGATATGTCTTGTGTCCTACTTGATAGATCCCAAATTAGGACACCCCATATGTATGTTTGTATGTTAATAGTTTAAATAAAGATTTAAATTCAATTTTAGAATGGTTAGAGAGTGGATTGATCTTAGTTAGGATAGTTAGAATGAGTTTCATTTGGATACCTATGTTGGTATCCAAGTATCTTGGCCTAGATGTGTTTCTTTTGTCCAAAACAACTCAAATTCGTCATAATATTCATCCACGTTTTATAACCAAAGCAACTTAGAAATGTCATAACTTTTAGCTTAGAACTCCTTTTAATCTCCCGTTTTTTTTAAAAGAAGCATCGAAGTTATCTTTCCAATATATTTTAATAAGCCAAAATCGTACTGAAATTTTTTGTAAAATTATTTGAGTGTCAGCTGTACGAAAGACAAACATGTTTCGGTATTTTCGCGATTCCGGGAGCTTCCGGACACGAAAATATCCGTTTGAAGTTTCGGAAAGCTAACACAAAGGACTACGACATACTTTAATCTTAGAATTTAGTGAAGGCCCAATTGGTACAGTATTGATTTTAAGTAGAAGAGTGACTATACGACATAGACATTTTGTGTAACCTATGATCCTATGTAGTATGAATATTAAATGAATGTAGAGTATGTAATGCATAATATGTTAGATGAAAGAAATGATATATATATATATGATATGTATCCTCTTTACATTAATGTATATATATATGGTTGAATACAAGCATGTAGGAATGCAATCAAATAAGCAATGCATAAATACATGAATGAAAGAATGATATACAATGTGTGCATGAAAGTATATAATGAATGCTAGATATGAATGCAAGATATACATGTAATCATAGATATGAATGCATAATGTATACATAATGTAATGCAATATATAATGATAGCATGTATGGTAATGTAGAATATATGATGCAAGCATGTATATGTCCACTGTTTCCCTTTTTCTTTACATTTTCCTTTCCTTTCCTTTCCATTTCAGCTTTTTTTTTTCCTTTTTTTCTCTATTCTATTTTTACATGTTGTATACAATGTATATAATGTATAGATGCATATAAGTATGTAATATACATGAATGACATGTATGTAATAAAAATAAATATATGTATGCAACTTAATGATATGTGAATGGATATAACGCCTAAACTGAAGTATGCATGCATATGGGATATGAATAAATGATATATGTAGGTGTTAAGGTAATGTAATGTACGTATTCACATATATTTTGAGTTAAATATATGAGTTTGTATACATATATTATATGTATGCATGTATGCAGGAATGAATGTAATATAATGTAGAGTATGCATATATGAATATAATATATGCAAGTATATAATGTATTCAAATATGTATGTATGCATCTAAGTATGTATATTGTGATAACATGAATGAATGTATAAATACATGAATGAATGTCATATATGAATGAATGAATGAATCTATCAAAAGTACAAGTAAAATATAATACATTGTAATGAATGTTAACATATATAATGTATAAAAGTATGTATGTAAATGTGCATAATTGTATATATCTATGTAACTATGTAAATATACATGATGTAACATATACCTATATATATAAATATGTATGTAATGTGGATATACATATATGTATGAAGGTTTGTATTTATATATAGTATCTATTTATATTATGCATTATTGTGGTTCACAATGCCTTGTGATTGTGTGAGTGCTAGCCTAGGCTTGGTTAGGCCTAGTGAGACTTGTTAGACTTGTTTGGGCTAGGACTTGACCTAGTTGACCTACTTTGACTAGTGTAGTTGACTAGAGTTGACCAAGGGTTGACTTTAGCCTAGATTGACCAAAACATCATGTAGAATGTATTGTAGCAGTCTATTTTACTATTTTGGACATGTAGTGACTTGTACTGTTCTATAGGAGCCATACACCACTCCTCGGACAGTATATTCTCTTCAGATATTCAGGATACCAGGCGAGTACATTCTCTGATCATTTTATATTATGTTTAGGAGTATATTTTCTGCTTTAGATTACTTTACTTGATGCTGACACGTTGGTAACACGGATTAGTACTATATGGATCTTTTTGTGCGATATTATCCCCTTATCGGATACATCGTGTATTTCGTGTTCGTGTACTTTATCATGAGTATCGTGTACTCCTTGTGTTCGTACTTTTCGTGTACAAATCGTGTGAAATCGTGTATACTCATGTGCTCACATGATCTTTGTGTACGACTATACTTCGTGTGTAATAACATATCTTGGCTAGATCCTTGTGTATTGATTGGGGCGGGAGAGTAGAAGTGGTTATGTAATCAATCCAGTAGATTACTCGTGTACAACCTCTGAAGATTACTCGTATACAACATCGTGTCATTTACATAACCATCTTGTGCTCTGAATCACTAGTCACTAATAGTTCTTTATATATCGTAGCTATTTACTTACAGTCTCTCTTTTACATCATGTTGTTCTTCAGTTTCCTGTATCTTACTCTCTAGCATTTATATTTCCTAGCATGTTATGATTTATTGAGATGTACTGTACTCGCTCCTGTCCTGACTGGACCTGTTGATAAATTTTACAGATAGCTTGGAGGTTGCCTGCTAGCCTAGAGGAGACACAGTAGAGGTTGTATAGATAGCTAGGGTTTTTCTTATAGCCTATTTTCAGTTGTCTTGAGCTGTATTTACTCTATGGATAACTGTATTTGAGATTTAAGATGTTTTCTGGGTTTGTGTATCTTAGACACTTAGACTTCTATCTGCTGTATCTCTTTGTGGATTTCATGTTTTATCTATCTTTTATCATGCTCTACCTTAGATGTGATTGAGACTGTATTTGCTATGTCACCTCCATTCGGAGTGTATATACTGTACAGGTACCTTTATATTGTTGGATGTTTGACCTAGGACAGCATTCTACTGTCGACACTGCGGTGTAGGCTGGACGTACCCACGTCTCGTGCCCTTACTCTAGGGTACGGGTCGTGATAACTCTCCTACGGCTTTATTTTCGACCGCAAAGGACCCCACTGTCCCCAAATCCTGCAGAGGAAAATACTACGATGCTAATTTTTTGGGGGCACAAGGGAAATCCATACAGACAAAGAAGAAGTCGCATAGAGGAGATGAACAACCTGTCCATGCGACAGCCAACTCTGGGCGTAGAAAGATGGCCCATGCGGCAGCCAACTCTGGCCGCAGGATGATGGCCTATGCGACCGCCAGCTCTAGCCACAAGAAGATAGCCCATGCGGCAACCAAACCTGGCCTCAGACATGATGCTCTATGCGGCCCTGTCAGAAGCTCTGTGTTCAGCCGTCTCTCATGCGGGCCCGACGCTATATGGCCCATTGAGGATGTGGGAAACATCAATCTGGACTCTTTTTACTTACGCCTTCGGGTGCTAAGTCAAAAAGTCTAGGGCAGTGCGGGCCCAACCAGTCCAGTCAACTCCCCAAGTTGTAGATTGTCAGTGGGCCCCGTTGACTGTTGCACGGGCACCTGACGAAAAGTTGTACAGAACCACCCGCGTCTAGTCCCCCAGGGCTAATAGACAGGGTGGGTCTTTAAAGTCTCCCTCAAACGATCCAGAGTAAGTGCTTTTACTAGCCACGGATCAGGGAGCAAATATGATACCTAAGTACCCGTGCGCTCGGGATACCCGAGTCCATAAGTTCGGTGCAAAGGTATATCGGCTTGCTACCGACTTGCGTGAGGTGATTACTCACAAACGTAAGGTGGCAGCATTGACATGCAATGAGTCCCTCTCGGGACATCGTTGCACCCGAGTCATCATCAACTTCTGCTACAACAAATTAGCAGCACCTGAAGATCGACAGTCAGTTTTCCAACGACTGTAGCAGCCAGCACCTGTCCGACAACAACTCAAGAAACAGGTACAAATTTCGAGAGACGACGAGTTTCCTCTCGCCTCCTATAATTCAACTTAGAAGGTTCGCAAGGGAGGAAAGAATACAGGCTCTTCCAGCCCGACGATCTCGGCCAGTATTGCAAGGAGACCCTCATCTGGAGGGTTGCCAACAACAACCACATGGGGTGTCTATTTAGGCACTCGATCCAAAAAGAAACTTCCAGCACCCGGGGGTGCACCTTCGGCCTCCTTGAGAGTAGATGAAGCTAGGGGTAGCAGTCCCCTTAGTATATGCGATAACCCGTTGTACCAAGAGCACACACAGGAGGTAGAGATCCCCCAGAACTGCACAACAGACTTGGATTTCCCTGAGGGCCATCACCCTCACCAAGACGATGTGCCTTCCTGCACAGGGGGTAGAACCCCTTCCGAGTCCGAGGAAGTTAACATTCCGACATTTTCGACGATTTCTCTATATAAGGGTATGGCGCAAAGAGTACCTCTGCCACAATCCCTTCCACCTCTACCCACGTGAGGACAGTTTTTGTCACGACCCGCACCCACTGTGAGGGTACGAGAACGTAACAACGCCCAGCCTACGCCGCAGTGTCGGCGGTAGAACGTTGTTCTAGGTCATGAACTATAACTAGCATAATATGAATACTCTCCATAAGGAGGCCAACACAGAGGTACAACTCAATCACAATCTAAGGTAGAATGTAGCACGATAAAATAGATAAGAAATCCTCAACTGAGGTACAACAGAAAAGAAATACAAGTCTCATCAACTCTAAAATATACAACTCTGAATACAAAGACAACAGCTAAGCATGAAAAGAAGGAACAGTCTAAGCTATCTACACTATACAAAGTATCATCCTGAGCAGCTGCCTGAACCTCCCCAGGGGTCCAGGTCGCGAGTGTCAACTAGGCAAGCTCCAAGTAAGGGTACAGGGTTCCTCATCATCCTCTGTAAAATTTTTAATAGGTCCAGTCAGGACGGGAGCGAGCACAAAACATCTCACGCAGTTCATATCATGTTAGGAAATATAAAGCATGCAATAGAGTAAGGTACATGAAACGCTGAAAGAAGAATGTATATGAAAACAACAGAGATTTGATAATAGAAAATATCTATATATGATAAGTAAGAACTGTAAGCCTACTGTGATTTAGAGTACAATATGGTTATGTAAACGGATTAGATTGTACAATAAAATGGGACTCCTTTGTACGTGAGTGTACAATGGACATATACAATTTCTTATACAATAGGATTGATCACATAACCACTTCTACTCTCCCTCCCCAATCAATACACAAGGATCCAATTCAGTTACGTTACCTTATACAATGGCTTGTACAATGGCTTGTACAATGACTTGTACAATAGCTCAATGTGATAATGAGAGTACAATATGTACAATGAGTGTACAATGATAAGGGTATTCAATAAATACAATATGTAAGTGAAATGCACATCACATTATGTATTTAGTGAATACAAGGAGATAACATCTCAGAAGAAGATCCGTATAGTACCAATCCGTGATAATGATCGTGTCACCATCAAGTACAGTAATCTAGAGCAAGAATATAAATCCAGACAAGTATGAAACGGTCAGAGAATGTACTCGTCTCGTATCTGAATGTCTGAAGTAAATGTACTGTCTGAGATGAGGTATCTGACTCCTAGTTAGAGCAACACAAGTCAAGATGTATACAGAGGGTGATATATAAAATATACAATGCATCTGCATGCTGTCTAGGTCAAACTAGACCAAAGTCAACTCTCGAACAACTCTAGTCAACTAGACTAGTCAAACTAGGTCAACTAGGTCAAGTCCAAGCCCAACAAGTCTAATAAGTCTCACTAGGCCTAACCAAGCCTAGTCTAGCAAGCACACACCAATCACAAGGCTATACAAGCCAAACACAAGCCACACATCAAGGCACATTCATATATGTTATTCATCAACATTATATATATATATATATAAAAAGAGAGGAAGGAACTAACATGTAAGCTATGTGTGTGTGTGAACATGGATGCGTACATGAAAGAGAAAACATCACTAGTTATGAGTTTACACTACACATGGCACAAAACTAACTCATCTTCATTACACATGTATTATACTTAACATGCATGGCTACAAGTATACATCTATATACATTAGAGTAGAGACTATTTAAGTTATAACTAACATGCATCTATACTTTACATAAATCTATATATATTATAGCAATCATTTAGAGAAGGGTTACATGGCATGGTGGTTGATATAGAGTGGGGTGTCATTGTGCAGAGGGTGAAGTTTATTCTCAGTTTAGTTCCACATTTACATATAAACTAAAGTGAGCTATCCCATAAACTGGTGTAACTAACCACATAAAATGAACCATGTTATCTGAAATCTGCCATTAAGCCAACATCCCATATGCATACAGCTCATGCATTGGTTCTATGTCTACATATAAAATCTGATATTGCATTTACAATATTTATACATTATGCATTCATATCTATCATTACATATATACCTTGCATTTATATCTAGCATTCATTATATACTTTCATGCATGCATTGTATATCATTCTTTCATTCATGCATTTATGCATTGCTTACATATATTACATACTATGGAACCTACATATTCATTACAAGCCATACTTATACATGCTTACATTAGATAGGATACTTACACCTCATACATCATTTATTTAACCATTTACTCATGCTTGCATTCTCTATTTAATTACATAATGTATATACATTAACATGGGTTAAAATCAATAGAACATTATATTACACACAAGGGTGCACAAAATGCATATGCCGAATAGTAACTCCTACTAATAATCAATACTATACCATATCAGTATGAATTAAAATCTAGGATTAAAGTATGTTATAGATCTATGTGTTAGCTTTTCGAAACTTCAAACGGATCGCGTTTTCGTTTTCGGAAACTCCCGGAATCGCGAAAACACCGAGAACGCGTTTGTCTTTCGTACAGCTGACACTCAAATAATTCTCCAGAAAGTTACAGAAAGAATTAGGCCTATTAATACATGTTTTTGGAAAGCTAACTTCAATATGCTTCTTTTAAAAAAAATGAGAGATTAAACCGAGCTTTGAGCTAGAAGTTATGACATTTCTAAGTTAGGGCTGAAATTAAAAACGTGGATAAAAATTATGACGGATTTGGGTAGTTTGAGACAAAAGAACACAAGTATATAACATAATATATCAAGAACTCACTCTCTACACTAATATATATATATGAGACACTATAGAACACATCTCTAATACAAAAATATGAGATTAAACATGTAATAATTCATTCATACATAACAACAACACATAGTGTGTCCAAATTTTGGATTTTTCCACATGGACACAACCACAACACAAAGGACACTCCTATGACCTCCAAATGGACACAAAATGGACACAAATAGAGATACAACCATGGAGGTCATTCCTATGGGTTCAAAATAGACATATATGCATGAGAAAATGAAAAGGAGAGAGGATTTATACCTCCCGGTAGATCGAATCGAAGAAAAAGCCTTCCTAGAGCGACACCGACACGTAGAGATTCCAAAAGGACACGAATGAGCTCCGAATCCTCCCAAACTTGGGTAGCTTCCTCCTTGGCTAGAATGGAGAAGGAAAGAAGAAAATTTGGTGGTGAAATGGAAGGATTTGGTAGAGAAATTGCTAGGGATTGCTCTCTAGGAATTTGGGGAAGAACAAGAGAGAGAGTGTGGATGAGAATAATGAAATGAACTTGAGCCTATCCTCTCCCAAAGTGGCTGGCCATATGGGCTATTTGTCCTATTATGGTAAGGTCCAAAATGCCCCCACTAACCTATTCTATGAGTATTAGGAAATGGCTAATTGGTTGGGGCTAAATTAGTCATTCTAAAGTCTCTAATCACACTAACCTTATCCATAATAATTAGTCTAACCTCTA
The DNA here is from genome assembly GCA_029216955.1 of Iris pallida. Taxonomy (NCBI): domain Eukaryota; kingdom Viridiplantae; phylum Streptophyta; class Magnoliopsida; order Asparagales; family Iridaceae; genus Iris; species Iris pallida. Next base: position 14,749 of record JANAVB010004787.1, read on the forward strand.
ACTAAAATATTTCTATCATGTGGACTAAAATTAATATCATATGGGCCATGCCTAACTAGTGTGTGGGTCCCACTAGAGTCAAACTACCCCCGGGTCCCCGTTTCAAGTCGGATTGGGTTGAAATTCGAACCCGACTCAAATAACCCCAAAACAATATCATAAATAATAAAATAAATTTTAAAAATATTCAAAAATGTAAAATGACAAAATACTCCTATTTCTGAAAATTGGGGGGGTGACAAATTTCTCGAAATTAAAACCAAACAATAGTAAAATGTTAAAATCACAAGTCATAGTTTAAAAATGATTAAAAATCACCAAAAATCATAATATAAAATAATTATCAATAAATAATAATTATAATTACAAAATTTCAAAATACCCTTATTTGGAAAACTGGGTGTTACAATCCTACCCACGTTATAAAAATTTCGTCCTCGAAATTAAGATGATCGCACCCCCTTCTAGGTCAAACATAGTCAAGGGTCAATCACTAGTCAATTTCTCAACATCTAAGTACTTGGTCATCAACTGGTCAACTTCTTAGGGTTTTACCTATGCTAGCTATTTAGGTGTTGGCAACTAGAATTTAGCAAAAGAGAAACTCTATAATAGACTAGCTCTCAACTTCCCAATCCTATCAAGTCACCTATAACTAAATACCTACAAGCTAAGCACATGAATACCAAATATCACATATATATATATGCTCAAGAACAACAACCCATCACATATATCCTAAGTATATCATCTATATATATACATGACTGATCAACCAAGGGTTAAGGCAGACTAAACTTATAAGGGTCTGAAACAATGCTTAGAACTAGGCTAAGGATGAATGGTCTGAATCAAGGGGACATGGTATCTAGTGAAGGGTCTGCACATTGCCTATAAAGGTGATCAACACAAAGGAACTCAACACGAAGGAAACTTAACTAAAATGGAAAACTGAACCAAGTATAGGCTAAACAACATATTTATAACCCTATACAACAATGGCCTATAGATACCAACTAACCTATATCCCATATGCCAATATCATCTGCAATCTATCTATGCAAATAGACCTCTCGGTCTTAGGTGAAACTACAACTATACTCAAAGGCAGGCTCTGGTCATGGGTGCCTCACTGGAAAAGGTAAAGGAAAGTAGTAATAATTATCAAGGATGTAAGGCATACTAACATCCTATGTGCAACTGGTTGGTATTATAGATAACAGGAGAATTATCTGCAATGGGTTACTATTCTAACACCAATGCTAACTATCACCTCTAGGGTACAGATACTCTACAAGTCATCATACCATTATACTATGAAGGAACTACCTATGAACAAGCTCTACAAACTAAATATTCCTACTCCTAAGTTATTTACAACAACAGAAGGGTATGATGTTTTTAAACCTTCTCAAGATACAACCTGTTAATCATATACGTCTGTCCTAGATCATGTTGTCCAGAGTCTTCATCATGCTAGTGAGCAAGGCTACGATAATCACAGAGTCCTTGACTAAGGTACGTACCCTTAGGTTCATGCTATTTAAAATTTTCGTATTGCCGCATGCGACGGCGAAAACCTTAAATTCCTATACCCGAGAATACATCCAAAATCTGACTACATGTCCTCACTATGCCAACTAACACGACTATCGAGGATTCTAGATCCCATGATTTAGGCGACCTAGCCCATATGATTTTCTCAGAAGAAAAAAAAACAAACACAACAAAAGAGTAACATAACAAAATTAATCAATCAACAAGGAATAGATGGAATTCGATTTCAAGGTAATTATAAAAGACAATTGCGGGAATGGAATTGAGAAGAACGAAACTTGCAGCAAGATCTCCAATGGTCCTGCGCATCCTTGACTGTCCTGACGATAGCTCGCCCTGCTAGTTTTCCCTGGTCTGCTGCTGATACTGCATGAATCACCGCTGCTGAGAGAAATCAGAAATGACGAGAGAAAATCTCTGTACAGATAGAGGTGCACCTCCAATGTAACAGAAATGCCAACCTAAGTCGGCACAACAGAAGCTGCGGTCTCGAGGCCCTGATGAACAGGACGAGAGGTGGCCAGCCTCTCGATAGTATCCCCCGAACCGAAGCGATGAGATCGTGTCTTCATAACCATCATAAAGACAGATCAAAACAAGAAGCAACTACTGAGAATGAAGCAAAAAATCAAGGAAGGACAGTTTATATTCAAGGGAAATCAATAAGCAGCAATTGGATAAAAGGAATCTGATTAAGAGTTTTTCCTAATGTGATTGAGTACCCCAAAAATATCCTAATCCTACTGTAGGCTGTAGTGAAACTCTAGTTCGAATACCACTACATAAACTCGACCTGCATGGGCCACCACTAAAAATGTGCCACGACCCGCACCCACTGTGAGGGTACGAGAACGTAACAACGCCCAGCCTACGCCGCAGTGTCGGCGGTAGAACGCTGTTCTAGGTCATGAACTATAACTAGCATAATATGAATACTCTCCATAAGGAGGCCAACACAGAGGTACAACTCAATCACAATCTAAGGTAGAATGTAGCACGATGAAATAGATAAGAAATCCTCAACTGAGGTACAACAGAAAAGAAATACAAGTCTCATCAACTCTAAAATATACAACTCTGAATATAAAGACAACAGCTAAGCATGAAAAGAAGGAACAGTCTAAGCTATCTACACTATACAAGGTATCATCCTGAGTAGCTGCCTGAACCTCCCCAGGGGTCCAGGTCGCGAGTGTCAACTAGGCAAGCTCCAAGTAAGGGTACAGGGTTCCTCATCATCCTCTGTAAAATTTTCAACAGGTCCAGTCAGGACGGGAGCGAGCAAAAAACATCTCACGCAGTTCATATCATGTTAGGAAATATAAAGCATGCAATAGAGTAAGGTACATGAAACGCTGAAAGAAGAATGTATATGAAAATAACAGAGATTTGATAATGGAAAATATCTATATATGATAAGTAAGAACTGTAAGCCTACTGTGATTTAGAGTACAATATGGTTATGTAAACGGATTAGGTTGTATAATAAAATGGGACTCCTTTGTACGTGAGTGTACAATGGACATATACAATTTCTTATACAATAGGATTGATCACATAACCACTTCTACTCTCCCTCCCCAATCAATACACAAGGATCCAATTCAGTTACGTTACCTTATACAATGGCTTGTACAATAGCTTGTACAATGGCTTGTACAATGGCTCAATATGATAATGAGAGTACAATATGCACAATGAGTGTACAATGATAAGGGTATTCAATAAATACAATATGTAAGTGAAACGCACATCATATTATGTATTTAGTGAATACAAGGAGATAACATATCAGAAGAAGATCCGTATAGTACCAATCCGTGATAATGATCGTGTCAGCATCAAGTACAATAATCTAGAGCAAGAATATAAATCCAGACAAGTATGAAACGGTCAGAGAATGTACTCGCCTCGTATCTGAATATCTGAAGTAAATGTACTGTCCGAGATGAGGTATCTGACTCCTAGTTAGAGCAACACAAGTCAAGATGTATACAGAGGGTGATATATAAAATATACAATGCATCTGCATGCTGTCTAGGTCAAACTAGACCAAAGTCAACTCTCGGTCAACTCTAGTCAACTAGACTAGTCAAACTAGGTCAACTAGGTCAAGTCCTAGCCCAACAAGTCTAATAAGTCTCACTAGGCCTAACCAAGCCTAGTCTAGCAATCACACACCAATCACAAGGCTATACAAGCCAAACACAAGCCACACATCAAGGCATATTCATATATGTTATTCATCAACATTATATATATATATATATATATATATATATATATATATATATAAAGAGAGAAAGGAACTAACTTGTAAGCTATGTGTGTGTGTGAATATGGATGCGTACATGAAAAGAGAAAATATCACTAGTTATGAGTTTACACTACACATGGCACAAAACTAACTCATCTTCATTACACATGTATTTATACTTAACATGCATGGCTACAAGTATACATCTATATACATTAGAGTAGAGACTATTTAAGTTATAACTAACATGCATCTATACTTTACATAAATCTATATATATTATAGCAATCATTTAGAGAAGGGTTACATGGCATGGTGGTTGATATAGAGTGGGGTGTCCTTGTGCAGAGGGTGAAGTTCATTCTCAGTTTAGTTCCACATTTACATATAAACTAAAGTGAGCTATCCCATAAACTGGTGTAACTAACCACATAAAATGAACCATGTTATCTGAAATCTGCCATTAAGCCAACATCCCATATGCATACAGCTCATGCATTGGTTCTTTGTCTACATATAAAATCTGATATTGCATTTACAATATTTATACATTATGCATTCATATCTATCATTACATATATACCTTCCATTCATATCTAGCATTTATTATATACTTCATGCATGCATTGTATATCATTCTTTCATTCATGCATTTATGTATTGCTTACATATATTACATACTATGGAATCTACATATTCATTACAAGCCATACTTATACATGCTTACATTAGATAGGATACTTACACCTCATACATCATTTATTTAACCATTTACTCATGCTTGCATTCTCTATTTAATTACATAATATATATACATTAACATGGGTTAAAATCAAATAGAACATTATATTACACACAAGGGTGCACAAAATGCATATGCCGAATAGTAACTCCTACTAATAATCAATATTGTACCATCTCAGCATGAATTAAAATCTAGGATTAAAGTATGTTATAGATCTATGTGTTAGCTTTCCGAAACATCAAACGGATCGCATTTTCGTTTCCGAAAACTCCCGAAATCGCGAAAACACCGAGAACGCGTTTGTCTTTCGTACAGCTGACACTCAAATAATTCTCCAGAAAGTTACAGAAAGAATTAGGACTATTAATATATGTATTTGGAAAGCCAACTTCAATATGCTTCTTTTAAAAAAAATGAGAGATTAAACCGAGCTTTGAGCTAGAAGTTATGACATTTCTAAGTTAGGGCTGAAATTAAAAACGTGGATAAAATCATGACGGATTTGGGTAGTTTGAGACAAAAGAACACAAGTATATAACATAATATATCAAGAACTCACTCTCTACACTAATATATATATATATATGAGACACTATAGAACACATCTCCAATACAAAAATATGAGATTAAATATGTAATAATTCATTCATACATAACAACAACATATAGTGTCCAAATTTGGGATTTTCCCACATGGACACAACCACAACACAAAGGACACTCCTATGACCTCCAAATGGACACAAAATGGACACAAATGGAGATACAACCATGGGGGTCATTCCTATGGGTTCAAAATAGACATATATGCATGAGAAAATGAAAAGGAGAGAGGATTTATACCTCCCGGTAGATCGAATCGAAGAAAAGCCTTTCCGGAGCGACACCGACACGTAGAGATTCCAAAAGGACACGAACGAGCTCCGAATCCTCCCAAACTTGGGTAGCTTCCTCCTTGGCTAGAATGGAGAAGGAAAGAAGAAGATTTGGTGGTGAAATAGAAGGATTTGGTGGAGAAATTGCTAGGGATTGCTCTCTAGGAATTTGGGAAAGAACAAGAGAGAGAGTGTGGATGAGAATAATGAAATGAACTTGAGCCTATCCTCTCCCAAAGTGGCTGGCTATATGGGCTATTTGTTCTATTATGGTAAGGTCCAAAATGCCCCCACTAACCTATTCTATGAGTATTAGGAAATGGCTAATTGGTTGGGGCTAAATTAGTCATTCTAAAGTCTCTAATCACACTAACCTTATCCATAATAATTAGTCAAACCTCTAACTAAAATATTTCTATCATGTGGACTAAAATTAATATCATGTGGGCTATGCCTAACTAGTGTGTGGGTCCCACTAGAGTCAAACTACCCCCGGGTCCCCGTTTCAAGTCAGATTGAGTTGAAATTCGAACCCGACTCAAATTACCCCAAAACATCATAAATAATAAAAAATTTTAAAAATATTCAAAATGTAAAATGACAAAATACTCCTGTTTCTGAAAATTGGGGGGTGACAAATTTCTCGAAATTAAAACCAAACAATAGATCACAAGTCATAGTTTAAAAATGATTAAAAATCACCAAAAATCATAATATAAAATAATTATCAATAAATAATAATTATAATTACAAAATTTCAAAATTACCCTCATTTGGAAAACTGGGTGTTACAGTTTTTATGGCTGACGATGATCATGAAGTGCCTTCTGACCGACAACGGCTTAAAGTACTGGAAGCCATGCTACTGTCCGTGGTCAAGTTCATGGATGAGATCAAAGCCGCCTTGCCAACTCAACAAGCGAGGACGCTCAGACAAGCATGCTTGGGTTCCATCAAACCGCAATGAGATTTCCCCAAGGCAATCCCCGAGAGCTCGATCGAAATCTGTATGAAAAAGTTGCTCCCCGCAATTGGCCTCTGGATGGGGTGACGATTAGTTCAGAGATTGGACAACCTTCATCATAAGTGCTACTAACGTAGAGGCAAAATTGAAGAAGGCTCGCCTTCTGGGATTACACATCCTAGATGGAGAAGATAAGGGCAGACGTCCTGGTTCACCTCCAGCAACAAAAATAGTGGCGCCACCTCCAACCGCGATAATAAGGGCGAACAGGCCATGGTCAATGCGACTCTGAACCCCGAACAAAAACAGACGGAAGGTTCGTGGCACAAGGTTAATTATTCGTTTGAAGATAGTCAAGTCAAACCTATCTTCAATATACTTTTACAAGGGGGTAGGATCCAGCTCCCTCCATCAAGGCGCGAGCCCCGAACGGCAGAAATGGAGGACCCAAAATATTGTCACTTCCACCGCTATGTCCATCATTCCACTCATGACTGCTTCCAATTGAAGCGGTACATTCAGATTCTTATCGACTCCAAAGCTCTGTCGATAGATTTTGAAGTGGTTACCGTAGCTGTCACGACCCGCACCCTAGAGTAAGGGCACGAGACGTGGGTACGTCCATCCTACGCCGTAGTGTCGACGGTAGAACGTTGTCCTAGGTCAATCTTCTAACAATATATAAGGTACCTATACAGTATATACACTCCGAATGGAGGTGACATAGCTAATACAGTCTCAATCACATCTAAGGTAGAATACGATAAAATGATAGATATGAACTGAAATCCACACAAGAGATACAATAGATGAAAGTCTAGGTGTCTATGATAACATCTCCACAACATCCAGATAAAACAACTCCCAATATATACAATAATGTATCAATGAGAAAGACAAGGTAAGAGTCTAAGCTAGCAGTCTAAACCACTGGTGGCAGATCCTCTACTGCAAGTGGGTCCAAGTCACAAGTGTTGTCTATAGCTGTACCATAATAGGTAGACACCAGAGCCATCCTCGTCCTCTGTAAAATTTTTAACAGGTCCAGTCAGGATGGGAGCGAGCATAATACATCTCACGCAGATCATAACAGGTTAGAAAATATAAACATGCAAGAGAGTACGATACATGAAACTGAAATAAAGTACATGATATAAATAGAGAGAGAATTGTAATAAAAATATCTGCTATAAGTAGAGAGCTACCAGTGACTAGTGATTTAGAGTACAAAGTCGACATGTGAACGGCTGGATTTGCACATGAATATACTAAAGAGACGCACATGGATATACTACTTTGGAATTGTTCACATGACTATTTATACTCCTCCATACCCCAATCAATACACAAGGATCCAGACAAGTTATGTTACGCACATAATTTTTACATAAAAGTTCATAAATGGGTGCACATGAAGTATACATGAGGGCTCATAAATGAGTGCACATGAATATAGGTTATACATGAGATACATGAGAAACATGACCGAACATGTTAGCACATGAGAGTACACGAGCATGCATGAACGAGCATGAAGCACATAAGAAACATGAATAACATGAGAGCGAGGAATACATGATGTACATAAAACACACGACATGATGTATCCGATACTCCCGAGGGGGATAACATCTCAATGTAGGGATCCATATAGTACCAATCCGTGATAATATCGTGACAGCATCAAATAGGTAAACTAGAGCAGGAATATAATTTTAAGCAAGTTATGAAATGATCAGAAAATGTACTCGTCTGGTATCCTGAATATCTGAAGAGAATATACTGTCCGAGGAGTGGTGTCTGGCTCCTATAGAATAATATAAGTCACTACATGTCTAAAATAATAAATAGACTGCTATAATGCATCTACATGAGGTTTGGGGTCAATCTAGGCTAAATTCAACCTTTGGTCAACTCTAGTCAATCCTAACAGTCAAACTAGGTCAACTCTAGTCTAGTTAGGTCAAACAAGGTTAAACTAGGTCAAACAAGTCCAGGTTGGTCAACCCTAGGCTTAACAAGTCAACCTAGGTCTCTAACCAATTAGCCTAGCATGCATATACTAGTCTAGTGATACACTAACTCAAGTGTATCCACACCACATGCCATAGGCTATTCTACCTAGGCCATTGAGCCATATACACATGGCCATACACCCATTACCATATATCTATATACACATATATTATATATATATATCAATAGCAATATCTATTGCATTACACATACCACATTAGGCTATATATATTACACTCATTTTACATTTGTCACATTCACATAGGCAATTGCATTATCTATTTCGCATTAGCTTATCACATTACACATTTATACTAGGTTAGATATTATATATATATATATATATATATATATATATATATATATATATATATATATATATATATATATATATATATATATATATATATATATATATATACATATACATATATATATATATATATATATATATATATATATAAGGAATAGGTAATCAAGGCATATGTGTGTGTGTGTTTAGTGTTTCCTGTGTGTGACAGGAATTAGAATAGAGTGTGTGTGTGTGGTGAATGAGTGTGGCATGTGTGTATGAGGGTGTGAGGGTCAAGTGGAAAACAGTTTCAGGTTTAGTGTCCTGTGTGTGTTGGTGTGTGTGGAAGGATGAGTGTGTGTGTGGAAGGATGGTTCAAATTTGGAAGTTAAGAGGGCAGTTGTGTTCAGTGTCATAGGTGAGTGCATGTGTAGGCTATAGTGTTCAGGTTCGGGTGTGTGTGTAAACAGTTACTTGTGACAGGAAAACTAATATGTGTCCATGTGTGTAGTGTCATGTAGGTTGTGTCAAGGGAATTAAGTGACAGTGATTCAGTTTTAATATTGGAGAATAATGTGTGTGTCAAGTGACTGTACAGTGTATAGGAAAACAGGTCCAGCTCTTTAGGGTGTCATGTGTATGTTACACATGAGAGTGTAATACTCTCTGAAATTAAGTGACCGGAATAATAGGGTGATGTGTGATACAATTTCAGATTATGTGTGTGTGAGGAAAAATCAACAACTAACAGTTCAACCTCAGCCCTCTATTAGCTTAGCATATCAAAATCAAATTCGAATACACATTTCTCATCATAAGTCACACACTAACATAATCATCAGCCATTACACATGTATGTAAATCTAATTAACCATTAACATCATTAAAAATCAGTTAATAAACAGTTTAAAACTCAGAAATCAACTCACTTCAGTTTGTATCAGTGGTATCGGGAAAATTGGGGAATTCAAGAATTCGAATCTAATTAATCAACAAAATCACATTAATGGGTTGGTAATTAGTGTCACATATGTGTATGTGTCCTGTGAGTCATTTTGTGTCCCACAAATACGACACAGACGTGTCCACATCAATACAAACATGTGGGGTGCACCCAGTGTAGCACAGCGTCGTGCACGAGTGCACACGCGTGTAGGACACGACACATGACACTTTGTGTCACGTGCACACACCCACGTGTTCGTCTAGGATAGGTCTACACATGGGATAGCCTGACACGTATCCACGATGTGTCCACAGTAGACACAACCGCGTGTGTTGCGCGTGTCTCTGTGTGTGCCTGCTGTCAGCGCGCGACAGCGCGCGCCCAGTGCGCTCGGGATTGATCCGCGTTTAGTGCACCATCTGCTCCCAAATTTTGGGAGCATGATGACAGTCAGTGCCCCTACTCTCCAAAAAAATTGTGTCCTCTCGTGTCCTATATTGTGAGTTTTGGAGCCCGATAGGCAGGACACAGGCTTAGGACTCGTGCAGCGTGTCTAAAGCCAAAAATATGACACAAAATAACACGAAATACCAAACATCCTTCACAAAAATTCATACACATATAGATCTAGGGATCTATGAAAATAGATTTTCAAAATACTAAAATAATCCCTAAGGGGTATTTTAACAACACCTATGTATCCACTATGATACGTGTCCGATACGGACACCAAATGGACACGAATTGTACCCAAATTTAAGGGACAACTAGGGGACTCTTAGACCTAGCCCTATATGCAAAGAAAACAAAAAAGTAATGGTTTGAGTGGTTTACCTATTGAGTGTCAATACTCAAAAAAGTCCCAAATGGAAGGATCCCAATAGCAACTCCCAGCTCCAAATGGCACAAAAACTGAGATGAACCTCCAGAATCAGTAAACATAATAATTAGATCATAATGCAAAAGATTAGGATTAAAAAGGAGTTGAAATGAATTAAATATGATTTTAGGAGAATGGAAATTTATCTTTCCTTCAAAATCTAAGTCAAGCACAAAAGAGGCAAGAACAACATTAAAAGAATACTTATAGGCAAGGAAAACCCTAAGTGTGGCTGCCATGGTGGTTTGGTTGGGTTTTGGGCTTAATCATGGGCCTATGGCTTAATTGCAAGTCATGAAATTGGTAAATCACAAGTCGTTAAGTCATAAGTCATGAGACTATTTCACTTAAACTTAACCTTCCTACTTTAAAACTAATTTCTAATGACTAAAGTAGGTTAGCTTATGTTAGACTAGGGTCACCATATCTAGGATTAGCTTCTAGGCTAGTCTACAAGGTCTTAACTAGTCAAAGTCAAATTCAACAACCATCAATCCAATAATTAATCAAATTATTCTATTAAGTCAAAATGACCAATTTACCCCTAGGCTAAAAATGATAAATAGTTATTCAAAATCACATGGTTAGGCTTTAGGTCAGACAGTCTCTACGGTTTCACTAGCTGCACATCAAAATCACAAGTCATAATTTTTAAATAGTTTTAAATAAAAATTATCAAAATTTATATATTATTTAAATATCATAATTAAATAATTAAAAACACAAAATTTCAAAATTACCATCATTTAGAAAACTGGGTGTTACAAGTCTACCCACCTTAGAAAAATTTTGTCCTCGAAATTTAAGATGGTAGTACTCCTTCTAGTCAAACATAGTCAAGGGTCAACCACTAGTCAATTTCTCACATCCAAGTACTTGGTCATCAACTGGTCAACTTCTTAGGATTTTACCTATGCTAGCTATCTAAGTGTTGGCAACTAAAGGTTAGCAAAAGAAAAACTCTATAATAGACTAACTCTTAGCTTCCTAAATCCTATCAAGTCATCCATAACTAAATACCCATAATCTAAGCACACAAATCCCAAATACCACAATACATAAGCTCAAGAACATAACCCATCCATATATCCTAATATTCATCTACATATATTATATATGACTGATCAACAAAGTGTTAAAGTAGACTAAACTTATAAGGAACTAAAACAAATGCTTAGAATTAGGATAAGGATGAATGGTCTGAATCATCAGTATAGGCAAAAAAAAATGATGCTAAGGAGACTGAAATTATAAACTAAAGGACATGACATTTTGTCACGACCCGCACCCTAGAGTAAGGGTACGAGAAGTGGGTACGTCCAGCCTACGTCGCAGTGTCGGCGGTAGAACGTTGTCCTAGGTCAATCATCTAACAATATAAGGTACCTGTACAGTATATACACTCCGAATGGAGGTGACATAACAAATACAGTCTCAATCACATCTAAGGTAGAATACGATAAAAGATAGATAAACTGAAATCCACAAGGGATACAGCAGATAAAAGTCTAAGATATCACAAATCCAGAAAAACATCTCAAATCTCAAATACAGAATCCATAGAGTAAATACAGCTCATGACAACTGAAAATGAAATAAGAAAACCCTAGCTATCTACTCCAACCTCTACTGTTCTCCTCTAGGCTAGCAGGTAACCTCCAAGCTATCTGTAAAATTTTAATAGGTCTAGTCAGGATGGGAGCGAGTACAGTACATCTCACGCAGTTCATATCATGAAAAGATAAAATACAGGCAATAGAGTAAAATACATAAACGGTGAAGAGTATACATGAGTAAAAAGAAGGCTATAATGAAATATCTACTATAAGTAAGGAGCTACAGTACTAGTGATTTAGAGTACAAGCTAGACATGTGAATGGCTTGATAATAAACATGAGAGGTTGTACATAGCTACACTTCTTTGGAAATTGTCCACATGACTATTTATACTCTCCCTACCCCAATCAATACACAAGGATCCGTTCAAGTTATGTTATTGTACATTATATTCACATGGGGCCCATAAATGGGTGCACATGAATATATACATGGGGGCTCCGTGATCATGAGAGTACATAAATCATGAGAGTGCATATGTAAGGTGAAAGCACAAGAGTACATGAAAGTGAAACGCACATGACATGATGTATCTGATGCTCCCGAGGGGGATAATATCGTATGAAAAGATCCATATAGTACTAATCCGTGTTTCCATCGTGTCAGCATCAAGTAAGATAATCTAGAGCGAGAAAATACTCCTAGCAAGTATGAAACGGTCAGAGAATGTACTCGCCTGAATTGGTTGGAGTCGACGTACGCGACACGAACGTGTCGACACGAGGTAGGTACCATGCTATGTTCTACAGAGGGTCCCAAACGACGACACGGCAGTCCCAATGAGTCCAAAATAGTCCAAATAGCCTAGTATGGTATAGAACAGTCTAAAATCAGGGTTTGGTACTATAATCAAATCAAGAAATAGAAAATGACTATCATAGTCATGATTTATGATTTCAGAGAAAAATGTAATTAAATAAATATAATAATTTTTGAAATCCTTTATAATGTTAAAAACTATATCTGTATTAATCAACATATTTTAGATAATATTCTAAAACCCAGAAAATTATTTCTGTACTAATATTCCTATTTTGTCAAATATGAATTTAGGTCAAAAACTTAATAAATATACTTTATAATATTTGTAACTAGCCCAATACTTGAAATGAATGTTTTTAATATAATAAAACTTTTAGGCTAGAACTATATATTAATTTGACAGAGCTATAATAATATTATAGGCTTCCAAAATATTTTATCCAAATCAGTATAATATTTCGTTACCAAAATAAGTTTAGGAAATTAATTACTATACACTTACTTAACAATCACAAATAATATTTTAATAATAATATTATTATAACAATTAATACCATCCATTTATCACTATTTATATACTATATATAATTAATATACACTATTTATCTAAACTATTATATTTATACTAATATATAATCAAACCAAGGGGGGTCTGATCCCCAATTCCATTCAGGAAAAAAATGAAGAGGGACTCAAATGCGTTGGCCGACGGAGGGGTTCCGGCGCGGAGTGCCCGGCGGAGGTGGCCGCGGGCGAGCAGCAGGTCAGGGTGCTGGGTCGGCTGACTCGCGGTGGGGCGACGATGGGTTGCGCCGGCGGAGGGAACGGCGGAAGGCCGACGCTGGCCACGGGGACGCACGGAGGGGCTCCGGCAGGTGCGGCGACAGGGGCGGAGGTGAGGGCTCACAGGCTAGGTGTGGGGGCGGCCGGAGTACCTGGTGGAGGCGAGGCCATACTGCGGGCGCGCGCGCACGGAAACTCACAAGGTGGTCCGAGCGGGCAACCGCAGCAGATCTGGCTGGCCAGGCCTATCTGGTTCTCCGACGGAGTTGGTCGCACAGAGACGACGCTGGCGGAGCTTGAGCGACGGTGCCACTGGACGGCGGACGAGCTTGGCAGCAGGAATGGTTAGGGCTCTCTCTCTCTCTATGATTTGGTGGTGGTGGTGTCTATCGGTGGTGGTGGTGGTGATGTTGATGTTACTCACAGCAGGGAGGTGGTCTGGCCGGGGTTTGGCCGAGATGAGCACGGTAAGGAGTGGTGATGGTGAATGGTGGTGGTGGCATGCTAGGCCGATGGGCCATGGTGGTTGGCGGTGGTGGTTGTCGGTGGCCGGGATGGATTAGGGAGGTGGACTGCTGGTGGTGGTGTCGGGAGTGTGGTCGGGTGTAGGCAGCAAGGGTGGCGGCTAGGTTGCCTAGGGAAGTATTTAGAAATTTTTGGGGGCTAGGAAAATTCTAGGTTACAACTCTTGGGAAGTGTGCTACTTATAGGGGAGTGGGAGAAAACCCTAAAAATGTATATGTAATAGAGATAAGGAGAACTAGTGAAAAATACTAACATACTAATGCTAACTTAGTTACTAACTGCTAACATATGCTAGTGATTAAATTAATTAGTACTAAATAAATATTAGCTATAAATTAATAATTTAATTACTAGTTACCACTAATTTAACAAATGGACTAATAAAAATTTAGCCAATATTTCTAATTACTAAAATAATACTAATTTACTCACTAATTATTTATATATTTAACTACCATTTATTTAGTAAATAAAAAAGTATTTTGAAAATTCGAAATTCAATAAACGTTTCTCCATATAGAACAATATTTAAATCTTGTTGATTTTAAGGAGTGGACAGAAAAATCCTAATAGGATAAATTCGCATAAATAGTTTTTACAAAACCAAGGACCAACAAGGACCGATAGCAATTATGGTCGAAATTATTTTTCTCAAAATTAGAAATTGCACATTTTTTGAGATTCAAAAATTGAGAGTTTTGAAAAATACAAAATTCAAAAATCCAAGAAATTGGTTAACGGAGGTTACAAATCTACCCTCCTTAAAGAAATTTTGTCCTCGAAATTTAAAGGTTGATAGGAAAATCAAAATACGATAGAAAGTTAGGTAATATCTTTAGCACGATTAAGAACGATGACTTGGCACGATCAAAAATAAATTCAAATTGACTTAGGCACGACTAGTGATCTGACACGTTAGAATGGCACGATAGATTGTAGCACGAACAATATTGTATAGGCATGCTTTGGAATAACTCCAGTCATTGAGACACGATTTCAATCACGGTTAGGAGAATCGATGGTGAAATCAAAATTCGAGCATATAATGATCAGTTGTTTAGGCTTGATGAAAATTAGACTCAAAGTCACATAGGCACGATTGAAAATATGTTGAGTATAATTGGTAGGTCATGGAATACGATCTGAGTTCGATCGTGATAAAATTTTTGGAAGTGATCTAAGTTCACTTGGTACGATTTAGGATAGAGCAAAGGAAAAAGTTCAAAACCTAGTCATGATTAGGAATGAAATCTGAGCACGGTGATTAGAGAATCAAAATTTAGGCACGATAGGAAAATTATCTAGACATAATCAATTCCGACATGACTAAGATGGTAGATAATTGTGAAGGTCAATCGATCCTTGGTCAAAATGATTTAGGCATGATGAAGAACGAAATTAAAGTCTGAACACGAGCAACCAAAATATTGAAATCCAAGTCATGGTCAATTTTAAATCATTTGAGTATAGCCTAGAATCAAGGATGTTGGTGCGATAAAGAAGCTGACTAGAATTGATGAGTCATGATCAAGAAGGATAAAAATTTTTAGCGATGTTTAATTTAGGGAATAGTTCAAGGATAAAAAATAGATTTCTTCTACTAGGATAGAAAACCAAAATACATGATTTGTAGAGGAAAGTCGAGACAATCATCTCACTTTGCTTTATCTGCCAAAATTATCCGATCATTATTTGCCAATTATACCTTATCTCACAAGCCCATGCATACCACTACAAATCTTGTTCTTCAATCATAAAAAAAATCAAACCCTTATATTACTGCTACCAAAATCATAATCTTCTGTCATGAAGACTAAATTTCCCCATAACTATTATAAGCTAGACCTTTATCTCACTCATGAGTTTTTCCATAACTCCTCTTTTTTTTTGTAGTCAGCTGTCAACCTAGTCATCTTGAAGTTCAAATTTCTCCACCTTGCCCTAAATTGGATCTGATCGAAATCTCTGAATCAAGGTTTAAATAATTTATCATTATTCAAAATTATACTCTTGCATTGCCTAAGTCTAGTTCTACCCCTACCATATAAAATTTACTCTCCATTAATCAAATTAACCTTCACTTTTCCTTCAACTTATACCTTTAATATTATCCTTCATAATTTTAGAAATCTCACAAATCTCCAGATTTTTTCTATAACTCAAAATTTTGTGTTCTTTCGGTTCCTAGTCTTTCTCTTACCAAAGCTTTGTTCAATTATGTATAATCACTGCATAAAATTGAAATCTTCCTTCCATGTATCTGGATTCCAAAATTTCAATATCCTATCTTTAATTCAAATATGAAATATCTCGAGAATCAGTAAGCCAAATAATATCAAAGTTCTCAAACCGAATCGACCTCGAAAAAAAAATTCAACTTCAATACGGCAGTTCCCGCCGATAGTGTATATCCTACAATTTTTTTTCTTACTCGAATTTCTCCCACGCTTTCTCTAAAGTTAATCCATACTCAAATAATTCTCTGTGTGTAATTGTTCCCAAATTGGTACTACCGGCCTCTTGATTGTTTCCATCCTTGTCATATATTTCTCCTACTAATTCTTTCTCAATGTTCAACATCTCATATTCCTACCAAGATACCACTTGATAATAATTTTGTCTTTTCTGAGCTAGATGATTACGATACTTTATCGGCCTCTCCTAAGTAGAGAGATACAAGAATTCAAGAGATTTCAAAATGTAGCTAACAGGTTTAGAATGGGAGATAGTTTGATGGAAGTAAGTAGGACAGAGTTACAAAACAAATATAATGATGATATGGATTTGTTTCTGCTTATCTGGTCATAACTTGTCAATCGCATCTTCATCTCACAAGTTCTGATATGAAAATTCAACCTTTATATGCCTACCACCAAGATTTTATAACCTTCAGTCATCTAAACCTTTACCATGATCACCATAGACAAAATTCCAAATTTTTAAAACATTTGAAGCATACCCCTCTTATTTAGGAATCAACACTTATTCATTTAATCAAATTTCTATTTTTTTCACTTCGTCCTAAATTTGATCCGAAACCTCTAAATCCAGTTTATGAAATCTTTGAACTTGTTTAAATCAAGTCTCATATTTACTCAACTCTAATACCACTATGTCATACAAAAATCTATTCTTATTTATAAATCAACCTTCATATTTTCTTCAACGTTCACCTTCAAATATTATCCTTTTTGAATTCTACAATTTTCTCCCAATCATCTAAAAATAATTCCTATAACGTAAAATCCTTGTGTTCTCTCTGTCTCTAGTCACCCTCTTACAATATCTAGTTCAATTTTGCGTAATTATTGAATACAATTAAATCTCTTTTCCTTACTTAATTTCTACATAGCCTTAGAGTAAAAGTTCCCAAGAATCAATAACCAAGATTTTCTAAGTTCTCAAAACTAGGTTGACCTTGAATATCCTCATTAGTTTTTGAAATACATCCATGAATTACTCATAACCAAAATTTTCTGTGATTGTTTCAAAATTGATAAAATTTATCTCTCGATTCCGTTCTAAACCTTTACCACATCTCCATCTCAATTTTTTATATTTGACATCCAACATTTTGATTCCTTCAAAATCATCATATGATAACTAATTACGTCATTTTCGAACTAGATGATTTACATCACTTCCTCAACATTTCTCAGGTAAGATGATATGAAGATTCAAGGGTTTCAAAGTATAGCTGACAGAATTAGATACGAGACAGAATTGATGTAATCAGGAAAGTTTATATGACAAGAATGATGGAAATAAAATATTGGCAGGAAAAGAATGATAATTGAATCTGTTCTGCTTATCTGTTTAAAAGAAGAACCATTTTGAAACTAGAACTATAATATCAAATCCAAGATAAGGTCTAGCAAAAATCATCGATTCATTGTATTATGAAGAAATTAATAGCGAGAAGTTACACAAAGTTTATAATAACAGCTAAACCTACTCCTACTCCTACTCCTAAGTTAAATAATGAGAATCAAAACAAAAACCAAAACAATAATTCTTTTTCTGAAAGACTGAACAAAAGTAGAGTAAACATGTTCAAAAGCATTTAAGGTACAATCTGATAATCATATGCGTCTATCCAAAATTATGGTACTCTAAATCTTCGTCATACTAGTAAGCAAGGCTACGATAATCACAGAGTCCTCGACTAAGGCACATACCTCTAGAATCATGGTATTTAAAATTTTTGCGATGCCGCTAGCTTGGCTGCAAAAACCTTAAATTCCCACACCTGAGAAATATATCCAAAATTAGACTATATGTCCTCACCATGCTGGCTAATGTGACTGTAGAAGACTAGATTCCATAACTGAGATGACCCAGCCCATATAATTTTATCTTGACAAAATTAAATCAACAATGGATACCAAAAATCAAATTCATTAACAAACCAAGAGAGGTAAATATAAACTGTTAAAATCAAATTTCGAGATATTTTATAATGAGATTCTCAAGGGTCATCCCAGGAATCTCTCAAGGAATCCTAACTGTGATTGAGTACCTTCAAAAATACATCTAATCCTACGACAGGCTGTAGTGATACTCTAGTTCGAATACCACTACACAAATTCGACCTGCATGGGCCACCACTAAAAATGTGTCACGACCCGCACCCTAGAGTAAGGGCACGAGAAGTGGGTACGTCCAGCCTACGTCGCAGTATCGATGGTAGAACGCTGTCCTAGGTCAATCATCTAACAATATAAGGTACATGTACAGTATATACACTCCGAATGGAGGTACATAACAAATATAGTCTCAATCACATCTAAGGTAGAATACGATAAAAGATAAATAAAACTAAAATCCACAAGGGATACAGCAGATAAAAGTCTAAGATATCACAAATCTAGAAAAATATCTCAAATCTCAAATATAGAATCCATAGAGTAAATGCAGCTCATGACAACTGAAAATAAAATAAGAAAATTGTAGCCATCTATTCCAACCTTTACTGTGTCTCCTCTAGGCTAGCAGGTAACCTCCAAGCTATCTGTAAAATTTCAATAGGTCCTCAGGACGGGAGCGAGTACAGTACATCTCACGCAGTTCATATCATGACAGGAATAAAATACAGACAATATAGTAAAATACATGAAACGCTGAAGAGTATACATGAGTAAAAAAGAGAAGGTTGTAATGAAATATCTATTATAAGTAAGGCTACAGTGAACTAGTGATTTAGAGTACAAGCTAGACATGTGAACGACTTGATAATAAACATAAGGTTGTGCATGGCTACACTACTTTAGAAATTTTCCACATGACTATTTATACTCCCCCGTATCCCAATCGTTCAAGTTATGTTATTGTACATGATATTCACATGGGGGCCCATAAATGGCACATGAATATATACATGGGGGCTCCGTGATCATGAGAGTACATGAATCACGAGAGTTCACATGTAAGGTGAAAGCACAAGAGTACATGATGAAAGTGAAACGCACATGACATGATGTATCTGATGCTCCCGAGGGGGATAACATCGTATGAGAAGATCCACATAGTATTAATCCGTGTTTCCATCGTGTCAGCATCAAGTAAGATAATCTAGAACGAAAAAATACTCCTAGCAAGTATAAAACGATCAAAGAATGTACTCGCCTGAATTGGTTGGAGTCGACGTGCACGATACGAACGTGTCGACACGAGGTAGGTACCATGCTATGCTCCACAGAGGGTCCCAAACGACGACACGGCAGTCCCAATGAGTCCAAAATAGTCCAAATAGCCTAGTATGGTATATAACAGTCTAAAATCAGAGTTTGGTACTATAATCAAATCAAGAAATAGAAAATGACTATCATAGTCATGATTTATGATTTCAGAGAAAAATATAAATAAATAAATAATTTTTGAAATCCTTTATTGTTAAAAACTATATCTGTATTAGTCAACATATTTTAGATAATATTCCAAAACCCAGAAAATTATTTCTGTACTAATATTCCTATTTTGTCAAATATGAATTTAGGTCAAAAACTTAATAAATATACTTTATAATATTTGTAACTAGCCCAATACTTGAAATGAATGTTTTTAATATAATAAAACTTTTAGGCTAAAACCATATATTAATTTGACAGAGCTATAATAATATTATAGGCTTCCAAAATATTTTATCCAAATCAGTATAATATTTTGTTACCAAAATAAGTTTAGGAAATTAATTACTATACACTTACTTAACAACAATATCACAAATAATATTTTAATAATAATAATATTATAACAATTAATACCATCCATTTACCACTATTTATATACTATATATAATTAATATATACACTATTTATCTAAACTAATATATTTATACTAATATATAATCAACCAAGGGGGCTGATCCCCAATTCTATTCAGGAAAAAAGTGAAGAGGGGCTCACATGCGTTGGTCGGCGGAGGGGTTCCAGCAAGGAGTGCCCGGCGGGGTGGCGGGCGGGCGAGCAGCAGGTCGGGGTGTTGGGTCGGCTGACTCGCGGTGGGGCGACGATGGGATGCGCTGGCGGAAGGGATCGGCGGAAGGCCGGCGCTGGCCACGGGGACGCGCGGAGGGGCTCCGACGGGTACGGCGACTGGGGCGAAGGTGAGGGCTCACAGGCTAGGTGTGGGGGCGGTCGGAGTACCTGGTGGAGGCGAGGCCATACTGCGGGGCAGCGCCGACGGAAACTCACAAGGTGGTCCGAGCGGGCAACCGCAGCAGATCTGGCTAGCCAGCCGTATCTGGTTCTTCCGACGAGTTGGTCGCACAGAGACGCTGGCGGAGCTTGGGCGGCGGTGCCACTGGGCGGCGGACGAGCTTGGCCGCAGGAATGGTTAGGGTTCTCTCTCTCTCTATATTGGTGGTGGTAGTGTCTATCGATGGTGGTGGTGGTGATGTTGATGTTACTCACAGCAGGGAGGTGGTCTGGTCGGGGTTTGGCCGGGATGAGCACGGCAAGGAGTGGTGATGGTGAATAGTAGTGGTGGCGTGCTAGGCCGATGGGCTATGGTGGTTGGCGATGGTGGTTGTCGGTGGCCGGGATGGATTGGGAAGGTGGACTGCTAGTGGTGGTGTCGGGAGTGTGGTCGGGTGTAGGCAGCAAGGGTGGCGGCTAGGTTGCCTAGGGAAGTGTATAGAAATTTTTGGGGGCTAGGAAAATTCTAGGTTACAACTCTTGGGAAGTGTGCTACTTATAGGAAAGTGGGAGAAAACCCTAAAAATGTATATGTAATAGAGATAAGGAGAACTAGTGAAAATACTAACATACTAATGCTAACTTAGTTACTAACTGCTAACATATGCTAGTGATTAAATTAATTAGTACTAAATAAATATTATCTATAAATTAATAATTTAATTACTAGTTACCACTAATTTAACAAATGGGCTAATGATAATTTAGCCAATATTTTAATTACTAAAATAATACTAATTTACTCATTAATTATTTATATATATTTAATAACCATTTATTTAGTAAATAAAAATGTATTTTGAAAATTCAAAATTTAATAAACGTTTCTCCATATAGAACAATATTTAAATCTTGTTGATTTTAAGGAGTGGACAAAAAAATCCCAATTGGATAAATTCGTATAAATAGTTTTTACAAAACCAAGGACCAACAAGGACCGATAGCAATTACGGTCGAAATTGTTTTTCTTAAAATTAGAAATTGTACGTTTTTCGAGATTCAGAAAATTGAGAGTTTTAAAAAATATAAAATTCAAAAATCCAAGAAATTGGTTAACGGAGGTTACACATTTGGGTCCACTTGTAAAGTCAAAGTGAAAGAAAACCTACATGGTGACTGAAACATGCCTCTAGATCAACCTGGCCTCTCCTCTCTATCTGGTTGAACTAACTATATGTAGAACAGTGGTCTGAAAGAAGTAAACCAAACTGGTGTACAAGGAATGTAATAGGTAGTATACTGCAAATGAGTGCAGGCTACATACCAAATCAAAATACATGCATATATACAAACCATATATATATTAACTCTCATTACCTCAACTCTACTTAAGGTCTAATAGCACACACTCCTTACCACATGCCTATCACTCCAATGAAGGGGTCAGATACTGTAAGGTGTACTGGGACAGAACAGAGAACTGTCCCAAGTGGTGAGTGCAGACCCCTAGTATGCATGATACTAACTCTCCAGATATGCAGAATATGGTAAGGGGTTGATGGTTATATTGGTGAGTCAATAATTGGGGTCTGAACAATGGTCCAGTGAAATCTATGATGCAATATGGTAGGTAATAAAAGTTGAGTGCAGTGAACAACTTGAAATAGTATGAACCGAGGGACCTTACAACTTTAATACTGGCACAATTAGCTAATACGCCAGCAAAGTTGTCGTTGTATGAGCTCCTAAGGCTCTCTAGGGATCTTCGTGTCGTATTAAGCGAAGCACTCCAAAATGCTGATGCCTACTTAGCTCAGGTCAAGCCTCCAGGGGATGACCCACTAGCAGATCTACAGGGCAGCGATAGCACAGATGCGATGCCCAACATCATATTTACTCCACAGGACATGTTGATCAAGTCCAATCTGCATGATCGCCCCTTGTAGTACACTGGATACATAGGCGACATCAAGGTGGATCGGATGCATATTGACCCTGGCTCGTCAATAAGCATCATCCCAAAAAGCTTGCTCCAACTTCTCGGTATCCCTATGCACCGGTTAGCGGCGACTAATACTTCCATTAGCAGTTTTAACTTGGGAAAGAGTTATCCTCTAGGGAAGATTCGATTTAAATGTCAGATTGGTGATCTGAAGACGGAGGTTACCTGCTACGTCATAGATGCAACAACCTCCTACAACATCCTCCTGGGACGTCTCTGGATATATGATTATATGATCGTGCCATCCACCCTTCACCAGTGCTTCAAGTATGTCAGTAAGCACGGTTCCGTAAAAACTGAATTCGCCGACATCGATC
The DNA here is from genome assembly GCA_029216955.1 of Iris pallida. Taxonomy (NCBI): domain Eukaryota; kingdom Viridiplantae; phylum Streptophyta; class Magnoliopsida; order Asparagales; family Iridaceae; genus Iris; species Iris pallida. The sequence continues at coordinate 37,922 of JANAVB010004787.1, forward strand.
CCTTCAAAGGGGTTGAAGCTTATTACTCTTCAGAGGCTTGTCTATATGACGAATCCAGGAAGCATATAACCGACGAACTGGAAGCCATCACAGGACCAGAAGAACCCTTGAAAATTTGTCTCCAAGCCCGTAAACCTGGCAAGGCCGCACCCCTCGTCGCAACTTTGCATAAAGAGGTGTTCGGTTATCCTGCCTCACCTACGCAGTTGGAACCAATGGTCATCCATCTCCCGAGATCCAGCCAGGAGCCAAAACCTGTCATAGGGCCAATGGTGATCCGATTGCCAAAATCTAGTCAAAAGCAATCGGAAGACACAAAGTCCCTTGCTGAGCCAATTGTCATCCGTCTTTCTAAGATGAGCCAACATCCAAGTATTAATCCAACACTCTCAGGCAAGTCAATACCTCAAGCTGAACCCTTGGTGGTCAAGTTGCCCAAAACGGCATCCCAACCTTTAGGCTCGCAGGGGGTAGCCAAAGAGGACGAAGAACTCGCCAAATACTTGGTTACACAGGTGGATAGCCCCTCTCCTGATGATGTAATTCCTATGGACAAAATTTTTTATTTCATCAATAAGAGGCTGCCGTTAGACTATTCTGAATATGATAAGCCTAATCTAATGTATGCTGTACGGGACTGTCTAGATGTTAGCCTGTACACACGGGTGACAACCGTCCATATCCCAAATCAACTTGCTCCGTTAAAGGCGCCTACTTCCTAGCCCCAGACAGAAGAGGATGGGATCACACGATCATCTTTAGCCGAAAAGAAGGTTCCTAACCTTTCACGCCACAAGAGTCCAATCTCGGACCCGACGATGGAATGTTACAGCTCTACCTGTATAGTCCTCAAGCCAAGTACTTCATGCAAAAGCAGGGGTATGACATGGAGGCTACTCCGGGTCTAAATCATGGTAGTGGTCGACGATTGCCTCTACAGCTGTCGGTACCGACAGGAAAACCTCAGGACGATCATCACAAATCCAGACGCGGCCTCGGTATATATCACACCACCAGCAATGCTTGAAAGTTTCGGTAAAGAATGAGAGTGGCACTCTCGTTCTTCTGAGTCACCCATTTACGACTCTGATAGCAGTATTGGAGATATTTAGACAGATATTATCTGTCAATGACATCCGCTGATGTCGAAGAAGAAGACGAAGATCTACTTGAACCACTTGAGTTGGAGCCGTGGGTCCAGCAACTAGACGCACAATGGGAGAAACACTTTGAACTTCGTGATCCTTCTACTGAGGACAAGGTTATGCAAGTTAACCTCGCGATGAATCCTCTCCAAAGCCAATCTTTGTCAGTAAAAGCCTGACAGACGGCAAGCGGGAGTCGTTGTTACAACTCGTCAGAGAATACATCGATGTCTTTGTCTGAAGCTATGAAGACATGCTAGGACTAAACCCCGAGATCGTACTTTATAAGCTCAATATTTTCCCGAACGTAAAACCAGTCAAACAACAGCAACGACAGTTTCGTCGAGACATCATGAATTCTATTGAAGCGGAAGTAAACAAGCTTATAGCTAGCGGGTTCATCCGTGAAGAGCAGCACCCAGACTGGGTAGCCAACATAGTACCCGTCATTAAGAAGAACAGAAAGATCCAAATTTGCATCGACTTCTGTAACCTGAATGCGGCATGCCCTAAGGATGAATTCCTCTTCCGATTACCGATATAATGATCGATAATACGTGTGGCTTCGAGCGTATGTCCTTTATGGATGGCTTTTCAGGATACAATCAAATCAAGATGTCTCATGATGACGAGAAGCATACATCGTTCCGAACACTGATCGGCATATATTGTTATACGGTCATGCCCTTTAGTCTGAAGAACGCCGGTGCTACATATCAATGGGCTATAAGTGTCATCTTCAGAGATTATTTATGCAAGACGATGGAGTGTTACATTGATGACATCGCCGTCAAGAGCCTCTAAAAATGATCACTTACATGATTTGAGAACGATGTTCGACCTCATGCAAGCGCACAACCTGAAGATGAATCCCACCAAGTCTTTCCTGGGCGTATCCAGCAGAAAGTTCTTGGGCTTTGTCATTACTTCTCGTGTATTCACAAAGATCTGACAAAACAAAAGCAATCTTGGAGATGAGTCCACCGAAGAACCTCCGTGAACTCCACGGCCTTCAGGGAAGACTAGCCTACATCAGAAGGTTTATATCTAATCTCTCAGGAAGATGTCAACCATTTACTCAACTTATGAGAAAAGGTGTCTCTTTTGTAAACGAGGAATGTCAGCGTGCCTTCGATGATATTAAGGAGTACCTGACAAATTTGCCAGTTCTGGTAGCCCCGGTCGCCGAAAAGCCATTCTTGCTCTATGTACGGCAATAGAGCACTCCCTCGGTGCTCTGTTAGCACAAAATAATGACACGGGACATGAACAAGCCATTTACTATCTCAGCCGGATGATGGTAGGATCGAAACATAGGTACACCGCCGTGGAGAAGGAGTGTCTTGCCCTAGTGTTTGCCATTCAGAAAATACGACACTATGTGGCAGGGCAGACCATCCATGTTATTTCACGAGTTAATCTTTCAGGGTTCTCATGACCAAGACTGGTGCACTCACTTCTCGTCTAGCCACCTAGGCGATACTATTATCTCCATACAACATGGTTTTTGTTCCACAGAAGGCTATCAAAGGTCAAGCCTTGGCCGACTTTCTAGCAGCCCATCCAGGCTCAGAAACAGCCATAATCTATGAAAAAATTCTCGATGAATTCGTCGCCTCGAACATGACTTGGCATGACGCCATTTGGCGGATGTTCTTTGACGGTACTTCGAGAACAGAGCCACAAGGTGATATCGTCGCTGGAGTCGGGGTAGTATTAATTTCTCCTCTGTGTTGGTGGTCAATCGGACATATTCTCTTACAGAACCTTGTTTAAAAACATAGCCAATATAAACTCTAGTTCTCGGACTCCAACTCGCAAAAGAAGTGGGAATCAAGTACCTGGAGGCATATGGTGACTCACAGTTGGTTGTTAATCCGAGGTTCATACGAGGTTCGTAATAAGGACCTGATTCCCTATTATCAGACAGCAATTGCCATCATTGCAACCTTAGAAGGATTCTTTATAGAACACGTGCCCATGCTCCAAAATATCGAAGTCGATGCCCTAGCAGGTCTCGCCACTTCCTTGGCACTTCCAAATAATACTCACCATCTACTCGACATAATAGACCATGAACTGGTCTGTCCTAGGAATAATCTTCAACTGGGTATGAGTTTCTCCGTCCATATAACCAATGACATACAAGACTGGAGACGCCGCCCATCGACTTTACAGTCTATAGAATTCTGCCCGAGAACGTGAAGGAAGCAACTTCAATCAGAAGACGCTCCCTTAGATTCTTCTATGATACGGAGATAAAAACGTTATATCGACAATTCTATGATGGGTTACTATTACGATGCCTGTCAAATACAGAAGCCAAAGAAGCCTCATGCGAAGCTCATGACTGCACTTGTGGGGCTCACCAACCTGGCCCAAAATTGCAAGATCGTCTCTACCGGATGGATTATTACTGGCCCACAATGGTAGCAGATGCAGTTGATTATGCAAAGAAGTACAAGACTTGCCAGATCCATACAGATTTCATACATCTGCTATCTGAATTCTTGCATCCGATAGTGGCCTCTTGTCCATTTGAAGCTTGGGGAATGGACATCATTGGGCCAGTCATCCCACCGTCATCTAGAGGGCATCGGTTCATACTTGCAATCACTGATTACTTCTCCAAATGGGCGGAAGCTGTTCCGCTAGCAGAGGCTAAGACATCGAACGTGATTAGTTTCATAAAACATCACGTCATCTATCGTTTTGGACTGCCACAGAGGATTATTCACGACAACGGTCCGCAGTTCGCAAGCCACACTTTTTATCGATTTTATGACAAAATTCGGATTCAGAATATGGCCTCGACAGCATATTACCCATCTGCTAACAGTCTGGAAGAGGCTTTCAACAAAATTATAATCAAGCTCCTCAAAAAGTTCGTGTCTGCAAACAAACGCGACTGGAATGAAAAGCTTGGCGAATGCTTATGGGCGTATCGTACTACAATTCAGACGGCTACAGGAAATATACTGTTTTCTTTGGTTTATGGGAGCTAGCCAGTCCTCCCATTGGAGACTCAGATTCCTTCACTTCGAGTGGCCGTTACTTATCGGTTAACGTCGGATGACAACTACCGCCGACGGCTACAAGAGTTGGAAGCAGTAGATGAAAAGCGTTTACAAGCTCAACAAAGCATAAAGCTCTACCAAGCGCGCATCTCGGGCTTTCAACAAGAAAGTCAAACAGAGAATATTCCAAGTTGGCGATCTAGTCTTGGCTATTCGCAGACCAATGGTCATGACTCACAAGACCCCCAGCAAATTCCAGCCTAAATGGGAGGGCCGTTCATCATTGAGACCGTATTCTCCAACGGCGCGTACCGTCTCGCAAAACAAAATGGAGACTTGCTCATGATGCCCATCAACGACAAGTTCCTCAAGAAATATTATGTCTGAACGACATCTTCTAGCTATCTCCCAGATTATTGAGTTATATACCCTCTGGTATCGCTGAACTTACACTCTGATCTCGAATCTCCAGATTATTGAGTTATAAACCCGCAGATACTACTGAACATACTCTCTGACTGCTCCATCTTATCTCCTAGTCATATCTATGAACTTCCTGGTAATATCTTTTCTCCACCAAGAGTTTGCCTCAAAATCTATTACCCGCACCACCAGTGTGCAGAAGGGTAATAGGTCCATAAAACTTATCCTAATCTATTACTCGCACCATCAGTGCACACAAAGGGTAATAGGTCCACAAAATTCTCTAACGGGAAAAAATAACCATGTCCATATTACCTCTGAGTTGTTCTTCCGTCCAGCACAAACAAATCACCCAATACATAGAACTTCCATGTTGATAACACCTCTGAGTTGTTCTGTGTATCCCCATTTGGCCTACTCCTACTACGTCCTCATTACCTCTGAGTAGGGAGACTCTATTTTAAACCCATATTTACCACGTCCTCATTACCCGAGTAAATATGTCGGTTTTCTCTCCACTTATTATCAGTACTCGCATCGTCAGTACACAAAAGGGTAATAAGTCCACAAAAGTTATTCTAATCTATTACTCGCACCATCAGTGCACCAAAGAGTAGTAGGTCCACAAAATATCATTCAAATCTATTTGTTCGTATTTCTAGATGCACAAATGGGCAATAGGTCGACAAAAAATCCCCTAGTGGGATGATCTTTATCAAACACAAATGCTGTACTAGGCCCTCTAGTACAAGCACCATAAAATACCACTAATAAAGAATTGAGTGAACATACCCTGCCTATTCAAAAGTCAGTTACATTCATAGGACTATACCTCCAGTAAAGGATCGCATTGAAGTCCAAAAGAAGCAAAATGCAAGCTGCAGCTATAGACAGACAAAAATACAAAGACAAATACGAACATTTAGTTACATATTTTCGAAAACAGTAAGTACATAGCAACCCACATATCTCTACAGTAAAGGATCATAGTGGTGCTGAGGCATACCATTCCCTTAGCCATTTCACATACGAAAGATCTATTTGACTAAGGTCTTCGACGGGGGCTGGAGGGTCAGAACTCCCAATGCTACTGCCCTTAGACTTGGGCTCCTCCTTTACAGCAGCCTCAATCTTGAGAACAACCCCCTCCGATGGATACCAGCTCTTCTTTTGGTATCACCTCCTCCTTAGCAAATGATGATTCTTGCTTGATGAAAGGAGGCAACATCTCCTCCTTCACAATGGTCGCAACCCTCGACATGGATGCTGCAACAAAACAAAAATAATCAAAATAAACATATAAAGACAAAATGAATGGACTCTGCTTTCAGCTATGCGGCCTAGACTCATGCGGCTCAAACATGAGATATTTAGGCGGCTCAGTCATAAAGTGTTCATGTGGCTCAATGATGAGGCATCTATGCGGCTCAGTTATAAAATGTTCAGATAGATCAATCTTGAGGCACTTATGCGGTTCAAGTTCGAATGAGCAGCGGTCATGCAGCTCTGTCCATGCGGCCCTATCGTACAGAACATATGTGGTCCAAATGAGATAAGGCATACATCGACCAGGCTTAAAGTAGAGGCAGTATATGACACGTTCGTGCATGAAATATGCGCTATGGCCATTCAAAATTTCAGTCGTCGTCTGCCACCATCCTTACTCTTGAGAGGGAGTTGCACGTCGGGATAAATGGAATGAGCGACTACCGCTCTCGACGGAGAAGCAAGTCTCTTCCTTTTAGCCGCACCACCGACCTAGAAGATTTTGGAGCCATAGCAGAAAGTATGATGAAGTTGAAGGAGAAGAAGGTAAAAGAAGAAAATCTCTCTCCGAATGACCCCTATTTATAGAGTTACTGAAAAGTGCCTCTTCGATTCTCGAGATCATTAAGGATAATGACGACGTTTGGGGACTTTATCCCTAATAACCATTAAGCGTCGCTTCAGTTTTCGAGATCATTAAAGATAAATGTTGATGTTTGGGGACTTTATCCCTAATAACTGTCAGCTTTATCTCGAAAAGAGATCCACAACCGTATCAAGAAAATTAAATATAGTAGTGACAGGCTGGCAGACTGATGGGGTCTCCCTACGGCTCAATATTTTCCTGCAGCTCGAGATCTTTCTGCGGCTCAAAAATTCCCTACGACTGGAAAACTTCCTACGACTTGAAAAATTTCCATGCTTCTTATTTCAAAGTATTCCAAATTTACAATTTGAAAACTTTGAAGGGAGTCTTATAGAAGCATAAAAATATGGGGTTCATACGGATCATAAATTATCGTATATGTACTTTGGGCCAAACAGGTCTGCATAAAGGATGGTCGCATGACAGATTCAATGGCTTATGCGACCCCTCGACAAAAAGCTGCAGCAGGATATGCGGCCTAAAGGAGCAGTTCATCTGATAAAGCTGATAAGTCCTGTCAAAACTGACAAAAATGACAGCTCTGACACTTTAACAAAAAGATAAGACGTGAGACGTCGCCCAAAAAGCAGGGTTCGTACGCCTTTATGCGGCCAGAAGGAGTGTCACCTAAGCTGTATGAACCTTATGCGGCTCAGACTATACGACTCCAAAGTCTCCAAACTTCATGCAGCCAAGGGTAACTGTGATCCAAGTCGCATGAGCTTTATGCGGCCAAAATACAGAATCTATACGGCTTAAATCCTTAGGACTAAGGAAGTTTACGACTTAAGCCGCATGAGACTCATACGGCCCCACGTGGCCGAAAACTGAGAGAGTCATGCGGCTCAAAATAATTCCTGTGACGGGATACGTGGCAGGCTGACCAGGTGCTAACTGCCCAAATTTGCTACAACAAAATCCCAACAAATCGACAGATAGCGGCTAAAGAGCGAGTCTTCTCATGCTAATCAGCCATGTGGCCATAGGCCATCCATGCGGTTCTACATACATACCACTATAAATAACAGGGTGCCATACCCCTATAAAAGGCTGACAACCTTCAGAAGGACAATTTCTTCAAGAGTTAATGGCTGCATCAGATAGTCCACGGAGTAAGGCAGAGTTGATAGCACTTTTCCGAGCCTCCACCGTCCCGTCACCCTCCAGAATCAAAATTAAATAATTGTACTTAGATTATTTTCTAGGATTTCTTTCTAGGTTTTTCTTTGTACAAGCAAGTTTACAATCAATTTCAGTTTTGTAATACTTGTCTTTGATTTTTTTTATGGCAAACACGATTGTCAAGTGCTGTCAGCGAAGGACCACCCCCAAATTTACGGGATTTAGAGGAGGTGCAACGGAATGGTACTCCCTTTGTAGTGAAGGAGGGTTGTTGCTACGAACCGGACTAGCATGTGCTAAGATGTTTGGTTGAAGTAGGGGAGCAACACCAGCAGTTTGGAGAGCCATGATGCTGGTAAGCATATCAGTGATCTTGGCAAACGCCACTTCAAGGTTCTCCAGCCGCTTGCTGGTTTGATTACTGGCTTCAGGTCTTTCTTTATCCGCCATGTATGCCGATAGCATGCAAGGATGAACAGTACAGTTGGTGCTGATACTGTCTGTCTCAGAGTTGAAAAGGCCTTCGTCTTTGGACAGGGGAGGTAGATAGTCACCGTCGGACTCGAAGAGATCATCGTCATCTAGAAGGCTACTCCCTGGGTGGAGGTCGTCTACTTCAGATTCTGAAGGAGTACTACCCCCAGTTTGAGATTCTGAGAGAACAGCCCCCAGCTTGAGAGTCCTCACTGTCTATAAGGGATCTTGTTCTCGACCGAGTACCCATATAGACTCCTTCAGATATAAGCTCGCTGGCTGTTTGCTGGCAGACTTTTTTTTTCTTCTGTTTGCAGAACTGGAAGAAAAGGTTGGATTAGAGATCCACCTTTTTGATTGGGGCTTCAATAGGGAGGACCCCACGAAGCCATGTTAGATGAAATATATAGTAGCGTTTCATCATCAGAATGTTGCAGTCGTCGAAACACAGACTGCCTTGGAGGAACTTTTGTTGTTTTGGAGCAACAATAGTTGATGACAATACTAGTGCACGGGTGCTCCGGTAGAGGCACCTCATGAGTAATAATAATCTCCCTCGCTTTACGCCTGTGAGTTATCATGTCGCATAAATCGGCAGAAGGGAGCTTCGCCTTAGAACCCATTTCACATGTCAAGCTTTGCATATGGGTTTGCAAGGAAAGTTGGCACATCCGGACTTAGTTCAAGTGCAGGGGCAACCCCCACACCTAAGTTCCGTGATGACCTTGAAGACAGCCCGTGCTATATGCGTTGGGGTCTTGTAAACCCCCTAAATTTCTACTACGATTTTTTTTAATTTGGTATTTGATTTCTTAATTCGGATTTGTACGTCGCATACGAGTTGGCATTTGTCGTATTGTACATCGCGTGCGAGTTAGCGTTTCGTAGTTTCTCGACGAATACAAATATGTGCGAGGTACATATTTCTTAGAAAAATATTTTGATTTTATTATAAAGGAAGTATAGTTTTTCCAAATGTGTATATATATGATAAATACTCAATTTATGGTTATGAGCAAAGAGAATTTCAAAACTTCATTTATTTTACCGTATAAAATGCTAATTTATATTTTTGTACAAATATAGTATTAATTTAGAAAATGAGGATATTTTAAATATTTGCAGACATGAATCTATATCACATATAGATTTCAATTTCTAATTTTCGAAATTATTTATTATATTATTTTCACAACTTATAAAAAGATATTTTAAATTTGATTATTGAGATTTAAATTAAAATTTGATTATTATGAGTATTTTTAAATTTGATTATTGAGATTTAAATCTGATTACTTAGTTTTGATTACTTCGAAACCAATTTAAATAAACGATGGATTATCTACGGGGAGTTTAAACTACTACTAACTCTTATCGAACGGGAATTCCTACCTCCTATAAAAGGAGAGATACTCTTCCATAATTTTTCCATCCATAATAATATCGTGCATCGTGTCTGTGACCATCATAAATCTTATTTCAATCTCGTACAATCATCCACGTCGTGTCCACACCCCGGACACGACGACAAAAATCACAAAAACCCGTCCTAGCACCATCCTGCCTCACCCTCCTTCCCGATTTCCCGTCCGAGCAATCCGTCTTCCCCGTACCACATCCACCGCCAAGCCTCGACCCACCAGAGCTCTCCCTCGACCAACCTTTCCGACCTCGCCATCCCGGTCCCGACTTCCCTCCACCAAACTGCCACCGCAACCTAATTCGTTGCTTTCGATCGTCGCGGGATCTATCCGCGTCACCTCCTTCCGGTGACTGCCACCAAACCACCACTCCCGACAGCCTCTCAAACCACCGGCGCACCCAGCCAGCACCCGCAACATCGACATCCCCACAGTCGCCGTCACCGCCACTATATCTCGGCCACCGGTAGACACCACCACCACCACCGCCCGACTAACCCAGCCACCAAAACCACCATCAAAT
>JANAVB010004788.1:0-36199 GCA_029216955.1 Iris pallida
ATAGTTGGCACCCCCCGTTTCCAGTATTTTCACACCACGAGCGGATGTCCGATTATTATCCATTTGGCTTATGCTAACGATATCCTCATTTTCTCCTCCGGAGATGTCGGGTCCGTGGAAGTGATTCACAAAACTACTACAGAGATATACCAAATGCTTCGGCTAGCGTGTCAACCCCGACAATAGTGTTATCTATACCCACCACTTGGCCAACAAAGACCACTCTTCTAACCTTTCTAACATCACCTCATTCTCTGTTGCGTATCCACTGTTCTCTTATTTACGGTGTCCGTTGGTGTACGGCAGATCCAATACGGGCATTTTTGAAGGACTGGTGGGCAAAATTAGGAAAAAATTGAGGGATGTCACAACGCGATCTTATCGCCTGACGGAAAGATGATTCTGATTCAGCACGTCCTCTCTTCCATCCCCATTTACACCCTTGCCGCTTGCTCTCTCCCTAAGAAGGTGCTCACTACCATTGAAAACTTTTTCGCCAACTTCTTCTAGGGACACTGTGACGGCGAGGACAAGCATCATTGGGCCAGTTAGGACTCCATGGCCAAACCTACAATGGAGGGTGGGCTGGGCTTCTGTAGACTGTCGCATGTAGTAGATGCTTGCTCTATGAAGATGTGGTGGAAGCTCCACAAGAGCCGCACTATCTGAGATCGGTTCATGCAGGCCAGATATTTTTGGCACACTCATCCGTCTGACGCAGACTTCAATAACAGGTCTTCAGCGTCTTGGCGTCGTATCCTTCATGGGCGGCATCTTGCCGAGCCTTTGATCTGTCTCCATCTGGGCTCGGGCGAATCATCCCTCTTCTACGAACGTTAGACCAGGGACACCCTCCTCCCGCAGTTACCGGCAGCTCCTCCCTACAGTGTGATTAGTGATTTGTGGGAGAGCGAGGGCGTCTGGAATTGGGAGATGGCTCGGGAGTGGATTTGAGAGGAGGCAGTTGAAGCATTGGCTGCTTCTGGATTAAAGGTCAAGACGGAACCGGACGCTCTAAGGTGGTCCCTCTCGGCCGATGGAGCTTTCTCTCTAGCTTCGGCGAGGAGAGTGGTCCGCGGCATCAAAATGCTATCACCAATCATTGGACTTTTTCTAGCAGTCTTGCATTCCTAAAAAATAGTCTTTTTTGATTTGGAGAGCATTACGTAAGAAGCTCCCCATTGACGACGCGCTCACCAATATTGGCTTCAGCTTAGCATCAGCATGTCATTGCTGTTCGGTGCGACAGCAGGAGACTGCTGACCATATTCTGTATTCAGGAGACCTGGCCGTGCAGGTATGGACCGTCCTCTCCCATTGGTGCAGACAGGACCGGGCTGTTGGGGGCTTCAACGATCTTCTTGCCACCTGGGGCAGCACCTCGTACGGCCACCATATCGTTGCAGCCGCTATCATGTGGTTTATTTGGAAGAACCGTAACAAATTCAGATACGAGGACCGACAATATTCTGTCGACCAACTGATCAGGAAGGTTCTCAAACAGATTCACAAAGTCAGCAGACTCTACAAACACATCGGGAAGGGATTTCGGCTCTCCTTGTTCTCCTGACTAGTTCTTGACCAGTGTGCGGGAGTTTGCCCCCTGCTTCTTTTATTTTGATGTTCTTCATTTTGCGCTTACTTATAAAGCCTTCGGCATTTTGCGCCTTATATATATATATATATATATATATATATATATATATATATATATATATAATCAAAAACTTAGTACAAACTAATTCCAATAATGAATTTCAAGAAAATATCATTTATAAAGTCTCGACCGCGACGCGGCGGAGGTGCCGGTGGTCTCGCCAGGAGTACTGTGTCCAGGACACAGGAATATGAAATTTAGGGTTAGGGTTTAGAGATTTGGGAAAATTTTCAGGATTGGGGATTTCGGGGATAGGTGAGAGTTTAATTTGTACAATAATAATTTTGAAAATTCGGGAAGATGAGTTACACAATGCACCGCATGGGACAGGACATTACACTGAAGAATCCATGGCTTGATGCTTATCATAAGTTCATGTGGCAACATGACTCTCAAAAGCTCGCCTCTCAAGTATTACGAGTCGGACAAGAATATGTGCCATCAACATGGCCCCAAAGACGTCAGCTCCTCGTATAGCTCCTGAAAGCTAATGCCCAAACCCAATAGTTGGGCCCTCCAAGATGATATGAAGGCGAGACTCGATCACAGTAGACACATCCATAGCCGACGATGTGACAAATGCAAAATACATGACAACAACTCATACGAGTACAAAACACTACAGCTTTTCAGTACCTTCACACTCATTACATTGTAATACCACACCTAAAATTGATCGCAACTCTATAATAGCTAGAATACATCATGCAAGTCTCATACAGATATAAATCTGTCAATAATACCATCATACGCCAATACATCTCAATACACAAGTGCACTCTAAACAAAGACGAACAGGTAGGCCAAGGTCAACAGGATGCAAAGATGGTTGCAAAATACAAATGGACCAGACGGCTCAGATCGTCTCAAGACTGAGCAGAGCGGCCAGAATCGTGCCACGTGGCTGCAAGAGATCCAGAAATGGTTCTAGGAAGAACAAGATCAATAGAGCTCGACAACGAATCAAGAAGGCCGATCTTAAACAGAGAATGCACTTGAGATCAAAGCATCAATACGAACCGCACATGGCCAGATCTAGATGAAAAAGGGAACATGGTAGCAGACCTCTGTAAATGTTTCTTTTGATGTGTAGTTTAGTTCTACATCAGTATCCATCATTACATGGAAATAATGATGAGAATTAAAGGATATATAAACATAAGATGATATTTGGTTTTTGTTGGAAAGGAAATGCGAAAACCTTTTCCCAAACTAGAGAGTACCTACGAGAGAACCGAGCAATACAACGCACAAACCAAACACCAAACACAATCCACGCAGACACAGAGAATTTTTGACGTGGAAAACCCTTGCGGGAAAAAACTACGGAACGATCGGAGTCCAACCCTTGAGAAGCCTTCACTAATGAAATAAAGGAGTACACCCTCTACAAACTTCTCCCGATCCAACACGGATCCCTACATCACTTGGAAGCAAGAAATATTGATTACAAGACTACGAAGAACAAAGACGATGAGTAGAGATTACCTGAACACGATCCTCCTTCGAAAATGGCCTTCAATCCTCCTTCTTCTCTCCCAAAGTTGCAATGGCACTCTTGCTTCTTTTTTCCTCTCTGTGGTATGTGATTAGGGTCAGGAAAAACCATATGTAAACCCTCTAACCCCGTAGCAAAATCTAGACCGTAGGATACGATCCAATGGTGAATAAAATACCCTAAAATTAGTCTCAGCCCGACGACACAGAGTTTGGCCAGATCTCTGTGTTTTCGTGACAGAACAGTTCTGGAACCAAGGGGGCAGAGTTCGGCCAGAACTCTGCCTCCCTTGTTCCAGAAAGTACTCTGGTAGCTCCCGAGCTTCTTCTTCGTCTCCGAATGGCCTCGTCACCTCCCCGAGGTTCTCTGACACATAGACGACGCTTGTCGCACTCCGCGGTCTTCTCCATATAGGTTGGGAACCCCACCCACTCCAGCATTTCTCCCCTTCACAACTACGTAGAGGAGGTCGTCATCCCAACAATCTGTTTGCAGAACTCAAACTTTCTCCTTGGTAGAATCTTGGTGAACATATCTGCTCCATTATCATCTTTATGAACCTTCTCAACCTCTGCGTCCTTCTTCATAACCACATCCCGTATCCAATGATACCAAGTCTCGATGTGCTTGGACCGGCTATGAAAGGTCTGATTCTTCACAAGGTGAATAGCACTCTGATTGTTGTAAAGCAAAGTATACTGCTCTTGCTTCAGTCCCATTTTATGCAACAACTTTTTTAACCACAACAGCTCCTTGTAAGCCTCCATCGTCGCAATGTACTTCGCCTCTGTCGTCGAAAAGACAACACACTTCTGCAACCGCGACTGCCATGATACCGTTCCTCCAACAAACATCATCACATAGCCCGAAGTTGATCTCCTCGTGTCTACATCACCAGCCATATCAACGTCAGTATATCCAACCAGCTTCGGCTCGTCACCACCAAAAGAAAGTATCCAATCGGCAATGCCCTGAAGGTATCGTAGAATCCACTTAACAGCACTCAAATGTACCCTTCCAGGATTTGAAAGATACCTGCTAACTGTAACAACTGCATGAGCGATGTCTGGCCTCGTACATACCATAGCATACATATGGCTTCCTACAGCTGAGGCATATGGAACCCGCTCAATATCTTTTTTTTCGTCCTCAGTAGATGGACACTGCTCCTCGGTAAGCTTAAAGTGAGCCGCAAGGGGACAACTCACTTTCTTCGACCCGTCTATCCCGAAACACTGAAGTACCCGATGAATATACTTTTCTGGGATAAGTGTAGCAGCTTGGACTCTCTCTTTTTCTCTCGACTGATCTTTATCCCGAGAATTGTCTTTGCTGTACCCAAATCCTTCATAGAGAAGGTCGTCCCCAGTTGGCGCTTCAACTTCGCTATCCTAGTGGCATTCTGACCCACTAATAGCATGTCATCAATATAGAGCAATAGAATGATGAAATCATCCTCGACAAAGTATCTCACAAATACATAATGGTCCGACGCCGTCCGTGCATAACCATGCTCCCCCATAAACGACTCGAACTTCCTGTACCACTGCCTCGGAGCCTGCTTCAGACCATACAAGATCTTTCTCAACCGGCAGACCAAATGTGACTTGTCCTTCTCACATAATCCCTCTGGCTGCTCCATGTATAACTCCTCCTCAAGATCACCATGGAGGAATGTTGTCTTCACGTCCATCTACTCAACCTCCAAGTCGAAACTGGCTGCTAATGCCAGCACCACCAGAATAGACGACTGCTTGACGACCAGCGAAAAGATCTTATCATAATCCATGCCTTTTCGCTGACCATAGCCTTTAACTACCAACATTGCTTTGTATCGAGTGCGAGTAGCATCATTCGTCTGATTCACTCTGAACATCCATCGATTCTTCAAAGCCTTCTTGTCCTTTGGCAACCGCACAAGCTCGTAGGTAGAATTGGTGTGTAAGGAACTCATCTCCTTCTGTATAGCATGCATCCACTCCTGTCCGTGTTCGTCTTCCATAGTCTCTGTAAAACTTTAGGCTCTCTTCCGTCAGTCAGTAGCACATACTCACCCGGTGAGTATCTCGTAGATGTTCGACACTCTCTGTCGCTCTTTCTCAATAGAGCCACTGGTGCTGGCTGTATACCAACAGCCTTCTCTCCTTCAGAAACTGCCTTCCGGCATGCTCATTCTCCTATGGGACACCATGACCACCATCAGCAGGCTAATGATCAAGGTTGGGAGCAACTCTATTTACTGGCTCCCCTATAACTAGATCCTCTATGATGTCCTCTGGAAACTATTCGAAGCGAAATAACTCTAACTCAGACAATTCCTCAGCCTCAAAAGGTGTCTCAAAATCTTGAGTGTTGGTCATGGTCTGATCCTCGACGAATACTACGTCCCGGCTTCGGTAGAGCTTTCTTCCCACTGGGTCGTAGAGTCTATAGCCAAACTCATCCCAACCGTAGCCGATAAAGATGTACCGCCTCGTCTTCGGCTCAAGTTTGGACCTCTCGTCCTTCGGTACATGCACGAAGGCCTTACAACCAAACACTCGCAGGTGATTGTATGACGGCACTTTGTTGTACCATACTTTGTTAAGCACATCACCCTGCAAAGGAGCACTAGGAGATAAATTAATAACATAAGCAGCTGTGAGAAGAGCCTTACCCCCAATAACTGCTTGGCAAATTTGCTTCTGACAGCAAACACCGCACCCTTTCCATCAGTGTCATGTTTATACGCTCCGTTACACTATTGAGCTGAGGTGTCTTGGGTGGAGTCTTCTGGTGTTGTATCTCTTGCTCTCTGCAATAAGCATCAAAGGGACCAATGTATTCGCCGTCGTTGTCGGACCGGACACACAATAACTTCTTGCCCGTCTCTCTTTCAACAGAGGCCTAAAACTCTTTAAAAGTGGGCAGCACCAGATCCTTGGTCTTTAAGGCATAGACCCAAACCTTCCTGGAACAGTCATCAATAAAAGTTACAAAGTAAGAAGCACCACCAATAGATTTTACCTTCATAGGACGGCAGACATCCGAGTGAATCAACTCGAGCAACGCAGGCTTCCTTGAACTTGGGTGACTTTGGAAAAATATCCTATTTTGCTTCCCAGCTAAGCAGTGCGTGTACTTCTCCAACTTTATAGACTTGAGCCCTGGAATCACCTTTCTGTCCACCAAGTAGCTCATCCTCCTTCTCGTTGATATGGCCAAGCCTCCTGTGCCACAACTCGGTAGATGCGTCAGAAACTGTGTTCACTTTCTGTGCACCCAGTGTGCTCCACTCCATATAGTAGAGACTGGACTTCTTGCTTCCTCTGGAAATCACCATCGAACCTCTGGAAAGCTTCCACTGACTATTTCCGAAGAGACCGAAGAATCCCTTGTCATCCAACCTTCCAACTGATACCAGGTTGAAACTGATATCAGAGACATGACGAACATCTTTGAGAACAAGAACTGCACCCGTCTTCGTCCTCAAATGCACATCTCCAGTGGCAACCACCTTCGACGCAACTCCATTGCCCATCTTCAACACTCCACAGTCGTCTGTCGTGTATATGGCAAATAGTACCCTGTTATGAGATACGTGTGCTGAAGCCCGTGAGTCCACCAGCCAAGAATTGACATCGCAGGCGAGGTTTGTGATAACCTCATTACCTACGACATCACATCGCCTCCATGTATCGAGGCCGCCGCTGTAGTGTTCTCATCTTGCTTCCACTTTGTCGCTATTCTTCTTTCTTCCAAGCAAAACAGTTCTGCATGATGTGGCCCTTCTTGCCACAATGGTAATACTCCGAGTCCTCGTACCGACCATTGGACTTTCTCCTGTTCTTGTCTCTGCCACCACCTGGACCCCTGCTTTTGCCCCTTCCGTAACTCTCTGAAACCAGTGCCTCTGAGTGTTGGGATATGGATGAAGTACCTTGAGAACATCTTCGCATCTCTTCATTCAGTACCCCACTCTTGGTAAACTCCAGACTAACCACGCCTTCTAGAGCAGAAGCGATCATAGATACTCGTACGGTCTCACATGAGTCTGACAATGTACACAGCAGCCAAAGTCTATGAACCTCATCGTCGAACTTGACTCCCATCGAAGATAGCTGGTCAACAACGTCCTGGAACTCATTCAAGTGATCCGTAATAGACGCTCCATCTTTGTACTGCAGACCCATCATCGTCCGGATCAGGAACAACTTATTTATCACGGTCTTCTTCGCATACAAAGATTCCAGCTTATCCCATAACGTCTTCGTGTGCTCAATATTGGCAACGTGGTTGTACATGTTCTCGTCAATGAACTGCCTACTATATACGCATACCTGTATGTGCTCGAATTTCCAGTCCTACTCGAATTTATCAACTGATCGCTCGGAAGCAAATATAGGAAGATGCAGCTTCTTGACAAATAGCAAATCTTTTATTTTCTCTGCCAATAATGATAGTTGGTGCCGTTCAGGTTCACCATGTGTACCGGCTTCGCGTCCATATCTCCTCTCTGGTTTTCCTATCAACTCCTGACACCCTTCTGAATTCCAGAACCTGTCTCTGATTCCACTTTATTGGGAAAGAAACACGGAAACCTTTCCCCAAACTAGAGAGTACCTGTAAGAGAACCGAGCAATACAACGCACGAACTAAACACCAAACACAATCCATGCAGACACAGAGAATTTTTGACGTGGAAACCCTTATGGAAAAAAACCACGGGACGATCGGACTCCAACCCTTGAGAAGTCTTCACTAATGAAATAAAGGAGTACACCCTCTACAAACTTCTTCCGATCCAATACGGATCCCCATAACACTTGGAAGCAAGAAATATTGATTACAAGGCTACGAAGAACAAAGACGACGAGTAGAGATTATCCGAACACGATCCTCCTTCGAAAAAGGCTTTCAGTCCTCCTTCTTCTCTCCCAAAGTTGCAATGGCACTCTTGCCTCTTTTTTCCTCTCCGTTGCATGTGCTTAGGGTTAGGAAAAACCATATGTAAACCCTCTAATCCCGCAGCAAAATCTGGACCGTAGGATACGATCCA
Source organism: Iris pallida (assembly GCA_029216955.1). Lineage (NCBI taxonomy): Eukaryota > Viridiplantae > Streptophyta > Magnoliopsida > Asparagales > Iridaceae > Iris > Iris pallida. The sequence goes on from JANAVB010004788.1 coordinate 8,194, forward strand.
ACGGTGAATAAAACACCCTAAAATTAGCCTCAGCCCGACGACACAGAGCTCGGCCAGAACTCTGTGTTTTCGTGACAGAACAGTTCTGGAACCAAGGGAGCAGAGTTCGGCCAGAACTCTGTCTAGGGCAGAGTTCGGCCAGAACTCTGTCTAGGGCAGAGTTCGGTCAGAACTCTGCCTTCCCTGTTCCAGAAAGTACTCTGGTAGCTCCCGAGCTTCTTCTTCGTCTCTGAATGGCCTCGTCACCTCCCCGAGCTTCTCTGATACACAGACGGCGCTCGTCGCACTCCGGGGTCTTCTTCATATAGGTTGGAACCCCACCCACTCCAACAGTTTTTACTTAAAAATAAAAGTAAATATTGTCCTCGGAGGAGGGAGGAAACAGGGGTGAGGGTGGGAAGTTGGAAGGAGGTTATGTGGTCAAACCTTGAAAGATGACGGGATTATGCGTCCTTTCAGAACCGTACTGGAATCTGTAATTTCTATTCCTTTCTGTTAATTTGGTCTCGTCAGTGCAAAGCAATGCAAATACTCTTACATGTGTTATGGTAAATTCAATTTGATGGTTGAATATGCTATATGTAGAGTTTCTGACTTTCAATTTTCTTACTGTGCATCACGTGTCCTTCCAGTATATGCATCATTTTCTGTATTGTAAAATCAAGTAGGGGATTGCAAACCTTGAGGTTATTCTAGTTTAATTGTCCAATACATCTGTATGATTCTCAATATGAATTTACGTATTTGATATTCCTAGTAAAATTTCTCTCTAAACTGGCTTATAGTTGTGAAAAGTGAACAATTTTGTTTCTTTCTATTTTTTGCAGTCAGCTTGACAATAACAACTTCAGTGGAACTACAATTCCAAGTTCTTATAGCAGCATGACCAAACTTTTGAAACTGTAAGTGAGCATCAATACTTGCTACATATGTTATTTGTGTTCATTTATTTTTATCAGATTTCAGTGAAGAATGAGCATGCATATTTCAGATTTTTCTGCATAACGTCCCAGAGAATTGACAGTGAACGAAAAAATATGCTATTAATTGCCAATTACTCTCTCTCTCTCTCTCTCTCTCTCTCTCTCTCTCTCTCTCTCTCTCTCTCTATCTAGAATGTTGTTCTAATCTCATGTAAATATTATTCAAGAACTATCAACTTCGTCTCTGCAATGGCGATTATCAACTCCCTCCTTCATCAACCGATCCTCATTCCTTATCCATAGCAATTCTCATCTATGGATATCATCCTTCTTCATCTTCTTAAATCTCACCCATCTCTTCCATAAACAGGTTTCTCTTTTCATATCATCTCCACATCCCTTTTGTATTTCCTCTCCATCTCTATTTTCATACTTTGCCATGGACTATTCAGATGAACAATCATATGATTCTATCATCAGTAAATTAGCCTCTCTTCTCACATCCCCCACATCTGACTCTGATAATCTTGATCTTTCTTCTCATAATCCTCAAGCTGATTGGAACCATTACCTATTTTTCAAGATCTTGACAACAAAAGTCTATTCTACACACGTCATTACCTCCACAGTTCCTAAGATTTGGAAAGTTAAAGATAAAATCAAGGTATCAAAGTATTATGAGGGCTCTTTCTCTGCCAAATTCGACAAGTTGGATGATCTGGAGTATGTTGTTGGCAACGGGCCATGGAAGATCAACAATCACCTACTTATCATTGAAAGATGCTATCCAAACAAACCTTCCTGTGATTATAGGTTCTCTGAGAGTGATTTTTGGGTCCAACTCCATGGCCTCCCAGTGAATTTACTTACCATTGAGTTCGTTTCCTCTGTTGCTGCTCGGATTGGTACCATATCTCCCCCTACTGCCCAAGATGCAAGCAAATGGATTTTATTTGCCAGGATCAAAATAAGGATTGATATTACCAAGCCTCTCTCAAGGAGTATCAAAGTGTCTTTGGGAAACAACAATCATTGTTTGGTGAAGCTTAAGTATGAAAGACTTCCCAAGTTCTGTCATTTCTGTGGATGTCTTGGTCACAGCATCAAGAAATGCTCAACACACAAAGAGTTTGTTAGCATGGCAAATAATAATTGGTCGGAGGAGCAGAAATCCAATTATCAATCTCTCTTGGATAAACGGCTTGATCATTCCATTTGTGCAAATCATGCAGATAGATTCAAGACTCATAATCAACGCAAACAGAACAAAGGTACATCTTCTAACACCCAGATTCCTAATATTCTAAGATCCATCAATAATGAAGAGTCTCCTCAACCTGATATTCACTCTGATCATCTACTAAAACCATCTGCATTGGCAAGTACATCTATGTCTATTGATCCACCTTCCTCCATTTCAATTCCATCATCTATCCGTCCAACTTTACCTCCAACAATAAATTTCGATGATCCTCCGACAACAGTTACAGTCAATAATCAGGAAGTTTCAGTAACTGATCAGTTACTCCCCACTACCCCCATCAAACTCGAATATCCCTACTATTCTGCCAACTACCTCTAGTTTCCCTGGATTATCCCTCATTAATAGGCCCCACACTTGCCAGCTAGATAACAAAAAATATTCTGATCCTTACCCAGCCACCACCACAGGGCTACCCTCAGATTTGAATATCAACTCCAATCCTACTATTATTATTAATCCCATTATTCATCCAACAGACATTTTACTTCCCATAAATCATAATCCAAATACCTCTGCCTCATCTCATACCAAACTCCCTCCTACACACAATTCTGATACTTCTAATATCAGCATCATCACCCCTTCTTCAACTGTGCTTTCAACACATCTATCTGATACCTTTAACATCAGCATCACTTCCACTAATTCAACTGGGCCCTCTACAAACAATTTTGATACCTCTAATATCAGCATCATCTCCCCTTCCTCAATTGTGCCTTCTATACATACCACTCAACAACTACAATCTTCAGATTCCATTTCAACAATTTATTCATTACCTGCTACCAATCCTAACACAACAACTACATCCTCCACCTCACTGCCCACAGTGGCTACATTCACCTCCCTCTTGACATCATTTGATTCTTTCAGTTATTCCTCTTCATCTTTTCCATCAACTACCATAAAACGATCAAGATCCGATGGTATTGGTATGAATTTGGAAGTGACAGAGAGACCTAAGAAACGTATCCTTCTATCCAGTAATGAAGATACAGGCGCGGCTGGCCTCCAACAGCCTCTTCATAAATGATCCTAGCTTGGAATTGTAGGGGTCTGAGGAATGACCCTACAATTCGTACAATCCAATCATTCCTCCGTGCATCTAGGCCGAAGATTCTCTTTCTCTCAGAAACAAGATGCTCGTCAATAGTTGCTGATTCAATTGCTATAAAACTGGGCTATAATCAATATTTTTCAGTCTCCTCTAATGGTTCATCTGGTGGTCTTCTTCTCTGCTGGGATACAGACATGTCTATAACCATTATCTCCTCCTCTATCAACTATATTCACACAAGTATAATTCAATTGGGGTCTTCCCAATCGTGGAATCTTCTTTGCATATATGGGCCTCCGATTATTCAAGATCGACAAGCTTTCTGGCTTCATTTGGGGAATATTATTGCATATATCATTGAACCTTGGATTTGCATTGGTGATTGTAACAGTATTCTATCTGCTGTGGATAAATATGGGGTAATGGTTTTAATTATAGTCACCATAAGTCCTTCATAAATTGGTACAACAGAGTAGCTGCTATGGATGTCGGTTACTGTGGTCCTGCGTACACTTGGAACAATAGAAGGAATCCAATAAATTTTATTGCTGAAAGATTGGATAGAGCTTTGGTGGATGTTCAATGGCGTTCTCTTCGTCCTAATGCTCGTCTTCTACATCTTCCTTGTATCAATAGTGATCATCATCCAATTCTTTTACTATTGAATACTAAATCTAGAAGATCTAAACCACCCCTGCGGTTTGAGGCAGCCTGGATTCTTGAACCAGAATTCAACCATATTCTTCAAGACAATTGGAATAACAATGGTACTTCAAATATTCAGTTGAAGCTCAAAAACTTGCTTCCACGACTTCAACATTGGGGAAGAAACTGTATTAGAAAACTGGACAAAGATATCAGATTTGAAGAACAGCGTCTTAAGTATATTCAGATGCTACCCCCGACTGATACTAATTATGCTGAAGAAAGAAATATACAAATGATTCTCAATAAACTCTATTATCAGAAGGAAATTTATTGGAAGCAAAGATCTAATATATCTTGGCTTAAGGAAGGAGATAGGAATACAAAATTCTTTCATCTTTCTGCAACTACTAGGAAGCAAAGGAATTTTATCCATAGCATCACTAATGAAGGTGGAGCTCTTATCACAGATCAATCAGAAATTTCAGCAGTCTTTGTTGATCATTTTCAAAGTTTATTCCAAGCAGTTGAGACTCAACCTGTTCCTGCACATATCTTGGCTGAACTCTCAACAATATCCTCTGCTAACAATGAATATATTAGCTCAATACCACAGGAAGAAGAAATCAGAGCTGTCATCAAAGACATGGGTTCATACAAGTCTCCAGGACCTGATGGATTTCCTGCAATTTTCTATCAAAAATGTTGGGATTTAATCAGTGCGGAGGTAATTCTTCTTATCCAAAATTTCTTTGACACTGGTGTTATGCCTCCTGACCTAAACCATACATTCATTGCTCTTATCCCTAAAGTTAAAAATCCTTCTAAACCTGCTGACTTTCGACCTATTTCCCTTTGCAATGTTCTTTATAAAGTCATTTCTAAAATCATCACTACTAGACTTCGACCACATATGAATCATCTGATAAGTTCACATCAAAATGCTTTTGTTCCAGGGCGTTATATTGGTGATAACGTCGTCATAGCTCAAGAAATCTTTCATTCAATCTCCAAGTTCTCTTCTAATAACAGTGCTTTTGCTGTTAAGGTCGACATGTCCAAAGCTTACGACAGATTAGGGTGGGGGATAATAAGTCAAGCTTTAACTGCCTATGGTATTATTGGTAAGTCTCACAATATTATCATGCAATGTGTATCAACTCCTTCTTTTTCAATCCTGGTCAATGGTGAACCTTCACAAATTTTTAAGCCAACTAGAGGCATCCGTCAAGGATGTCCTCTATCCCCCTATCTCTTCATAATGTGTATGGAAATCTTCTCTACCCTTGTAGGAGCGTAAAAAGTGCTTCACAGAATGAGTCAAAGTGATAGATCATTCTATTCAAATTGATCTACTTTACGCCGCAGGGAGGTTAAACACTTTACGCCCAAGACAAGGCTAATCGCTTTTTACGCCTAAAGCAGCCGGGGTCAAGACAATGGTTTTACGCCTAAGATAGGCTAACCCTCTTTTTACGCTAGACAAAGCTGTTAAAATCTCGCATTTAATGCAAAGTCTGAAATGAAGATATTGATGATGGCATATACCACAGATTTCGAAGGGATTTGTTTTATACAGAGACCAATGTTGTCGTTTAGTATGTGGACTGAGCTACTTTACGCTCACACTATGGCTTCTTTTACGCACGGAGATTATATGAGTTTTTACGCTCGAAAGTCGACGTGTGCGTAAAGTCTATTTGGGCTACTTTACGCTCAAGGTTATTCAATAACCACTTTACGCAGGAAATCTATGACAGGGCTGTTTTACGCCTAGTCCACTGCTTTACGCTCAGAGTACATTGCGATTATTTTACGCCCTATTCTTCTTCATCAGTTGAGAACGTGGTCTGCCTACATGGCTTTCATGCCACACATCTCGAAGAACGTGTGTACGTGCATCCTATTCTTACTGAAATGATGGGACACGTGTCAACATATACAGACGATGACTTCAGTCGTGGGTGACAGTTGTTAGCGTAAAAACGGAATTTTTGCTGAGTTTTTACGCACAAGAGCCCAAGTCTATAAATAAACTGATTTTCTCATAACACACACACAGAGACAGGAGAAAAGAGAGAGATTAGAACTTAGAGATTTTTTATTCTCTAGAGCATTCTTCTTCAACCTTCCTTTCAGAACAGAGTGAAGCAAAGCAGGAAAGCATTCGGCCTCGCCATCAGTGCCCAAGTGCGTCGATACCTTTCTGGTGACTTAGTTCTTCCAAGTTGTTCATCTTCAAGCAGCGATCTTCATCATTATCGTATGGTCCAAGGAACAAAGTGATCATTTACAGATCAGACTTCTACAGCAATACTTTCCTAAAATCAAATTTGTACTTCTTGTACTCTTCCTCGTTTTATTTTCAAAATCCGACTTCCAGGTATTTTGTTAAGTGAAACAAAAATGGCAACTCTGCTGGGGACGACCTTCTCCTCTGACGAGGAGGCAATTACTCAATACGATGATGTGTCGATTGGATCGACAAAGAAGACTCTGGTTGTACACTTCGATCAGACTGCTTATGAAGGGATGCTCCGAACTGGGGGTGGTTCTCGCTACTCCAATGTTCAAAAATCTCGCAAAGCACTAAAAAGTTTGGATTCCTAAATCCAAAATAGCTTCTGATCTCTCTGTTGCTGCTAGTGGCAAGGGAATTCTTTCCACTCCTGTCGTAGGGGCTCCCATTTGTAACGAGGCAGTCCTTACTTCAGAGTTGCACTCAAAGTGTGACGATTTATCTCCCGTTTGTAACGGTGAAGATAATCAGGTTTCACGTCCACTGCGTAAGAACCAGGTTTTACGCTCAGTGGGTAAAAACCAACTTTTACGCTCAGTACATAAAGATGAGTCTCCCATTTGTAATGGGGCAGACTCTAACAATTGTGCTTCTGGGTGTAAGAATCAGTCTTCCGTCGGTGACGTGGTAGGCTCAAATAAATTACGCTCCTCGCGTAAAACAAAATCTCCCGTTTGTGACGTGGTAGATAACCAATTTTTATGCTCTACGCGTAAAGGTAAATCTTATGTCTTTGACAGTGTAGATAAAATTCGCAATGATGTTTTTACATCTAATGTGAATGTACCTAAACGTGTGCAGCGTAAAAATATTGTTGGTAAAGCTTCAGTTCTACACCAACAGCCTTCTTATACTGCTCTACGCAAAGTACCAAATCTACAAATTACACGCAATGAAAACAGAGTCCTTCGTGCTAAAAAAATCTCAAGATTTACGCACACAACTCCAAACGCGTAGAAATGTACAATTTGGTTCTGCGAATGCAGCCAGTAATCTTCTTTATACACAGGGGACTAAACGTTTTTCTACTCCTAATGTAATAAAGAAGACTACTCCCTCCACTCCTTCTGACTTACGTGAATTACTAATGCAAAAGCGTAAGAATAGACAATCTCCGGTGACATTTCCCCAAGAAAAACATCATTATGATTATCACCAGGTTGTAATCAATTGTTGTTGTTCGGCTTCAAAACGGTCAGTTTTTGATTGATTGAGTTTTAATGTGTCTCAACAAAAAACTGAAGACCAAGAACATGAGTTGTCATATGCGTCAGTGAACATGGCATCTCATACTAACAGAGGACGACGTCCAAGACGAAATATGTCCCAAACTCCGGGTCAGCAACAGTTCAACAGACTTCTTGATTCTTTTGAGGGAGTATATCAGAACTCTCGATCAAGAAGACAAAGACAAATGCAGACTTCTGATTCAGAAGCTGGGGGTACTCAATCTTTTGAGTCCGAGACTGACAGTGTCGATTCATACTTCTATACTGATCCTTCTATATCTTCAAGAGAAGTTGAATCCTACGCTGTTAGAGATAAACAAGAGACCTCATCTGTTAATACAGAACAGCGTCTCACTGCCGTTGAGCAATCACTGAAAGACATGCTTAACATGGTACAAAACATGCATCAGATAATATTGAATCAGCAAACTGCTCAGCCGACAGTAATAGCACCAGTACCAGTAGCAACACAAACTCAAGATAGTCAAGGGGATGATATACCTTTGAATATTCAGGAGCCTGCTATTAATCAAAATTCTGCTTCTCCAGATCCTATTATTCCAGAAGATGTACCATCTCCGGTAGGGATTACGGTACACCCAACAACTATTCAATCAAGTATGCTTCCGCAAACTAGTGAGGCCATTCAAGCAGTGCGTGAACTCAAAGCACAGTTTGAAGTTTTAAGGCACAAGGATCAACTCCAGAGGTTAGGGATTAAGCAACCTTATCCTCCTCATTGGAACGATGTACCCTTTCTACCAAAATTTAAGCCATAATCCATGGTATTGTTTGATGGGAGGGCTTCTCCTAGTCAATATATCAATTATTCTGATATTATGACTGTACATCTGCAGAAAAATAATGCTCTTCTTACTCGAGTGTTCATTAGTTGTTTGACGGGTTCAGCTTATGATTGGTATCGAAGTTTACCCGACAATTGCATTTCGTCTTTCGACGAATTTAAGGCAATGTTTATCTCCTGCTTCTATGAAGGAGGTATGGAGATAAACATGTCCTCCTTGATAAAAATCAAGCAAAAGGAGAAAGAAGATACTCGGACGTTCATTGAACAGTTTCTGACAAGCGACTTTAAAGATGCCTCCTGGTATGCCAGATTCAGCACTCATTGATACATGCAAGATGAATCTGCGACCATCTATTGCTGTTTTTACGGGTTCTCAATTCACAGATTGGGCTTCATTCATCATAGCAGCAGTTTCTGCCGAGACCAATGGTAGGTTGGCTCGTGAACATGGGATGATTTTTACCTCAGATGATAGAGGAAAGAAAAGTAATCCTGGTAATAACCCCGGTAATCGTAATGTGGAAGGAAAAGATACACTCATGGTTAATCTTTCCAAGAATAAAATGATGTCGAATAGTCAGGAATCTTCCAGGCCAAAGGAAGAATACTCTTTTGATGAGAGTGATATCCCAGGGATATTTCAATGTCTGGTGAAGAGTGGCAAACTTCAGATTCCAGAGCCAAAGAGGCCCAATGAGGTGAATCTAACTGACAATCCCAAATATTGTATCTATCATAGATACATTAATTATCTTACCAGTGCTTGCTATGTCCTGAAGAAGAAAATCCAGGAGCTGATAAATGGCGGTGCTATCGCCTTAACTAATGATGACCATACGGTTACAACTAATATGGTTTCTCTTCAATTCGGGAGACTTTCCTCCACAGCAAGTAGCAGATGGAATCATCCCAATCCCGAAGGCGACGATGAAGATTGTGAATATCCCGCCTCCTAGAGAAGATAATGACGGATTGATGCCTCTTACCTTAAAGAATGGTGAAATTATGTGGGTACATCCTGACTTAATACCCGAATTGGAAAATGAAAGTAAAACTTCAAAATCCAAGAAAGTCAAGAAAGTCAAAACCTGCAACATGATTTCTCATGTTATTCCAGATCCCGACGATTCAGATTATCTATGGGATGGCGCTCCTTTGGAAGATAGACTAAGAGGATTGGACATATGTCCTCCAAGTCTAGCTCCTCCTACTAAACTCAAGCTTACTCATCAGCAGTAGTTAGCTATGAATAGTATCCCTTTATACCAGGCACAACAAGTCTTCGCTGCTTACGAAAAAGCTCCTACAGAGATTTTTCTCGTATCCCGAGTCCTTCTCCTCCTGTAGTTACAGAGACATATATTCCTCATTCTCCTGCGGATACAGAGATCTCTTCTTCTTCCTCTGTGGAACCATTTGTTAAAAGCATGTTGCCCATTCATCTATACAGTCAGCAATCTGTCCTTCTCATGAAAAAAATGGGTTATGACTTTCAGAAGGCAGAAGGTTTGAATTATGATAAAGGAATACGAATTCCTTTACAAATTCAAAATCAAAAATCCATTGTTGGATTGGGTTCTGAAATTTCTCACAACAAACCTTACAAGAAAAGGGCTAAAGGGAGGAAGACTAAATCCTGTAATATGGTACTTCCTTCTCTTGAGTCTGAAGAAGAAACTTTTACTGGAACAAGATCCGGGAAGGAGTACCACAAAGATTATGAGAGATCTTCCAAAGAAGCAGAAGATGTAGTAGAAACACTACCAGCTCAACCTTCTCCTGTTCCTGCTAAACCCTCGGTGGTTGAAAAGGGGAAACAAAAAGCAGTACGTTTTGACGTTCCATTGAAGTCTGCTTCCAGTCAGGGGGTGGTGATGAAACCTTACAAGTTTGACATTCTAGCTCAGTTAGCTAATACTCCGGCTAGACTATCCATATTTGAACTGCTTCGTCTTTCTAGAGAAAGCAGGGAGACTTTGAGTGAAGCTCTACTTTAGGCAGATTCATGCTTGGCTCAACTCAAGAGTCCTGATAATACTCCAGTGTCGTGTCCGCAATGTCATAGTGTGATGGAAGCAATTCCTAATATCACCTTTACACAAGAGGATATGCTGTTGAAGCATAACAAACATGACAAACCTCTGTGCTACACTGGGTATATTGGATCTACTGAAATTGACAGGATTTACATCGATCCTGGGTCTTCAATTAGCATAATCCTTCAAAGTATGCTAAGACCCCTGAGGATTCCTACTAGTGACCTGACTTACACTAGTACTACGATAGTTGGTTTTAACTCTGGCAAGAGTAAGCCACTGGGGAAGATTCGTCTGAAGATTCAGATTGGCGATCTGCGAACTATGGTAACCTTCTATGTTATCAACTCAGATGTATCCTACAATATTTTTCTTGGAAGACCATGGATTCATGAACACAGCATTGTGCCTTCAACTCTCCACCAATACTTTAAGTATGTGGATTCTCAAGGAGTTGTAAAGACTGAATTTGCTGATATCAATCCCTTCAAGGGTGTCGAAGCCTATTTTTCTGATTCAAGGCTTTATAAACAAGAACATGTGAAAGAGATATCAGACATAGCTGAAGATCAATCTTTTATTGAAGATCAGTCTATTAATGAAGATCCGCCAGAAGAACAACCTTTGAAGATCATGGTCAAGGGACGAATCCAATCCCAATCTGTCAATGATCAACCTTTGGTAATCAAGGTTAAAGGAAGAACTCAAGCTTCATCTGAGGAATCAGTAAATGTTCCTACTAAGAGCCAAGTTCAACCCTTTTTGATTAAAGTCAAAGGGCGTAGATCTTGTACGAATGATCCAGAACCACCATTGATCGTCAATCTTGGCAAATCTACGCAGAAGACGGATAATGGTCCACTGATGATTAATCCGAAGCGTAGCAGTCAAATCGTAAATGATGTAAATATTGATCATTCTGTACTTTTTTGATCTCAATGAAGATTTCCTTTTCGAGTACATGGCTGCCAAGTTTATTGAAAGAATGACTTTATCTCCTGATAATCAAAGTCATCAATCTAAAGGCGACATAGAACCAGAAGAAACTTTATACATCAACCATAAAGAAAATTCCTTTCCTCTTCAGGTTGATGTTGGACCTTATGCTCAAAAGTTCTTGACATCTTCTCCTTATCTACTTCCAGTATTCTCAGCTTACATGGTTCAAATTGATGATAAATCTGAGCCATTTAAAAATGACCCTTGGGCCCAACAAATGGACACTCAATGGGAACTTCATTTTGAACAGCGATAGCCACCTACAGAGGATGAGGTTGTCCAGATTGATGTCGGAGATAAAACTACATCTAAACCAATATTCATCAGTAAGAGTCTTTCTGAAGATGAAAAAGAAGAGTTGATAAAACTGATAAAAGAATATATTGACATCTTTGCATGGAGTTATGAGGATATGCCGGGTCTAGATCCTAAAGTTGCTACTCATAAGCTCAATATTTTGCCTAACACCAAGCTTGTAAAACAACAGCAACGGCACTTTAGACCAGATATGATGGATGCAATCGAAGCAGAAGTCAAAAAGTTAATCACATGTGGATTTGTTCGTGAAGAGCAACACCCGGATTGGGTTGCCAACATTGTTCATGTTATGAAAAAGAACGAAAAAGTCCGAGTTTGTATAGATTATCGAGATCTTAATACGGCTTGTCCAAAGGACGAATTTCCACTTCCCATTACTGATGTCATGATAGACAATACATGTGGTTTTGAACATATGTCTTTTATGGATGGATTCTCAGGATACAATCAGATCAAGATGCATCCAGAAGATGAGAAACATACTTCTTTTCGAACACCCCTCGCAGTTTACTGTTATACGGTTATGTCGTTTGGTCTTAAAATGCCGGTGCTACATATCAACGGGCTATGAGCAACATCTTTCAAGAGCATCTCCGGAAGACAGTTGAATGTTACGTAGATGACATCGCTGTTAAAAGTCGATCAAAAGATGATCATATTCAAGACTTAAAAACAGTATTTGAACTGATGTGTCAACATCAATTGAAAATGAACCCTACTAAGTCTTTCTTAGGGGTTTCTAGTGGCAAGTTTTTAGGATTTGTTATTACTTCCCAAGGTATCCATGTTGACCCTGATAAAGTTAAAGCAATCCTAGAAATGCGTCCTCCTCGCAATCTGAAAGAGCTCCGTGGTTTTCAAGGCCGCATTGCTTATATCAGGAGATTTATATCTAATCTCTCTGGAAGATGTCAACCTTTCTCCCGTCTGTTAAAGAAAGGTGTATCTTTTATCTGGGATGAAGCGTGTCAAGAAGCCTTCAATGATATTAAACAATATCTTACAAATCCACCTGTCCTGGTACCTCAGTGGTAGGAAAACCATTTTTGCTATATGTTCGAGCCTTGGATCATTCACAGAAAAGTAATATGGGTCATGAACAGGCGATTTATTATCTTAGTCGAATGATGGTTGGAGCTGAAAACAGGTATACTCCTGTAGAAAAGGAATGTCTGGCTTTGGTCTTTGCCGTACAAAAGATAAGACATTATGTGACAGGACTAAACTATTCATGTCATCTCCAGAATAAATCCTATTCGGGTATTGATGAGAAAGCCAAGCATTCTTAATTCCAGATTAGCTACTTGGGACGATGTTGCTAACTCCTTATGATATGATTTATGTGCCTCAAAAATCAGTAAAGGGTCAAGCACTAGCTGATTTCTTAGCTGCTCACCCTATACCAGAAACATCAAAGTTATATGAAGACATTCCAGATGAAGTCATGGATTGCAACATGATTTTGAAGAATAATATATGGCAATTATACTTTGATGGAGCATCACGAGTAGGACCTAAAGGCAATATTGTCTCTGGGGTAGGGATCGTCTTGGTTTCTCCTGACAAAATGGTCATATACCGTGCCTATTCTCTCAATGAGCCATGTTCCAACAATGTAGCAGAATATAATACTCTATTTATTGGTCTCCAAGTAGCAAAACAATTGAATATTGAGTTCCTAGAAGCTTATGGAGATTCTCAATTGATTGTTAATCAAGTTAGAGGGACTTATGAGGTCAGAAACCCTGATCTCATCCCTTACCATCAGGTGGTAGTCGAGTTGGTCCTTTCATTCAAAGGATTCTTTATTGAATTTGTACCACGTTCTCAGAAAATTGAGGCTGATGCTCTTGCTAGTCTAGCTGCAGATTTTGGCTGTTCCAATCCGAAGGTAAAACACAATTACTTTGTTGGACCGAGATCTGTGCTGTATCAAGAATAATCTGTATGTTGAACAAAGTTATACTACAGAGGTTAGTTCCCAACAGAGGGATTGGAGAACTCCATTCATTGACTATACGGTTCATGGAATTTTGCCTGAAGATCCAAAAGAAGCTGCATCAATTAAGAGACGATCATTTCAATTTTATTATGATTCGTCTTTATATATGTTATATCGTCGATCATATGATGGACTCTTACTGCGTTGTCTCTCAGAAAGTGAAGCTAAACAAACACTACGAGAGGCTCATGATGGTGTTTGTGGTGCCCATCAACCAGGTCCTAAATTACAAGACTGTATTCGAAGAATGGGGTATTATTGGCCTTCTATGATAGTATATGCTGTAGACTATGCCAGAAGATGTAAAGCATGTCAGATTCATGCTGATTTTATTCATCAACCATCTAAATTTCTATATCCTACAACAGCTTCTTGGCCCTTCGAAGCTTGGGGTATGGATATCATTGGTCCTGTTAACCCTCCTTCTGTTAAAAGACATCGGTTCATATTAGCTATAACCGATTATTTTTCTAAGTGGGCAGAAGCAGTTCCTCTTGTTGAAGTGAAAACATCTAATGTGATCAGCTTCATCAAACATTATGTCATTTATCGCTTCGGGATTCCTCGACGAATAATTTATGACAATGGTCCACAATTCGCCAGTCAAGCATTTTATCGGTTCTGTGATAAGAATCGAATTCAAAATTTGGCTTCTACGGCTTATAATCCAGCTGCTAATGGTTTAGCTGAAGCTTTCAATAAGACGATCATTAAACTTCTCAAAAAGTTTGTCTCTTCTAATAAACGTGATTGGAATGAGAAACTTGGAGAATGTCTATAGGCTTATCGAACAACAGTCCGAACTCCTACTGGTTTTACGCCATTTTTATTGGTTTATGGATGTGAGGCTGTTCTTCTCTTGAAAATCCAAATTCCATCTCTACGGATAGCCATTGCTAATGAGCTAACTATAGAGAATAATGATCGCTTACGACTCCAAGAACTTGAAGGATTGGATGAGAAGCGTCTTCAAGCACAACAGCATATTGAGCTATATCAAGCCCGTATATCTCGAACTTTCAATCGTAAAGTTAAAGAGAGGGTATTCAAGGTTGGCAAACTAGTATTGGCTGTTCGAAGACCAATGGTGATGACTCACAAAAGCAAAGGGAAATTCCAAGCAAAATGGGAGGGTCCTTATGTTATTGAGACCGTATTTTCTAATGGTGCCTATCGGTTATCAAAGCCAAATGGAGATCTGCTCATGATGCCTATCAATGGTAAATTCCTCAAGAAATACTATGTATAAAGAAGAAGGCTGATAAAAATAAAATTCCTTCATTTATTTTTGTTCTGAACAAAATTTTAAGGACCACTGCCTCCCTTATTGAATACATAATCAGCCAATGCTTTGAAGACATCGTTGCCTGAGTTCATGAAAAGTCTGCAGGCAGCCGTCCTTAGCGCTTCTTCTTCAGGAATCTTCCCTGGCACTACTAAGAAAGCAAAGATATCTTGTGGTGGCTTAGGAATAGAAGAGTTCTCGCTTACTTCGGTTGGTCCTGTCATAATTGACTCAGCGGAGTGCGTCTCGACGACGTCCTTAACTTTCCTGGAGACTTCATTCTTTTGCCCCATACCCTTGAAGACATTTCCAATAGACGAGCGGAAATAAGAATGAAATGTTACAAAGAGTTTTCGCCTATTTATAAGAGAAATCTGTTGATGAACCGGTCTTCGAAAACGACCTTTCATTCCCGAAAAAGTCTATCCGTCCATTCTATCGGGTTCA
Organism: Iris pallida; assembly: GCA_029216955.1. Classification (NCBI taxonomy): domain Eukaryota; kingdom Viridiplantae; phylum Streptophyta; class Magnoliopsida; order Asparagales; family Iridaceae; genus Iris; species Iris pallida. The sequence goes on from JANAVB010004788.1 coordinate 23,506, forward strand.
TTCATTTAATTATGGAATTGAATCAATGTTCTCTTTTCCCGAAAGTTACGTTGATTCATTCATACATTGATATGGACCTATATTCTCATGACATATGTCTCCTTATTTCCCAGCTACCAAGGTTTGGTTAAGCTGGTTTCTTGTCTCCCGGGAGAGGGATTTTAAATCTTCTATTTTATCAATTGATTAAAAAGTAGGATTCGTTATTTATCATGTCTTTATGACCTCTGAATGAATATTAAATCCACTTACTTTCCTTATCTATCATTTCCATCTGACCTCTGTATAGATATTAATCTACTTTTCTTTGAGTTCTTACATACTGTCATGTCCATATTACCTCTGATAGTATTGTATACTCTAAAAATAGAAAGCAAGATTTCATTATCTATCATGTTCATATCACATCCAGATAGATACAAATCACTGAGCATAGAAGACTTATCATTCCCATTCCCATATCATCAAAAAAAAGTCTATTACATTTCTTAGACTTTCTTACAAGTTATAATGGAAATCTACTACATTCTCGGATTTTCATTCTATACACACAACGATAGCCTAATGGAGATCTATTTCTTCTTTGGATCTTCTTCGTCGGATTCGTTGTTGGTGTCAATTCCTTGCTGTCTGAGCCTCTGTGGCGACCAGAACAGTAGGAATCAAACTCTGGTCTTCTCTTTCAGACGAGAGAAGAATCCCAGGGTATGGCAGCCCGAAGACGTGTTGCTGCCAATACAACTGGTGGAGGAGTGGCGGCCTCTCAAAGGAGATAGAAATGTATCCAGCATTGGGATACAATTCCTAGTCCTGCCGTGAAAGGGACTCTACTACCCGATTTCTCAGGATAGAGTTGACTCCACCATCCAACTCTCCGTGTATAAAGGCTCTTCCTACCAACAGAGGAAGATCCTTCTATCTCACGAAGAGTTCTGAGTTGTCTGATTTGTGCGTCAAAAGCGCATGAGCTCCCTGATGTTGATGCCAGAAGCACGCTCTCCACAGCGTCAAAGTCACCAATGCCGGTTCTGGAAAAGCTCTTTAGCCAAACTTCTGCAGAAAATAACAAAGAAGGAGTGTTTTAAACAGAAGTACCATCAGACGCACTATTCAGTAAGGCTTTTACGCTAGTGCTTCAGCAAGGCTTTTACGCTAGTGCTTCAGCAATGCTTTTACCCCAGTGCTTCAGGTGTACCACTATTTAGTAAAGCTTTTTACGCCAGCACTTCAAAAACTTTAAAGGCAGATAATTGCTTGCGATCAGACTTACCACTTAGGTCAAACGGTTTGGCTCTAATAGTAGATGAATCAACATCTGGTGATCGGGCGTACAAAGGAACGCCATTGGAAAGCATCGCCATTGTCATTTGTTGGAGAACGACATCGCAAAAAGTTATCTTCAGAGGAATGAGAATGAAAATACATGAGACATTCTCGACTATTTATAAAGACTGAAGAAACTGTTGGGAGTCTATTTCGGGAAAAGATCCTATTAAAAGGCTCTCGTAACCACAAGACAGACACCACGTGTCGGTTTGTTTCTTGGGAATGAACAACCATAGAAGCATTCAAAAGAAGTGTTGAACAGTTCTATGTACCAAACAGATGAGATTAACATCAAAACTTTATTTATAAAAAGGGGGAGTGGACCCCTACATATAAGAGAGTCGTAATACATGGAATATCATTTTCCCTCTCCTTCGTTGGGTTGACGAAGGGAGGCACCTAACTCGCACATGTTGCAAATCCCAGAGTGATGCATCAGATTTAAAAACGCTTCTGCATCTCCTGAGCCCTCATATGCAGTCGAGGAACCACCATCGATGCGACTGAAGACTGCCGGAGTTAATCCAAAGCACTCTACAAAGTTGCGTGCACGCTCAAAGTCAATCCTGAGCCCGAAGCCTCTTCATTGTTAATCTCCTTCTTTGGCGCCATGTCACTATGGAGATGAATGACAAGAGTGAAGAATTTCTCCTTATTTATACGATTAAATCAACTCTCCATATTCCTCATTGGAAACTGTTCATTATTAATGCAAACTCGGGGAAGTGAAAAGGCGTTCGAAGGTTTCGAGAAGAAAATTTATTGTGACGGTTAAATGTTGACCGACACTATTTAATGATATTTTACGCCGACTGTTGGATATCCCCGCTTTTACGCGGATGACTGTTGCGTATCCCAAATTTTACACTGACCGGTCAAATCTCAACTTTTACGCTGCTGTTCAAAGTGTTTCGAATTATGAAGACATTCGAAAACTTTGAAGGGGATCTTGTAGGAGCGTAAAAGTGCTTCACAGAATGAGTCAAAGTGATAGATCATTCTATTCAAATTGATCTACTTTACGCCGCAGGGAGGATTAAACACTTTACGTCCAAGACAAGGCTAATCGCTTTTTACGTCCTAAACCAGCCGGGGTCAAGACAATGGTTTTACGCCTAATATAGGCTAACCCTCTTTTTACGCTAGACAAAGCAGTCAAAATCTCGCATTTAATGCAAAGTCTGACATGAAGATATTGATGATGGCATATACCACAGATTTCGAAGGGATTTGTTTTATACAGAGACCAATGTTGTCGTTTAGTATGTGGACCGAGCTACTTTACGCTCACACTATGGCTTCTTTTACGCACGGAGATTATATGAGTTTTTACGCTCGAAAGTCGACGTGTGCGTAAAGTCTATTTGGGCTACTTTACGCTCAAGGTTATTCAATAATCACTTTACGCGGGAAATCTATGACAGGACTGTTTTATGCCTAGTCCACTGCTTTACGCTCAGAGTACATTGTGGTTGTTTTACGCCCTATTCTTCTCAGTTGAGAACATGGTCTGCCTACATGGCTTTCATGCCACACATCTCGAAGAACGTGTGTACGTGCATCCTATTCTTACTGAAATGATGGGACACGTGTCAACATATACAGACGATAACTTCAGTCGTGGGTGACAGTTGTTAGCGTAAAGACGAAACTTTTGCTGAGTTTTTACGCACAAGAGCCCAAGTCTATAAATTGACTAATTTTTCTCATAACACACATACAGAGACAGGAGAAAAGAGAGAGAGATTAGAACTCAGAGATTTTTGATTCTCTAGAGCATTCTTCTTCAACCTTCTTTTCAGAACAGAGTGAAGCAAAGCAGGAAAGCATTCTGCCTCGCCATCAGTGCCCAAGTGCGTCAATACCTTTCTGGTGACTTAGTTCTTCTAAGTTGTTCATCTTCAAGCAGCGATCGTCATCATCATCGTATGGTCCAAGGAACAAAGTGATCATTTACAGATCAGACTTCTACAGCAATACTTTTCCAGAATCAAATTTGTACTTCTTGTACTCTTCCTCGTTTTATTTTCAAAATCCGACTTCCAGGCATTTTGTTAAGTGAAACAACCCTCATTTACATTTTGGTCAGAAACTCCCTTTATGAGAGTATTACTCTTCGCAATTCCCCTCTTCAATACTCACACCTTGCTTTTGCAGATGATCTCATCATTTTTGGTAAATGCTCTTTACACAATATATATCAAATCAAGGTCTTTCTCAAAACTTTTGAAAAATCGTCAGGACAATATATCAACTATGACAAATCTTCTGTATTCATCTCCACAAAAGCAGATCCTATCATGAACTTTATAAACATCTCTTAGGAGTACAGTTTATGCTACTCAATGGTAAATACCTGGGTCATTGCCTTCTTTCCAAAAACAGAATCAATACTTACTCTCATCTTCTTACCACAAGTAATTCTAAACTGCAACGATGCCGCAGGAAATGCCTTTCTCATGTGGGTAGAACAACACTTATCAAATCTACTCTTTCGTCCATTCCAACATATTATTTATCTTCCTATCAAATTCCCAAGAAGATTACTGAAGCACTTGCAAGAGATCATGCAATTTTTGGTGGGATTCAGTCGACAAGAGACGAATCCATTTCTCTGATTGGAGTATTTTTTTATAATTAAACCAAAGTTTCAAGGAGGTTTAGGAATAAGAGATCCACATATTTCTAATCTATCCCTCATGCTTAAGCTCACTTGGAGATTCCTCACAAATCAAAGTTCTACCTGGGCTTCTACTCTACAAAATAAGTACATGTCTACTTCATCATTCTGGACTACTACTATCCCACGTTCTTCTTCCTGCATATGGTCCAGTATCATCAAGAGTAGGGAATACTTGATAGATAACATACTCTGGTCTGTAGGTGATGGTTCACAAATTAACATATGGCATGACCCATGGGTGCCCTCTATTCAGAATCATAGAGTTGAAGGATTTGAATTTAGTTCTCAATGGGCTCAGCAAGTTTCAGATCTCATTCACAAGCCGTCATTCACTTGGAAGTTTCATTTGATTCATATGTTTTTCCCGCCTCATGAAGCCAATGCTATCTTGAAGATTAAATTATCTGTCAACTGCAAATCGGATAAATTATGCTGGAAACATACTAAGGATGGAGAATTAACTACCAAATCAGCATACCGTACAATCTATGAGAAATTACACCATGATACTCAGTATACTTCTAATGAAGGCTTTAAAGAATGGAGTAAATTATGGTCCCTGAATTACATCAGTCCAAAAGTGCTAATATTTGTTTGGCGTGCCCTCACCAATTCCCTGCCTACTCATGCCAACATTCATCGAAGAATCAATGAGATCGACTCAACCTGCCCTCTATGTCACGTACATATTGAGAACACTAATCATCTTCTTTTTCAATGTCCAAAAATAGGTGCATCCTGGGTACACACTCCTTCAATCAATGGACTGATTCAGAATGATTCCTCAATATCATTCATTGTATCAACTCTATTGAAAGGGGGATCGGGATAAGATTTCAATATGCTTTTACTTAATGTGGCATATTTGGAAGGCAAGGAATAAAGCTATCTTTGAGCATTTACCCATCAATGCAAGGAAAATCTTTGAAGACGCTACTACACTGATGAAGAGACATGAAGTTATTACCAAGGACATCTCTGTCTTGGATCCTCGTCATCAACACTCTACAACAATGTTCCATGGACTCCTCCACCTGCCAATTATCGTAAAATCAATTTTGATGGTGCATATTTGGATGGGAGAATGTCTGCTGCTGCTGTTCTTCGTGATACCCATGGAAACTTTGAGATGGGTTTATCAAAAACTGAAGAAGGAGGTTCACCACTGGAAGCTGAGGCACTGGGTCTTCGCTTGGCATTGAAAATTTGCAAAATTCTTCATCTTCATAATTCTCTTGAAGGGGATTGCAAGATTTTGATTGATTCTAGCAATACAATTGAGTCTATTCCCCTTTGGCAAGTTCGACACATTATCGAAGATGCAAGAGCTACATCGAAATCGGATTCATCCATTTCTTTCTGTTTCACAAATAGGAATGCTAATCAATGTGCTCATACATTAGCGTCTTATGCATTGCTTAACAACTCTTCTAATTTCATTTGTTCTTATGAAGTTATTCCACCTTGTATTTCAGCCCATGTCACACTAGACATGAACTCTGTATTTACATGACTTTATCAATGAATTCCTGTTCAAAAAAAAAAAAATCTCATGTAAATATGAATCAGTTGTTTACAATGAGCATATCTGTGTACATGTTCAGTCTTCTTAGTCAATTGTGGCAGAAGTCTTTGCTGAAAATTTGTCTATCATACTTTTCTGAAATTTGCTGAAAGTACAACTTATTGTTCTTGTACTTGTGGTGTTAATTTGTCAAGTACTTTGTGTCCATCACCAAAAAACAATGATATGAACAACACTCGGAACTTCCCCAAGTCCTTTACAGAATCCCTTCCCCTCTCTATTAAGGGTCCTCCCTCAATTATTAGTTACTGTATCCTTTTCTTAACACCTTGCTCCCTGTTTCCTTTTGTCTACCTCTCATCTTGGTAGCACCTTAAACTATCACGTCATTCCTTGTGACTGGTGCACCCATTGTTCTCTGTTAGACATGTTAGCAGCATCTCAATTGAATTTCAGAGTCATAGCCTTAATAGAAGCCACGCAGTCATTGTTATGGGATGGACATGCTTATATTGATGGTTCGCTCATCATGTATTGGATCTCCAATGATCAATCTGATGCTATATTAAATTAATTAAAAATCATTTTGAGTCATATGCCTCCTATGATTATTCACTTTAATACTATAGCAGCGATTTTCACTTTCTGACTTATGCTCTCTAGTCTTCCTTTCACAAATTAACTTGTACGTAACTGTGAGCACTGGTAAATGAATGTATTAAAATTAACATTAGCTTTTTCATATCCTTGACAGGAGTCTTAGAAATTGCGGCTTACAAGGGAATTTTCCTGACCTGAGTGGAATACCTAACCTTGGGTACCTGTAAGTGCAAAATGTGTTTGGTGCCACGCTGTGAAAGAGATAAAGATGGACGTGCATTCAAATTGTCATTATTTGAGATAATAATTTGTTACTATTATTCTTTCTTTTATTGTGGACTATTCATGATGGAAGCTAAGAGATTGGCAATTATGATGTTGCAGAGATCTGAGCCACAACCAGTTGACAGGATCCATACCTTCTAATAAGCTATCCAACAATATTACGACAATGTATGTATTAGTTCCTGACCTCTAGACTAAGAGTAATTTAAACGTGCCAGTATTTATTCATTATCTAGACTCTAGAAACTTGTCAAAGTGTATATGTACTTTTTTAAGCCACTTCTTAGACTTACTTTCTGAAACATATTGCAGTGACCTGTCAGACAATCATCTTAACGGATCCATTCCTTTAAATTTTTCCGGTCTTTCAAACCTCCAGCGATTGTAAGTATACTTATATCTTTTTCCTATTGATAATTACAGGTTTATAAGTCGTCGTCTAAGCCTTTCCCATCAGAATGGGGTCGTCTGTAGAGCACAAAAAGCTCCATAAAAGAATTGACAAATATTTTATGCCTGGCTAATGTCAACCCTCTATGATGGTGGACACCAGTTGGAGGGTAGGTAGACTTACCTTTTGGTTATGCAGTTTAAGCTCATGCAACCAAGGAGCAATTATAGGTTCCTAACTGTCATTTGTTTTCTCCAGTTATGAATTGTAAAGCGCTCCCTTCCTAAGAGGATTCATTCTAAGATTTAATGCACATTTGTACATGATTTAGCCAAGAACTCTGGACTCACTCTCATTTCCATCGAATCTACTGAAAGTGCTTCACCCCACAGTTTGCTAGTAATGTAATGCACAAGGAAAGCATCCTTCTAAAACTTGGTCTCCAGTTGCCTGCTCAGCTGCATTATCGTTATCATACTTCCTTGTACAGGTTGGCTAAGTGTTGTTGTGCCTCATGACACTACCGATAGTGAATATAGCTCCTCTGAGGGACATGATCGGTTTTCTGGCGACCCCTTGCCAGAATTCGGACTTCCTATGGCACTACCAAAATACAGTAAATTAGCGACGGAAAATTAGCGACGGACAATGTCCGTCGGAGATAGCGACGGCTTTGTGTCAGCTAGCCGACGGAGTACCGACGACAAGCCTTTACATTTTTTATTTTATTTTTAGGGGGAGAAAAGGTCGATGATCCGTCACTAGGGCGTCGGAGATATAGCGACGGATACCAAGCCGCCGCTATGCAGTCGATTATTTGCGAGAATTGTGGAAAGAATTGGCGGGACAATTCTTCGACTACGTAGCGACGGATATTCAGTCGGCAAGCATCAAAAAGAGACGACTAACAGGCGACGGATAAAATCCGTCGCTAAATATACGTTCCAGACTTAAATTGAAACGACGGGAGAACTTTTCGCACTCCCAAATTCACAACCAATGTGGGACGAGCATGGATACTTTGACAAAGGATACCACCATGCTGTCAGGAACCTCTCACTCGAGCTCTACACGAAGGATATCCACTTGAGCTCTGGAGCAAAGTTTTGGCTCGGATCACGAATCCGTTGACGGAGCACATCCACCATGCTGTCAGAAAAAAATAGTAACGGTGAGAGACCCATCTGAGTAGGACGTACTCTGATAATATCTCTTCCAACACTCAATCCCACTAATATCATTCTTGTAAAGGTGATCTCTCAGAATATACGTCTTACTCAGATGGATCTTGTCACGACCCGCACCCTAGAGTAAGGACACGAGAAGTGGGTACGTCCAGCCTACGCCGCAGTGTCGGCGGTAGAACGCTGTCCTAGGTCAATCATCTAACAATATAAAGTACCTGTACAGTTTTTACTCTCCGAATGGAGGTGACAAACAGAATACAATCTCAATCATCTAGGTAGAAGAATTACAGATAGATAGATAGACAGATGGTAACTCAAGAGAACAGTACAATAGATAAAATAAGTCCAAGTGTCTAGGATAACATAACATCAGAATGTCAACTCATAATACAATAAGTCTAAGAGTCTATATATCTCAACATCTCAAAATACAACTCAGATGTGAGGCAAAATGATAATACAGAAAAGACTATCTAGCTAAACTAGCCTAGACTAGGGGCAACATCCTCAGCTGCAGGTGGATCCTGCTGAGGGTCCACAACATAAGTATCATCTAGTCCTGCTCCATAATAGGTAGACACCAGGACCTCATCCTCATCCTCTGTAATATTTTCAACAGGTCCAGTCAGGACAGGAACGAGCACAATACATCTACGCAGTGCATAGTATGATAGGAAATATAAAGCATGCAATAGAGTAAAATAAAGGAAACGTTGAAGGAAGATACATGTAGCAAAAGAGATAACTGTAATGAAATATCTACTATAATAGAGAACTAGCAGTGTCTAGTGAGTCAGAGTAAAATATAGACATGTGAAATGGCATAGGAGATTCATGGCTACAGCTAAGAGTGATTCATGACTATAGCTACTGGGGTAATATCCACATGACTATTTCTACCCCCATCCCCAATCAATACACAAGGATCCATTCAGGTTATGTTAAGATTCGTGATAAGCCCATAAATGGAAGATTCATGAGAGGCTCTGTGAATATGAGAGTACATGAGTCACAAGCGATTCGTGAATCTATGAAAGCATAGAGATACATGATGATTCGTGAAAAGCACAAACATGCTATATCTGATGCTTCCGAGGGGGATAACATCTCATGAAAAGATTCATATAGTACCAATTCGTGATAACAATCGTGTCAGCATCAAGTAAAATAATCTAGAGCAAGAATATAAATCCTGGCAAATATGAAACGGTTAGAGAATGTACTCGCCTGATAACTGAATGTCTGAAGAGGATATATTGTCTGAGGAGAGGTGTATGGCTCCTAATCAGAGCAATACAAGTCACAATGTATCCACAATGGTAAAAATAAAGTATACAATGCATACTACATGATTCTAGGTCAATCTGGTCAAAAGTCAACTCTTGGTCAACATTCTAATCAAACTAGTCAAATAAAGTCAAACAAGGTCAAACAAGTCAAATACTAGTCAACATGATCAATCTGGGTCAAGTCTAGGTCAAACTTAGACCAACTAAGGTTTTGGTCAAACAAAGACTAGTCAGTAAGGTAATTGGGTCAAACATGGTCAGACTAGTTAAACTAGACATTTTTAGGTCAATTAGGTCATGGTTTGACCAATAGTTGACTTTAGTCAACCATGGTCAACAAGGGTCAACTTGCTGGTCAACCTAGGTCTAAGCCTATTGGTCAACTCCAAACTCACTAACCATAGACCATAGGCTAGTAACTAGGTTCCATAGGCTAATACCATATAGGTATCTACCTTATAAATATATATAATATATATATTATATATATATATGACTTACATATATATATATATTAGGCTATGTGTCATAGGTTTCTATATAAACCTATATCTAGAAGGTCATTTATATATATACATATCTATATATATACCCCACTATACCATATAACCAAATATAAATAATACATATACTCACTATATAACATATATAACATATATATAAATAGCTAACATATACATAATACATTTTCATATATATATATATATATATATAATATATATATATATATATTATTATATTAATATAATAAGCCCATATATATACCCTCACTATATATACACCAATGTATATAGTTGTTAATATAACATATATATTAATATATATATATAGATATATATTATATATATATTATAGAGGGAAATAGAGAGAGAGATGTGAGAGAGTGAAAGAGAGAATTAGAGAGAGTGAAGGAGAAAACAGTGAGAGAGAGAGAGAATGGGCTGGACAGGAAAGGGGGGTGTCCTCTTCTCTTGGGATGCCCAAAGCTCCACAATCCTTGATTGCAGGCCCTAACTAGTATCCTCTAGTGTAGGGGAGTCCAATGCAAGAAACTAGAGGTGATTTGGATCAAAAATGATCAAGTTGTGTAGGTTTGAAGGAATGGGATTTTTCTAGGATTAAAATTCATGTAAAAATGTTCATGAATGATTTGATGGGATTATATAGGATGTGTGGCTGCTAGGGGGTGTCTTGGCCGGCCATGGCAAGGGGGTGTTCCTTGGCTTTCCTTCTAGGTTAAGGCAAAGACTTTGGTGTAAAAGTCTTGATATTTTGAGTAATTCAAGCAAAATATCCATAAAGGCATCCTAAGATATTTATACCACTTTAACCCTGATAATTATCCATCCTAAAGCTTCTAGGTTAGTAGCTAACCTCTAGATTAGTGCTAAACTAGGTTAGGGACTAACATGACACTAATCATAATAAATATAATAAAAACACATAAATCTAAATAATTTCAAATAAATCCTAGAAAATTACCAAAATACCCTTTAGGCTAAAAAACCCTAATTTGATGTTCTAAACCTAGGCTAGGCTCACATGATCATGGTTAGTCTCTAGGTTATGAAATCTCTAGGGTTTACACTAGGGTTATAATAGTAAGTCACAAAGTCAAGTCATGACTTAGAAAATGGTTTTAACTAACTAAAAATCACCAAAAATCATATATGACTATAATACCATTAATAAATAATAAAATAATAATTTTCAAAAATATCCCAATTTCAGAAAACTGGGTGTTACAAGTCTACCCACTTAAAATAATTTCGTCCTCGAAATTTAGATGGTCGTACTCCTCCTAGGTCAAACCTCCAACAATCAGGGACGAAACCACTACCTAGCAACATGCAAGGTCACAAGCAAAATATGGATAGTAGACCTATATTGGGTCATATCCAAAATTGGCTGGCAGTTTTAGGTCATAAGGTGTCCTTAATCCAATCGAAATCAAAAGTAACTCCATGGGGTAAATCAGGATGGAGTCTCGGGTCAGGAAATTGTACTAAGCAAATGAAGCACACAATGGTATGCCTGAGTGGGACACTAAGGTCATGGGTGTAGAGTGTCATGTCTAGGTCATGTATGTGAAATTAGTTTTGAGAAAATAACTAGTCTTGTGCTCCTAATTTAAAAGTCATGGTAATGTGCCTACGATGATCATAATTTAGAGTGGGAAAGGTCTATGGCCTAAATTGAACCAAAATCATGATGAAATAGTAGTATAAAAGACAGGTTAGGTGGGACAGTCCTGGTCATAGGTATAGACTAGGAAGATAAGGAAACAATAAATCACAGGACTAAAAGGGTTACCATTTTATGGTCAGTGCTACTCTATCAAAAAGGTATAGCATATACATTAATTTATTTAGAGGAAATTCTTGACAAAAGAGTTTAGTCAAGAATTATATTAATAGCTAAAGCTTCTACTCCTACTCCTAAGTAAGAGATGAAGAAACAAACAACAATCGACAAATCAAAAGAACTACCAGGTCAAAACTGATCACTAATAAAGAACAGGTAGAGCAGATGGAATTGGATTTTAAGATATATAATGAAGCAAGGTGGGAATAGAATTTAAAAGAACAGAACCTGCAAGCACATCGCCAACTGCCTGAGCATCCTCAACTGTCATGGCGTAGGCTCGCCCCTGCTGACCCTCTTCCAGCCTGCTGCTGAAACTGTAAAAATCTCTGCTGCTGTGGCTGTAACGGTCCTCTCTGCTGCTGTCCTACCGGAGCCTTGGCTCCTGCTCCTGGTGCTGCTTCCTGTGCTACTCTGCCTGTGTACTGGGAACACTCCCTCAGCTGGTGGTCCGCTGCCCCCACATAGTAGGCACCAGCCCAACCTCTTCCTGCACTCTCCCCATCCATGTCCCGGTTTCTTACAGTAGGGACAACTGGTATCTGCTGTCTCGGGGCCTGCTGTAGCTGCCTCGCGCTGATACTGTGTGGCTGCCTCTACTGATGCTGATAGTGAGGCCTCTTGGCCTGACCTCCACTGCTGCCTGCTCCCTGTGTATCACGGCCCCTCTTGAGCTTCAGCTCAAGATCATCCTCAGCTGCCATCTCTCCTGCCAGAATCTCCTCAAAAGTGCATTCTTGTCACTCTTGGTCAAGGACTTGACTTCCTTGACCAAGCCCTTCCTGAACCTCCTCGCCTTCGCTGTCTCGCTAAGGCCCTCTACAAATCTTCTCAACCGCAAAACTCACCGGAATACTCCTCTACAGTGGTTTTCCTGAAACAGGTTCTCGAACTGGGTCTCCAAGGCACCGACTGCCTGATCCAGGAACAAACTTTCCCTTGAAGAGCTCCTTGAAAGCTTCCATGTTTGTCCTGGAGTGCCTACTCTCGGGTCCGTCTGATACCAGTACGGGCAAGATCCCGCATCTGGCTGGCTGCTGCCTC
>JANAVB010004789.1:17500-22500 GCA_029216955.1 Iris pallida
ACTGAGTCAACAAGCCGTAGGTATTACATAGTGGACCGCAAGGAGCGGGGCACTACATAATAACCCACCAAGAAAAAGTTTTGTCCTCAAAACTTAAGAAACAAAACTCACCTCCACTATTGTTGCATTCTGGGTCAAGCAACGTGGAGAGATTGAAGACGCGCGCATTAGTCCGCTGCGGCTGGTTGTGCGGATGGTCTCTAAGCGGCGGTGGGCCTGGCAGTTGCCCACGCTCTTCAGTGTCATCTTTATTCTGATCCGTTCTATTCTTTTTCGGGCAATATTTGACTGAATGGCCCTGTTGGCCACAACGAAAACAAGCGTTGTTAGCGGCACGACAGTCCTCTTTGACGTGCCCACTCTTGCCACAGTGACTGCAACTCTGGCCATTCCCATAGCGGCAGTCTTCTTTGACATGCCCTCGACGACCGCAGAAGCCGCATACAGGCTTGTTGTTTTGTTCCCCGTCAGTCTTTTTCTCTCCGTCATGATATCTCTTGACGGGCTGATTCCGACTGTTCTGCGCTTTGTTGGACGCTTTCCTCTGCTCGAACTGTTCTACCTGGAGCGCCGCCTCAAAGGCTTGAGAATAGGACTCGCATTCTCGATTCAGCACACTTAACTGGATGTCGTAATTCAGACCTTCCACGAATCGATTTATGCGAGTCTGTTCCGTGGGGAGCCAAGCAGCGGCAAAATTTGCCAACTTAGCAAATTCAGATTCATAGTCCTCCACGGACATATCCCCCTGTTTCAGTGTGATGAAGTCATCCTCCATCTTCTTGCTCATGGCTCGAGGCAGATATTGATCGAGAAATGCCTTCTTGAACAAGGCCCACGAGATCTTTCCATTCCTAGCCGTTGCGAGCAGCGCCGGCTTCTTCGCCTTCCACCAGTCCTTCGCCCGCAGCCGTAGGAGCATAACGGCACAGACTACCTTTTTGCTACTTGGAACTCCTATGAACGCGAACAGAGTCTCTATTTTATCAATCCAGTCCATCACCTTGTCGGGTGACGTCCTGCCTTGAAATTCTGGAGGTTTCGCGTCCAAGAAGTCCTTTGGCCTAAAGACAGTGTGCCTTTGCGCTGGCTGGGGCTCTTCACCCTCTACGGGCTCGATCTCGGGCGTTCCCGTCTGTTCCGTCGCTGCGGTGGCATCTCGATTTGCCGCAAGCGCCGTGACAAGCTGGGTCAGGGCATCCAACTGCTTTTGTTGGGCAGCCGCTCGGGCCTGGTGTATTTGGTTGTTTTCCTCACTATCCTGCCTTTGCAGCTCCAACATTCTCATGATCCGTTCTATCGGATCGGTCGAGCCAGAGGCACGAGGAGGAGCCATTTCTCTACAAAACAGTATAACTTCTGTCAGTCTCATAAAATATTATGGACTTATTGTATGGGGCATTGGTTTTCATAACTCAAAATCGGGACACTTTTTGAAAGCCGTCAAAGTACTTTATATACTTTTTGAAAACGATATTTGCAAGAGGCCAAGGACGTAAAACCGTGCTCTGATACCACTTTGTCACGCCCCGATCCCGCTAGGGTCGTCCGTCTTGCTTGGATCCCTGCGGGATCGATCGTCCTCGCTAAGGCGTGATGCCGTGCAAGCCTAAGTTGCGCTTGCACAAGGCCATGTACCTGCACAAAAACAACTAGTCAAGCAAAAACACACGCACGCACCCATTAGTCAAGCAAAACACACGCACGCACCCATTGCAGAAAACCAAATGTTGGACACAGAGATTTGAAATGGAAATACTCATTTTATTCATAGCTTGAAAGGAATACAAGTACAAAGCTTTGCAACTCAGATTTGCCTTATAATTTGGCTACAAGATTCTCTTTGAAATACTCTTTTGAAATTAGCCACAATGCCCATACATGATATCCTTTATTACAAGCTGGAATTGAAAGACACCTTCAAGGAAATAAAAACTGGAAACTTGCAATTGACTGAAAGTAAACTTCGAGGCGATCCACGAGCTCTACTGGGCTAGACGAGCTTCGGTGCCTCACTTGAAATCCCCCTGTCTCCTTTTGCTTCTGAAAAGGATGCCCACAACGTGGGTCAGTACACATCATGTACTGGCGAGCGGCTTTTTGGCCGAACTCGCAAATCTCTGCACTAAATCAATATGTTGAGCTAACATTTACTAGTGATCTTTCTACTTGTCTAGGTTCTTTTTAACAATTCATAAGAACATGACAGATAGAATATATCATAGCAACTTACCCTCGCCGGCAGTCATCCCTGCACAAAACCACGTTAGCACAATTTGCATAATGAGTAATTCATGATTCATTCTTGCAGATATTGAAGTTGTCATTCGGGTCATGCAGGTGGACTATTCTACATGTTGGTCCATGGGTTTTCCCCATGATTAGCCGCTGTGACTCTTTGGTTCAGCTCGTCGCTAAGGACTCAGATCGACTCCCATTTTCACATGGAGGCCCTAATCTCTCCTAGGCCGAGCGGTTCCAGGTGCCCCCAGATACCACCCGAGAGACAAATATTTCCTTGTATACAAGTTGTCCGAGACCAAATGCATGCTCTAGCCGTTCTATCAGATGAGACACACTTGGACTTATGCACAGGTATACGACACGTTTGGTTCGTGCCTTCAGGTTTATCTCAACACGTACAAGTTCGTCTGTACATGTCTACATTTCAAGCATACTGATGACAAGCAGATGATCATTCTTATCGAGCAGATAGAGTGGCAACACATATTCTTGCATTTGATTCAATTCAGTTATCTTCTCTTATCTTTTGTGGATGTGGTATCGTTGATCATTGGGACAAGGCAACAGAGTAGACTAGAGATCATTTTTTTCTTAGGCGTACAGATCAATGTCTGTTCGGTTGAAGCAACTCACCGAGATGAATCTTAGTAGAGAGAAGGAGGGACTTCACGCGCCGTTCACGAACAATTTACGCGGCCTACAATGGCACCAACAGTTGATTAGCATACTTCGTCTCTTTCTCTCAAGATTCGGAATGAATGCGAAATGCGATGAAAGCGAACAATGAAAACCAATCATCGAAAACCAACATGAAAACGCATTCATCAAAACCAAGCAGCAAAGAGAAAACATTCAGCAAAACTCTTGGATTCATTTCAATAGAAGCCAATCCATCAATTGGAAAGGTTCATTGCATTTCATCCGTGATCAATCGATACCGGCAAAGGTTTCACCAAATACTCAGTTCATGACTGAGTCAACAAGCCGTAGGTATTACATAGTGGACCGCAAGGAGCGGGGCACTACATAACGGTCGCGGGGCGGGTCGACCTGCACCGGGCGAGGCGACGATAAGCTCGTTCGGACGGCATCGCATTCCTGCTGCGACGCAATTTTTTCCGCCTCGCACGGGCAGTTTCTGCCGCGCACCCGCGTCCCGTGGCCTCGCACGGGAGCTTCGCACAAGGGTCCGTGGTGCAGCAGCGGGCCTTGCTGCACCGGGCGCGTCAACGATAGGGTCGTGGGGGATTTCGTTCGCACAGCATCCCATTTTGCCCGCAAAGCCGCACCTACTCAAAATTTGTTGCGCCGCCCAAATTTCAGCTCAACTCGCTTCCCCCTATAATAGATTTGCAGTTTTATTGTTGGGCTGACTCCGGGGTACCAAAGTGCTTGAGGAGCTTGTCATTTTTGGGGAAAACGCGCCCAACCTCCCGCTCGGTCGGGGGGGTTCGAAACTGGCACGAGTTGCGGCAGATTCTGTCGCACGGGCTGAGAGCTGCGCGCCGCGCGCAGAAACAGCTGCAACGCCTCGCCTCGCGCTGGGACGCGAGCGAGGCGGGCGGCCCGTGCAGCCGTTCGATGCGCTGGTCGCCTCAGCGCGCCGCCGCGAGCCCGTGCTCGCCGATGCAGCCTGTCAGGCCCACGCCGTGGGCAGAAACTGCCGCGCGACAGAAAACGTCGCGAACCGTCGCGCACCCAAAGCCAGCAAGCGCCCGGTCGCTGGATCGCCGCGCGCGGGCAGCCGTTCGACGCGCCGTGCACCCCCCGCGCGCACGGGATTGTGGCGCGCGACGAACATCCTCCCCTTCACCACCTACTCCCCTATAATAGATTTGCAGTTTTATTGTGGGGATGACTCCGGGGGACCAAAGTGCTTGAGGAGCTTGTCATTTTTCGCGCGCAGCCGCAGGCCGCGCCCGTGCTCGCCGATGCAGCCTGTCAGGCCCACGCCGTGGGCAGGAATCCGCCGCGGGGCAAACGAAGTGCCGCGAGGCACACAAACCGCAGCATATGCGCACCCGGTCGATCCCGTGCAGCCGATAGGGCCTGTCAGGCCCACGCCGTGCACAGAAAATCTTCGTGCGCGCTGAAACTGCTGCAACGCATGCGTTTCTGTGTCCCGTGCGGCCGACAGGGCCTGTCAGGCCCACGCCGTGCACGGAAATTCTTCGCATGCGCAGAAACTGCTGCAACGCTTGCATTTCCGTCCCCCGTGCGGCTGATAGGCCATGTCAGGCCCACGCCGTGCACGGACACTGGTTGCGTGTGCAGTAACTGCTGCAACTTGAGGGTTCCTCGATCCCGTGCGGCCGACAGGGCCTGTCAGGCCCACGCCGTGCACAGAAATTAATCGTGCGCGCAGAAACTGCTGCAACGCTTCCATTCCTCGGTCCCGTGCGTCCGATAGGGGCTGTCAGGCCCACGCCGTGCACAGAAATTCTTCGTGTGCACAGAAACTGCAACAACGCTCGCATTCCTCAGTCCCGTGCGGCCGATAGGCCCCGTCAAGCCCACGCCGTGGGCAGAAATTGTCGCGCGACAGAAAACGCCGCGAATCGTCGCGCAAGCAAAATTCGCAAGCGCGCGCTCGCTAAATGGCCGCGAGCGTGGAGCCGTTCGACGCGCCGTGCGGCCCCCCGTGCGCGCGCGCGACGAACATCCCCCCTTCACCACCTACTCCCCTATAATAGATTTGCAGTTTTATTGTGGGGATGATTCCGGGGGACCAAAGTGCTTGAGGAGCTTGTCATTTT
>JANAVB010004790.1:7500-15000 GCA_029216955.1 Iris pallida
GAACCTGTTATCTTGCCTTGCACGAGCGCAACTCCAGGCTCGTGCGGCATCACGCCCCAGCGATGGCGATGATTCGGGTTAAATCTAGCGAGGACGAGCGATTTCCCAGATCGGGGCGTGACAAGTTGGTATCAGAGCGGTTCCATCCTTTGGACCGTGCGTGAATCTCTTTGACCCTCAGTTGCTTCGATATCGAAATTCAGTTAAGACTCTAAGTTGTTTCCGCAACCGCATGGCTCATGGATCTGCTCGACGCTACATTGGATGTTCCATACAATAAGTCTATATTAAGTTGCATACGTCTGCCACAAGTATGTCGTGACTATTACGTGATCTCCGGGTGCCATCGGAGAGTGTTGGTTGCACGGAGTGCAACGGGTTATGGGATGCTGGTCGCACGAAGTGCAACGAATATGTTGATGTTGGTTGCACGAAGTGCAATGATATATGTGTTGTTGGTCACACGCAGTGCGAGAAGTTATGTGTTGTTGGTTGCACGAAGTGCAACGGGTCGATATATGAGACGATACGTGTTATGTGACTACGGAAATAGTTATGTGTTATCGGTTGCACGGAGTGCAGTAAGTCGTGGATCGTTCGTTGCATCGGTGCGACGAGTCGATACGGTATGATGTGCGTAGTATGGCTATGCGGATGGATAGCGAAATGCTGTTCGAGATTTAGTAAAGACCTTAAGTATCGAGACTAAGTTGTTGCACGAGCTGCAACGTGCGGGATTCGAAAATCGTGGATGCGATAATAACGAGTCGAGATGGTCGCTAAGTCGAGTTTGAGTTGGCGAACGTGTATGTTGGCCATATGTCGCGTTGAGCTTTGAATAAGCGAATGTTGCGGATGGGATCGAGATGATCGCCATGGTACGGTTAGATTGAATGTATGTCAAACTTGAGCTAATGTTAGAGCTGGGATCGGAAGGATCGCCATACGGGACAGTTAAGTTGAGATAGAAGTCGGACCTATACGAAGTGTGATGTTGAGTAATGACTCGATTCCGAGTGGTATATGCAATACCAATTATACGAGCAAGTATAGCGAAGTATTGTGTCGATAACGATAGGCTCGATCCTGAGTGGTATATGGAATACCACTTAGCGATAGCGATGTTAAGCTGGTTGGGGACTTACGATAGGTTACGTCGAGACAATTATGTTGATACGATACGTTGTCCTCAACGAACGGAGTAGTGCCGAGACTTGAGTATGAATGACTTAGTAGAAGTCGATGCGAGTATGCCTTGATGAATTAAGTTGAACGAGTATGTGCGAAGTCATACCTACGGAGGATACGTCGGACGAGGATTCGCTAAGTATAAGTCGAACGATAGGCCGAGCATATGTGAATGAATGTTACGTTGAGGAAATGGTCGACCCGGTCGAACTTATGTTGAGTTAGTACGGAGACTTCTTCGGAACATGTTGAGTAAGTACGGAGAAATTGTACGAACGAATTTGGGTTAATACAATGAGTCGGTAGCACGATTTGGAAGTACGAGTTAGGGATATGAGAAGTGATTTGTGCGAGACTTGATTCGTATTCGAGTTCGGATAATGGCAATGATTGCAACGGGTTTGAGCTTATGAGAAAGGAGGATGTTCAAGTTATGCATATCGACGATGGTATTGAGGCGTATCAAAGACGATATACAATAACTCGGGGATACTCTGATCGAATGAACGAAAATTATGTTGAGCATTGTTGTTGGATGAATAAGATGCAAGTTAAGCTATGGCAGTTTGGATGATAACGGTAGGAATGCTTCGGAGAAATTGAGAGTCGATGGATGTTGCTCGGATGAAATCGAAAGTGTCTGGATTGCTTCGCGGATCACCACTATGTTGACATTCTTGTCTTGAGCGAGCGCAACACCAGCCTCGCACATGCGTCACGTCAAATTTGGACGATCATTCCGCGTGAGCACTGGTATGGTGATTCATCCAGTGGGGATGATCGAACTTGCAAGGCGTGGCAATTTGGATATGGATTTGTGGTTTGATGCGAAGGTGGAATTGAGGATTGTGCGATATTGTCAACGGCAGTACCTAAGTGACTCGAGTAGTTAACGGCGCATCAGTCGCACGAGAGTAGAGAAATTATGGATTGGTATGTCGGATTGGGTAAAGTTCCGTAGGAAGCGTCGGAAATTGATTTGGCTCCGCGGTA
Organism: Iris pallida; assembly: GCA_029216955.1. Lineage (NCBI taxonomy): Eukaryota > Viridiplantae > Streptophyta > Magnoliopsida > Asparagales > Iridaceae > Iris > Iris pallida. Next base: position 9,682 of record JANAVB010004790.1, read on the forward strand.
GGATATAGCATGGTTCGTTGTAACTGTCCCTCGTTGATGATCTTCAATTATCGAGCGTAGTTCCGGGGCAGATGACCCTAGAAGACTTGACCGCCAAATCAAGTGAATGTTGGAGTCCCATAGGATGACCCTAAAGAAGTCGCGTAAGAAGGATAAGGAATGAGGTAGTGCATGTCGAGGATAAGTCTAAGCGAGTGAGTATCGTGTCTCGAAAGTTAGCGAGTACTAGAATCGATATGGTCAGAAAAGTTATGTTGGATCAAGTGGATGTTGAGGAACGTGCTTAGCGTAGTGACGCGGTAAGGCGATTGCAAGAATTTTGCAATGTATGAGAGTAACGGATAGTAGAACGACCCTAAGAGTGTCGCAGATCGGTTGAGTAACGGTTAGGCCATGTGTATTGAGCGCGATCTATGTTACGAAACGAACTAGTCGAGATTGAAACGGGGACTAAGTAAAGGATTCGTACTCGGTCGAGTATCGGAGATAGGCATATCGTAAGAGACCTTGGGTCAGAAAGATTGTTGCCTTTGAGCATCGTAGACTCAAGTTGACCTCTTGTGTCGGGAGAGCGCGAGCATGATGTCTGGATAAGTTACCTAGCGGGGGTAGCCCCAGACGCAATGCGTGGATAGAGCGAGAGAACGTGAATCATATATGGATAGTTGTGTTCGAGACTTAGTACGGATTGTAGACAAAAGGAATTTGTGACATGTTGACGTAGTCCATGTCGTAGAGGCCAAGCGTTATGAATGATTGGATAAAAGATTTAAGTTATGCGAGAGATAGGAAACGGTTGGGCGAATAGGCATTGCGGGAGCTCGTTGCGATCGGATGCGCAATGACTTATGCAATGCATGCGTTAGGTGGCCGGCGAGAAACTTATGAGATCGAATTTACGGATTTGAATCAAGTTATGTGCAGAGATATTTGGAAGACGATCGCATGTTATGGGATGATGCATACGAAGAGTATTTGGGAATAGGCGCTAAGATAGGACTAAGTCGAGTACGGACCGATGGATGCTTGAGGATTTAAGTTGAGTTTGTTAGTTGTCCCGATATCCTACAACTAAGCTTGGCTGAAATGCATATATTGGTGGGACGCCTAAAATATGTGTATGATCCAGACTGAGTTGTATGATTCCAACGATAGTAGCACGAGATCGTGAAGCGATCTATGCGAGGCACTTGGATTAAGTGTTGGTTTCGGTTCGAGGACGAACCTGATTTTGAGTGGTATATTATGTAATGCCCCGCTCCGCATCGGTGCATTACGATGAGTCGTTGACTCGAAGAGTTGCGTTGACCCAATAAGGTATCGATATGAATCGATGCAAGTGTTGCGTTGGCCAAAGGTAAGCTTTGAGTCGGTTGGAATCTATGAATCAAATCGATGCAAAGAGTAAGTCCCGCTTGAGCAAGTGCTGATTTTAGTTGATCTGGTGTGCAGGCTATGCTTCTACGCTGGACGATAAGAGGTCGGCATTTTGCCTTATGCAATGAAATGTCCGCAAAACTAAATCGTGGCCTTGCAACGGATTGTGGCATGGGCACGATAGGCCAAATCAACCGAGTAGAGCAAAGGAATGGCTAAGTCCAGGAGTTAGCTATGCGATCGAGTGATGGAAGCGAGACGCTTCAATCGGCGAGGCAGCAAGGCGTATCGGCTTAAGGTGGGCGGGTTCTTGACTCTCTCTCCCTATTCCTTCACGTCTAATAAAATATGTTATGCTTGCGTAATATGCTATCGAGTTAGCGAGCGTGGCTCGGCGAGTAAGTGTCTAAGTATGCGTTGAACACTAAGATAGAACATTGAACAATCGAAACATTAAAGCGACGTGCATCGAGTGCACAGGTCGCGGTAGGGCAATGATGGTAGAACATTGAAAGATGATATTGAGATGTGCATCATGTGCACGGCTCCGAGAACATTGAACACTAGGCGTAGAACATTGAATACGGTGCTGAGCGTGCCCTCGGGCACTTATGCTATGAATTGACTAAGTAAATACGGAAGTAGGCTATGCGAATAACAATACGAACGAGACGCGTCGAATACGAGTACGAGACGACAAAGCCGTTGGGCGTCGTGCATCAATATGGATGTGTTGGGGCATAACGCCGACGGAGCTCACCATATGAATGGTGGATTATGTTATGGAACGCGAGATGGATTGGAATGTGTGACTTGTATGCTATGGAACGTATTGCATGGTCAATGGACTCGGATTGCCCGTGCACGGGTGTGGCTTCCCTCGAACGGTTACGCCGGGGCGCCGGGACCGTTCGGCCTAGGAGGGAATTATGTGTGGTATTTATGGTGCACAACATTCGGACGGATTGCGACCGTCCAGTGCTGTGATAAGCTATGATACCCGTAAGTTTGGGATCCTTCGGATACTGGGCTAGCAACCCGTATCGAAGCGATTGTAGGCTTACACATATGAGATGCCAAGTCCATTACGGTGCGACACACCGTGACCTTCATATAGTTAGGGCCGATGGGCTGAGATGAGAGCTGGGTGCAGGCGCAGGGCCTGCTACCCATTATGCATATGTTTATGTTTGTGAATAGTCGGTTGCGTGAATCATATGTTGGCTTATGTTAAGTTCTAACCACTGCAGGCTAAGGAAAATGGGACGGCATGAGCACGAACACTATGTTTACGTTTATGTTATGGCTAACTGTATCTGCTGCAGGAACACGGGATGTGCTGACACATTATAATAATGTGCTATGTTAAGTTTTGCCATGAAATTGATCCTAAGGCTAAATAGAAAGACCACAAAGTAAGATGCATGCTCACTAAATGATTAAGTGTTTGGTTTGGGTGCGAGCGGGTCTTGATCAGTGCGAAGCGAGGACGAAAGCACTAAACCCCCACTAGTTTATGTGCAGGTTCAGGTTATGATCAGCTCGGGGCGGAGCTTGGCTTGGACGTGCCGAGGCATGGAGTCCTTGGCGTTCAAGAGGAGCTTCCGCATATGCGTTCGGACTTGCGACATGGAGATGTTCGGCCGAAGACTACTTGGTGGCTATAAAGAGGCATAATGTATGGAACAATGTAATCCTTTGTGAGCTAGAGAGATCATGAGCGTTGTAGCCAATTGGCATTTTATGTTGGGCTATTCAGAGCCTTTGTAACCTTCAGTTCAATATTAATAAAAGAGATTCTTATGTTTTACTTTGTTTTCTTCCGCTGCTTATGTTATCGATTTGAGATAGTTCTATGTGAACCTGTTATCTTGCCTTGCACGAGCGCAACTCCAGGCTCGTGCGGCATCACGCCCCAGCGATGGCGATGATTCGGGTTAAATCTAGCGAGGACGAGCGATTTCCCGGATCGGGGCGGGGCGTGACATACCATCGAAAGTTGATAGGGCAGAAATTTGAATGATGCGTCGCCGGCACGAAGGCCGTGCGATCCGTCGAGTTATCATGAATCATCAGAACGACGGGCGGAGCCCGCGTTGACCTTTTATCTAATAAATGCATCCCTTCCGAGAGTCGGGGTTTGTTGCACGTATTAGCTCTAGAATTACTACGGTTATCCGAGTAGCACGTACCATCAAACAAACTATAACTGATTTAATGAGCCATTCGCAGTTTCACAGTCTGAACTTGTTCATACTTACACATGCATGGCTTAATCTTTGAGACAAGCATATGACTACTGGCAGGATCAACCAGGTAGCACGTCCTCGTCGACGCCGGCTCCGCCCGGCCGCTCGCGGGGCGAGGGACGTTGGCGGGGCCGGCCGTCGTGTCGTCGAGAGCGGCGTAGAGTAAACCGTTCGGGTCCGGGGCCGGGGGCGGATCGCCCCCGAGCCCCTCCGCGTCCACCGCATCCGCGAGCCCTACACACGCGCGCACCGAGTGCCCAGCCGGTCCAGACGAGCCGACGTAGGGCCGTGACTCGGGGGCATCGAGTGGCGCGAGTTCGGGTGCCCTCCCGTTCCCGCACGAGGCGGAAGGGACGGCTCGGAACATACTCAACGGGGCGTTTCCCGAATGCGATCGGGTTTGCTGCACGGGCAACTCGGGTGTCGCCGGCGAGGCCGGGAACCGACTGAAGGGGCCGTCGCATCGGCAGTTGGCTGCACGGAAGCAGGGAGCCTGCCGAGGCTAGCGGGTCCAATACCACTCACGTGCCGACACGGCCGCACCCGGGGCTGCCGCACGCTGCCCGAATCGTACCCCCGCGGGGAGCCGTATGGCTCGACCCGCGGGAGCACGAATCGGGTCAGCTTCGCAGCTGCCCCGGGCGCTCCGCCGAGCACGACGAGGAAATTCGCTCGTTTCCAGCATCTCGTGGTGAGGCGACGGGTCGCGCTGCACCGTTGAAGGCGACATCGGTAAGCTCGCTGCACGAGGGTCCACGGTCGCGGGGCGGGTCGACCTGCACCGGGCGAGGCGACGATAAGCTCGTTCGGACGGCATCGCATTCCTGCTGCGACGCAATTTTTTCCGCCTCGCACGGGCAGTTTCTGCCGCGCACCCGCGTCCCGTGGCCTCGCACGGGAGCTTCGCACAAGGGTCCGTGGTGCAGCAGCGGGCCTTGCTGCACCGGGCGCGTCAACGATAGGGTCGTGGGGGATTTCGTTCGCACACATCCCATTTTGCCCGCAAAGCCGCACCTACTCAAAATTTGTTGCGCCGCCCAAATTTCAGCTCAACTCGCTTCCCCCTATAATAGATTTGCAGTTTTATTGTTGGGCTGACTCCGGGGTACCAAAGTGCTTGAGGAGCTTGTCATTTTTGGGGAAAACGCGCCCAACCTCCCGCTCGGTCGGGGGGGTTCGAAACTGGCACGAGTTGCGGCAGATTCTGTCGCACGGGCTGAGAGCTGCGCGCCGCGCGCAGAAACAGCTGCAACGCCTCGCCTCGCGCTGGGACGCGAGCGAGGCGGGCGGCCCGTGCAGCCGTTCGATGCGCTGGTCGCCTCAGCGCGCCGCCGCGAGCCCGTGCTCGCCGATGCAGCCTGTCAGGCCCACGCCGTGGGCAGAAACTGCCGCGCGACAGAAAACGTCGCGAACCGTCGCGCACCCAAAGCCAGCAAGCGCCCGGTCGCTGGATCGCCGCGCGCGGGCAGCCGTTCGACGCGCCGTGCACCCCCCGCGCGCACGGGATTGTGGCGCGCGACGAACATCCCCCCCTTCACCACCTACTCCCCTATAATAGATTTGCAGTTTTATTGTGGGGATGACTCCGGGGGACCAAAGTGCTTGAGGAGCTTGTCATTTTTCGCGCGCAGCCGCAGGCCGCGCCCGTGCTCGCCGATGCAGCCTGTCAGGCCCACGCCGTGGGCAGGAATCT
>JANAVB010004791.1:0-10000 GCA_029216955.1 Iris pallida
CTCCCATATTAACAGCACCTTCATTTTCTATATAGTTCCTGAGAGAAGAAGAGAATATATTTAATCATTTATGTGCACTTGCTACTTACAATATTATGTTAGATGAATTATACCAAGCTGGAAGAGTTGCTGACGCAATAGAAATACAAGATAAAATGATTACTTATGGAACTTCCCTAGAACTCCACACATATCAATATATGACATGGACTTTGTAAAATCACCACACTAATGAGGCCATAAATCTGTTCGACACCATATCGTGTTAAAAGGAAAAAGTGGACGCTAGGACCTTCAATATTTTAATTGAAGGAATGTTTCAAGATGGTAAAGTTAATGCAGCAAAGGATCTCATTAACACACCAATAGATATGTAGGACAAGAAAAAAGTTAATGCATCAAAGGAGTATCCAGGATACGCACTCTCAACCTACACACTTGCACTCTCAACCTACAAGTATGTGTACCACTCACATACAAATTGGTATCCAGGATACGCAAAATGCACAAACAGGACATTAATTCCTAGGTAGGATACCAAGCACCAATTGATAAAAAAATCCTACACATGATATCCACACAATAATATGTGATACCAAGCTATAAGATATCAATATCAATCCTTATACACAAATCACTACACTAACACATCTCATAGAAACACATAGCTCACCTCATGGTACTCCCAAGTACCAACACAAAATAGAATACCCATAAATGGTTCATACTCACAAAAAGTTCTTATTCTAGCGTAAGGAATGTATAACGATAACACAACAGAAATGTTCTCTCTTGCACAAGGAATGTATAACTTCAAATAGTAATTTATTACCTTGAAGGGCTCTCATATGGGATAGGTAATGTAAAAGGACTGGCTCCACTTTTATCTTTTGAAGCTGTCATAACAGGTGTTACCCATAAATGCTCCAATAAACTTTCAAGCATGTGATCTGCATTTCGGACAAGTGAAGAAAATTTAAATTATCCGACATATTCATAAAAGGACCAAAAGCAAAATCCAGAAAACCAATCTCAGACTCTTACCCTGTACAAGGAGATAAAACTTCACCTAAAACATTTGCCACCCACCTGTAGTAATTCCTAGTTTTTGCCATCCACTTGGGCATATAAAACTATCAGGAGGGCGCTCTCCCCGTTCCTGGCACATGTTCACATCTGCAACAATGAAACCGGGGCAAAAAATCATTTCAGTTAACAAAACATTGAGATCAATATTGCATTCTATATAGGATCGTTTATGAAATAGCACAACGTAAAAAAAGTTCTGAGTAAGATCTCATTTCTAGTGCTCCAATAGTTTACTGGTGAAAGAAGGTAAGAGCACCAACCCAATTCTTAATTAATTATATATCACATAGAAACTAGAAATTCAGAGAACTTCATTAGTTGACTTTGTGACATAAAATTATATGAGACCAGAAATAGAGGCTGAGTTTGGCCAACCATACTAGACAAGTACACGTATGTAAATTAAAAATTATAAATTGATGCAGTAGAAAGTCTAGATTGACCTGACAGGTATTGCGTTTTATAGCTTGACAAGAGAACATACAAAATATAAGATGATTATGTAGCTTGATATAATAGAAAGCAAACTTAATAAGGCTAAAAGCAAGGTAATGTTTTAGAAAAGCTTAGAGAATCATACACATGGGTTGTGCTCAAGATATATGGTCATGAGCTTCTATGTAGACCCGACTACAGCTACATCAATGCCTTACAGTGATGCTATCTGGCTGCTATTTAGCCACAAGTCCTCCAAGCTGATATAATGTAAATTGCATAGACCAAGGAAAAACCATCAGAGTAAGGGATAAATGAAGGCATATAAAGTTTAAACCTTGTCAATTTCTCAATACCCTCAATGGTAGTAAGTTTATTAGAAGCAATGTTCAAGATAAAGATTTTCTAATATGGAAAAGTCCTCCGTCTTAATGATGCCATTATAGCTGAGATATAGTTTCTCCAATGCAACACATTCCTACAAAGAAAGAAGCATGACATAGATATCCACCTAAATAGCATATGTGTAATTAAAATACTTTAAAGACATCATACTTGAAACCCTGCCATGGATGTCAGTCAGCCAGTTAATCTGTAGGCTTAATTTTCTGATACATTTTAACCCCCACAAGTTAACTGCCACATGTATGGTTTTTGATTATTTCTCTAAACATACACAATACAAGATAACTACTGCATGTATGCTTTTTGCTGCATAAAAGGATCCTCCATAAAAGGATCCTACTAAAGGCAACCTGGAGGATACTCAGCACTACGGCAGTAAAAATAATTGGTACTCTTGTATACTGTAGTCTTGTGTAACAAAAAAATATAAGAGAAACCAACATTGACTCTTGTATACTGTCAAAAGTTACCAATAATATGAATAAGTGTAGCTCATAAGTGCCACCACTAATGAAAGCAGAAGTGGAAAATTATTTGATATAAATAATTACTTTCAAAGGTGCATGGTCAAATGTGAATACAATGCTTTAGTGGCATGGGCCTAACATTTGTGTATATAGAAATCTTGCAAGTTTAGTCTCCGAATCATGATATAAAGGCATTATATTAACTTTTTTTTCCTATATAGCATTTGTCTTTATGTGTGCATAGGTGTGTGCAAGAGAAAGATAATACACTATGATATGGCATTGAGAGGCCAATCATAGGCAATCATTACTTAAACTAATTGATTGAATCAAAATACACTAAGTAGTAGGCAGGATACACAATAACCTGATGATTTTCTTGTCCAACTATAGCCTCATTACAAGAACCATTGAACTTATTCAACAAAAAAATACTTTCCTTCCCAAATAATCTTACACAGAGCAAATCAGAAAAGAGCAATACGTAATCCAAAAAAAAGTACTAGAAAGAAAAAAATTGAATTAAAAGAGAACTTATAATGCTCATACCAACTCATCGAGGTCTATGCTTATAATAACCTTACGACATGAACACTTGTGCTTGGCCTGTACGACGTCTAATGCTCATACCAACTCATCGACCACAACACGACTCGAAACCAACTGATATCCCCTGTCCTATTACGATACCTTGGCCATGAAGAACCTAAGCACGAAACAACAAAGCACGGTTCAGAGTCGCCAGATTAGTAATTTAATCCAATGTCAGATGATTAAAAAAAGACCAAAATGGGTAAGTATTGAGCACATAGACACATTTATTCTTTGTGGCTGTGAGCTACATCACATAACTTCTTCTATAGTTCCAATTACTAGCTGGCTCCATGAACGCACTTGCGATATTGTTTTTAGTATTAGGTGAGACTTACTTTTCCTTGAATACTTCTTATCATCAAACCAAGAAAAGGGTCACATTTGAGTTGCTCTGCTACTGACTGCTTGCTGCTAATTGAAAGCTTAAAAGTGATGCACTTTTAGTCTATGAACCTACAGCTGAGATGGGAAATAATATCCATGATCAGAGAAGAAGCCGACATTTGTGTACAGACAACTCTTTTGATGAAAATCCAACTTTGAACAGCATGCAATGCCATATCATCCATCCAACACACCTGTACTGTTAATAAAAGCACAGGTGTTCATGTTGTAAGGTTATTATAAGCAACTCATCGAGTCGTGTTGTGGTCGATGAGTCCGCATCGGCAACGGCAGCTAGCCTCGTCGAGGTCCCGTCGAGCCTGAACTCCTTCGACCCCGTAACAACGGCAGCCTCCTGTACTCCTCCACCATCCTCTTCACCTCCTCCAGGTGGCTCCCCGACATGGCCTCTGCCGCCCGACCTCACCAGCGGTGAGCCGGCTAGAGCGGTGGGGGGGGCGCCGCTCAGGCGGGCGTCGGGGAGCCGGACGATGGCGACGCGGGAGCAGGACGGCGGTGATGTGGGAGCTGTCGGGGTGGCAGCCGACCCCGGTCCAGTTCCTCTCCAGGGGCTAGGTCAAAGAACTAGGGTTAGGGTTAGGGTTAGGGTTTCTCTCTTTTCTTCTAGCCCTCCATAGAGCATCCAAATTTGTAGAGAAAACTAGGGTTAGTGTTTCTCTCTTAGGGTGGTGAAAGAGGAGAGGAGTGGGGGCTCTTTAGAGGAGGAGGGGGGGCTCTCTCTCTAAAGGAAGAAAATGTTAGGAAGAGAGAAGGAAAGAAAGGGGACGATCGGGAGAAAGTTTGCTGGGTTCATCCATTAAAAGGAACCACAACCGTCAACACATATAAAAATTTTAAAAATTTACTAAAATGGCAGTTGAAAAAATCTCGCTAAGTTTTTGGCACATACATTACTTGACAGTTATCACCAAAACCGTCAATAAATAAATTCATGTTTCTTGACGGATCCTCCGAAACCGTCAACATACATGGTATAAAATTGCTAATTTAACAAATAAAAGGGCCTCTCTTGACGTAATCCTAAATACGTCAAGAAAACCACTATTGTTGACGGCTTTTGACGACCGTCAACTTATAAACCGTCAAGAACCGTCTTTTTTCTTGTAGTGCAAGGTTGGATCATGCCTGAGCAGTGGACTGCCATGAAGGCTAGATTTGACGCTCCTAGGTACAAAAAACGGTCAAAGAAGGCGAAGGTGGCTAGGACGAAGGCAGGAAAGTGGTGTGGTGGCTCGATTCCCATGACAGAATTTTTTATCGCCTGGTACGTATTTTACTATAATATATTATTTTAATAAAATAGTAATAAAATTTTTAATTTCAATGACAAATATTTTATATAACAGTAAAGAAGGGTGTGAACCCCAACATGGTGACGATCTTCCTGGCTACCCATCGGAAGGACGGAAAGCTCATCGATGATCGGGTCACGCAGAGCTATGTAAGTATTACTTTACATGTCATTAACTTTTTATAACTTAAAAAATATGCAAATATATCCATAGACGTGGAAAAACTAGGTTGGTAGTAAATATTATGCTTATCGAGATATTACTTTTCTAGGATGAGCATCTTAGGCTAGAGCGTGAGCTTACTAGTGTATCTGCAGAGGAAGGGGATGGTACTTCCTTGCAGCCCCCTCTAGCTCGGACGATGGACGAGCTCTGGATAACCGTCATTGGTGGTCTTCAGAGGGGTACGTACTACGGTATGGGATCCTACGGTGCCTTTGTGGTGGCAGTCATCCAGAGCCTCCTCTGCCCATGTACATTCCCTACATCCCTCAGAGGAGTCGATCCGAGTGGGGGAACTCTGTCGCCAGCTTATTGAGCTGCGTGAAGAGCTGTTGCGGAGGATGGACCAGCCCCAGTCTCAGCCGCAGACGGATGTTGCGGCCCTCACCGCACAATTTAATATGTTCGAGCGCACCATTAGGGAGACGGACGAGAGGTCGGATCGTGCCGTTCAGGCGGTGCAGGGGACACAGACGGCCATTGGTGAGCAGGTTTCGAGGATGGCGGTTGTTATGGCGTCCACCAACTCCTGACTACTGGCCATGGTGTGGACACTTCCTAGTCATGCTTCGGCATCCACATCGACTACAGCGGCTCCAGTGCCCCCTCTTCCTCCTACTGATGGGTCGTCACCGGTGATGCTGACCCCGGAGCAGTATAGGTTCCTAGTGTCCCAGGTACAGGCACTGCCTACTCCTCCTCCTCCTCCTCATCCTGACCAGACATAGTCCTTTATTGGACTTGTTTTCATTTGTTGTGTGGGTGACCAATTGTTGATTCTTTATATATTTGTTGGTTTATGTATTTATTTTATCTCGTGTATGACTATTTGTGTTATGTTATGTTGAATATTATCGGACACACTTTTTATAGCCGTTTGGTAGTGTATTTGTATCCATCTAGCTATTTCTTGTCTTATTGATCGTTCGATTCTATTTATTTGATTATTGGTAGTACATTATTATTATTTGTCTCTATATTGGTTTACCGGTGTTGAATGTTCCACCGAAGGGGTCGGTGAACCCAGTGAATTCTACAGAGGGTTGCTCCGGGTCTATTATTTACAAACTGAAACTCTAAATGCAGGTACAATAATTTTAATGTAACTGTTATTTATGTAAAATGCATATGCCTGCTATTTTTTTATATTTTTTTGGAATTAGCGATGTTCGACGTTCAGCGATGGTCAGCGACACATACTTACGTCGCTAGAACATCGCAAACCTGAGAACCAAACGTCGCTAATCGTCGTAAAATATCGCAGATTCGTTGACATGGCAAACTGTACAGGTCAGCTAATCTAGTATCTGGACGTCGGTATTCAAGTATCGTAACGTCGCTAAAATGATGACATGGCAACTAAAAAATTCTCAGATATGGAGTCGAATAGCGTCGCTAATCACTAATTTAACGTCGCTAAAATCTGAACGGACAGCGACAATCAGCAACGAAAGGTTACGTCACTAATTAGCAACATTGTTGTCAGTAAAAGTCGCTAATACTAGCGATGTAGTGCATCGCCGATCTACGTCGCTATGGCGACGAATAGCAACGTTTTCGCTAATTGCAACCATGAATAATGCGACATGTCTGAAACGTCGCTAATTATGTCGCTTTTTTCAGTTAGCGACATTTTGTGGTTGTTTAGCGGCGTCGTTTGGTATCGCTAATATGAGATATTTTGGTAGTGCGTTCATGTTTATTTAGAGCTTTCTTTCTATTGGGTCATAGAGTCTATATCCAAATTCATCCGATCATAGCTGACAAAGATGCGCTACCTCGTCTTCAACTCGAGTTTGTATCTCTTGTTCTTCGGTACATACACGAAGGACTTACAACCAAACACTCGAAGGTTACTATATGAAGGCTCCTTGTTGTACCATACTTTATCATATATATGACCATATAATGAAGTACTATGAGACAAATTAATAACATAAGCAATAGTGTTGGGAGCCTCACCCTAATAACTACACGGTAAGTTTGCTTCTAACAACAAACACCATTCCATCTCTATCACTATCATGTTTGTACACTCCGCTACACCATTAGGCTGAGGCATCTTTGGCGGAGTCTTCTGGTGTCGAATCACTTGCTCTTTGTAATAAGCATCTAATGGACTAATGTATTTGTAGCTATTGTCGAACCAAATATACTTTAACTTCTTGTCTGCCTTATTTCAACATTGACCTGAAACTCTTTAAAAATAGGCCGTACATGATCCTTGGTCTTTATAGCATAGACCCGAACTTTTCTAAAATAGTAATCAATAAAAGTTATAAAATAAGAAGCAGGACCAATAGGTTCTATCTCTAATGGATGACTTTGAAAAGATAAATATATTGGTCCTAGCTGCTTCTTATTTTATAACTTTTATTTATGACTATTTCAAGAATGTTTGGGTCTATGCTATAAAGACCAAGGATCAGGTGCTACCTACTTTCAAAGATTTTCAAGCCTCTATTGAAAGGAAGACAGACAAGAAATTGAAGTATATTTGGTTCGACAATAGCCGCAAATACTTTGGTCCCTTAGATGCTTACTGCAAAGAGCAAGTGATACGACACCAGAAGACTCTGCCAAAAGTACCTCAACCCAATGGTGCAGTGGAGCATACGAACAAGATAGTAGAGATGGTAAGGTGTTTTTTGTTAGAAGCAAACTTACCATGTAGTTATTAGGGTGAGGCTCCCAACACTGTTGCTTAGGTTATTAATTTGTCTCATAGTGCTGCTTTATAGGGTGATATATTTGGTAAAGTATGGCGCAACAAGGAGCCTTCGAATTGTAACCTTTGAGTGTTTGGTTGTAAGGCATTCGTGTATGTACCGAAGGACAAGAGATCCAAACTTCATTGGGAAGCGTTGAAAGTAGATATTTTAGTATCTAAAGGACTCCAAAGATCTCAGTTTCTTGTTTCACAATTCATAATATGTATAGAACCAGTTGCAAGGGCATGTGGATGTTAATTACTGTTATCCCACTGAATTACTAAATTTATTTTCGAATTTTCTAAATGATTTATTCTCGATAATTCATTCTATTTAATTAATTTTTTGATCATTAAATGCTCTTTACCGTGACTAGAAATTCTAGAGCATCAGGGATGCCAGTCTCTAGAAACTTCCTTCTTGAAGTTTGTAGTAGACGAGATTATCTTCATATTGATAATTCGTGTCCCGCTCGAACTTGTTCCCTTGTGCTCCATTTGCTTCGCGCAACTATCGGGTAAATTTAGACCAATTTATCGTCTGTCATAATTTTTGATTTAATTTCTAACTTAATTTCCGGGCCCGACATCGGTCCAATCCAGTCGACCCAATATGGCTCTGGCCTATTTTGAGCCTACTGTACACGTGCCACTTGCGTGCCATCGAATTGATTTCCCTTGTGCTCCCATTTTGTCCATGATTTTTAATAGTTTAAATTTATTATTTTAATTAAATCTTGGCCCCAAGCTTGTCCAAACTTGGCCCAATATCCAATATAATTTGGTGTATGCCCTATCATGACTGCCCATATACACCACTATTATATTTGCCTTCTTCCCTACTCAAAATATCTATTTCTCTCTCCATGTATATATACACACATATATACATATAATATATATATATATACATATATATTTGAATCTCCCTCTCTCTCTCACCATACAAATACTCCCCCTCCCCATCACTATCACACACAAGCCCCCCTAGCGGCCGACCACTACCCCCCACTTTCTCTTAACTTTCTCTCTCTCCTCTCTTTCTATCTAATAATATCTCTATTCTCTCTCTTTTATATACGTATATATATACATATAATATAATATATTAATCTTCTCTTTCTCTCCTTAGTCAACACACACCCCCTCACCTCCTCTCTCTCTCAGCCGACATACAAATACCCCACCATTCTCTTCTTCTTCTTCAACTCCTTCTCCTTCTCCTTCTTTATTTTATTCATTATCCTCCTCTTCTTCTTCTTGGTTCTTCAAGAGAGTAACACCACCACCATGACCATTCACTAACACCACCATCACCATTCATCACCACCACCCTCACAGCCGTCGGGCAGCTTCGCCGCCGCCACTGTGCGCGCAGCAGCAGCAGCGAGCAGCTGCAGCAAGCAGCAGTGCGTGCGTGCGCGGGATGCCGTCGCGCTGTCGCCGGCCGCCGCCGCAGTGGCCGCAACCCCTAGCCCGGGCGCACCTTCCCGTGGCGGCCACCGTCCTCCGGGATGCGCCGCCTAGGCGTTTCGTACATTTTGGACGAAATCCCGTCGACACCGCGCAGACAAATTTCAGAATTCGTATTTCATCACAGCAACTTCGCGCATATTTTTCGAGAAATTCGACCGTAGGATCGACGATTTCTTCGCTCCGTCACAATCATGGTATATACTCCTTCATCCCTCTTAAATTTCATCCGTTAATTCGTCATTTGATAGATCAAAACCGGACAGTTTTGTGGAGCCACTTCGTCAGCTTGTAACTCCGCCATCGCAGCTCCGTCTGGCGTGCCACCAGTTCCTCTGCATAGCTGGTATAACTCTATTCCTGCCATTTCAGTTTTGTTTCATTGTGAGCACGTTTGGTTGGTTGAATTCGACGTCAAAGTTGGTCGTCCGAATTCCTAATTTCCAACTTGTAAAATTCTATTTTTGAACCCGGGACTCCGAATTCAATTTCTGACACCACTAGTAGACTCGTGGCGTCATTATGGCACTTTTTATATAAAGTTTGTTAGATTTGAGGACTTGGGCCCTGGCACGTATTTCGGTGCAAAGTGGGCCCCACAGTTCGGGTCAACGGGACTTTTTGACGCCGGCTCATCGAAATCCAATTTCGGATATATTGTTGAGTTCGTATCGTCATTCTGGACTCATTGACATATAATTTGCTAGGTTTTGGTGGACATTAGTTCTGGCACGTATTTCGGTGCAAGTCGGATACCAATATCCGGGTCAACGGATCATTTTGAGATCGGCTCATCGAAATCCAATTTTGGATATACCGTTGGGTTCGTATTGTCATTCTGGACTCGTTGACATATAATTTGCTGAGTTTGATGACATTGACTCCGATACGCTTTTTGTGCAAATCGG
>JANAVB010004791.1:15000-33893 GCA_029216955.1 Iris pallida
GTTCCCAAGTCTTCATATATCTTTGTCTTGTATTTCATTATACTGTCTCTTATAGAATTTGTCAATTCATATGGAACTGCTGTTAGTGCTTGTACTTGCTCATTTTCTTGACAGGATACCGTTATGATATATTATAGATGACTCTGAGACAGACTGCTCGACCTATTATGGGCTCGAGTCAGATGGAGTAGTCCAGGACCGTGGCCGTATAGTAAAGCCACTAGATTTTGTACTTCTAGAGTAGTGTAGATTAGCTAGGTTTGACTGGACTGCGATCCAGCTAGCTTTATCAGACTGTAGCTCCTATATTATATTTTGAGACCCTGTGATGTTGTATATATCTGGGCTTGTATTGGACACTGTACTTATTCCTTTTCATCTATCATATATTATCCTTCTGCGCTATCTACCTTAGTTTTATTCTGTGATTGAGACTGTATTGCTATGTCACCTCCACTCGGAGTGTATATATTAGTACAGGTACCTTTATACTGTTAGTCGTAGTATTTATAGACCTTATATACAGCGTTCTACCATCGATGCTGCAGCGTAGGCTGGACGTACCCACTTCTCGTGCCCCTAATCAGGGTATGGGTCGTGATACATTTTTTTGGTGGCCCATGCAGGTCTCGGGTCTCAATTAGTGCGATCTCGTAATGGTGCTCGACTTAGAGTACTAATTACGAGCCTGTGATTAGGATGTAGGACCTAGGATATGATAGGAGTTTCTCAATCACACCTAGGAAAACTTCCGATCTTTTGATTATCATGATTACTCCCCTTGTATTAAATTAACTATCCTTCTTTGATAATATCTTCTCATGTGCCATATTGATCTCTTCGCTTCAATTCGTCTCCAGGATGACGAAGACGCACCCGTAGGCCACTGGATCGAGTAGCTTGCCTGAGAGATCTGACCATGCAGAGAAGGAGGTTCACGAGACTGCCCCCAGTCATTCCACTATCCCGGAGACCCCGACAGTTGCACAGGGAGGTCTACCACCTCCACCCCAGAGGGTTTCGGCCGTTGTTCCAGAGATACTGCCTGCCACCACCTCCGATACCGACGGATACACACCACATGTTCTTTCTCCTTCAGCAGATGATGGAGACACAGTGAGCCCAGGCAGAGGCATCGCAGCGCCAGTCGGAGGCATCATACCGTCAGATTGAGATGCTGAGGTAGAGTATGGAGAACTCGCATCAGCTTGCACTGGCAGCAGTCGAGAGAGTGGCACCGGGCACGGTGCAGGGCCCTACTGGCCAGCAGCCGTACCAGCAGCAGTCCAGGCCGGGGACAGTATTAAACTTTAGGAAGATGAGCTCCAGGGACTTCACGGGCACGGAGGGCATCCTTTATGCAGACGACTGGCTAGAGGATGTGCAGCGGAGCATGGAGCTGGCAGAGCTTCCTAGAGCACTTTGGGTTTTGGCCGTAGCCAGCGATTCTTCGACATTGTGCTGACATGGTACCGACACGTATCCTCGTGCGTCGGTGAGAGGTCTGACATGGAAGAACTTTCGGAGGCTCTTTAAGGAGAAGTTCTTCCCGGACGTGGCTCTTACAGCATTGGAGGGCCAGGTTCGTGGGTCTAGTGCAAGAGAACTCGTCGGTGGACGAGTATGCAGCGGAGTTCTTCCGTCTTAGCAGGTTCGCTCCTGATATGATCCAGGATGAGGAGCAGAAGGCTCGTAAGTTCTGTAGGGGACTTATTCATGCAGTGCGCACCCGCACCTCGGGTCGCCGTGACGCGACGTTCGATCAGATATTGATGGACGTACAGATTGCAGAGGAGGACTTCGGTCTCAAGCCGAAGAGGAGCGGTGATACTATGGAGGCGAGTTCCAGTACGGGATCGGCGAAGCACCCCCACTTTCAGCATCAGCAGAAGCCATTTCAGCAGCAGCCTCTGTTACAGATTCAGCAGGCACCAGCGCGTGCCCAGCAGCACCAGGGACAGGGCCAGAGACCGGCTACTCCTTGCAGCTTCTGCGGGAAGCCAGGGCACAATAGAGAGGCTTGTATGAAGAGGTTGGGCGTCTGTCTATACTGCGGGCGCCTGACCACCAGCTGAGGGATTGCCACGATAGTAGAATCCGAAGAGACCAGGACAGAGTACAGCAGGCTAGAGGAGGCCAGCAGGGGCGTGCTTTCGCTATGACAGTTGAGCCCACTCAGGCAGTAGCAGAGCAAATAGCAGGTTCGATATTTCGAATCTTCTTTCCGTATTTGCCTTCTTATAAACTGTCTTGAACTTCGATTCTATATGTTCTTTGATCGTTGGATGAAAATTTTTCTTGTGATGTGATTTCTTCTAAGATATGTCGTATGGGCTAGGTCGCCTCGATTATGAGATTTTAGAATGCTCTAGGTTTCATGCTAGCAGGCATAGCGAGGACATATAGTCGAATTATGGTCATATTTCTTGGGTGTGGGAATTTAAGGTTTTCGCTGCCAAGCATGCGGCAATAGCGAAAATTTTAAATACCATAATTCTAGATGTATGTACCGTAGTTCAGGACTCTGTGATTATCGTAGCCTTGCTCACTGGCACGACGAAGATTCTGAGTATCATGATGATTGGACAGACGCATACGATTATCGATTTGCATGATTTTTGTGTTTACTTGTTTTAATTTTTGAGGATATTTTTTTAAGGTGGATAGACTTGTAGCACCCAGTTTCTATTTGAGAATAATTTTAAATTTTATAATTTTAGTCATTTAATTCATGCTTTGATTTTTGAGATTTTAATCATTTAAATTTTAAGCCATGACTTGTGATTTTGATATTTACTATTGTTTGATTTTAATTTCGAGGACGAAATTTTTTTAAGGTGGATAGACTTGTCACCCTCACTTTTCCAAGTTAGGGATAAAATGATAATTTTCTATTTTATAATATTTTTGAGAATTTTATTTCATGAATATTAATATTTAATTATTATAGGAGTCGGGTTCGAATTTCATCGTATTTCGAGTTAATTCGGGACCCCGGTGAATTTCGACTTGAGTCGTAATTAGCATGTTATTTAACCATGGCCCACCACACTAAACTTTTAGGTTTAGTAGTTTGGACTAGTCCCCCATGAGTAATTAAGTTTTATTATAATTTTTATTTAATTTTAGCTAACCCACAAAACCAAATTTGGACTTAACTTAGCATAGAAGTTAAGGGAGGGGCAAACTTATAATTTAAGTGCCCCAACCCTTCCCTTTATGACCATCCATCCCCTCCCCATTTATTCTTCTTCTCCACTTTAAAATATCACCATTTTCTTCTTCTTCTTCTTCTCCAAGCTTTTCTCAAAAGTTAGAATAGGTTTTCCCTAGAAATTATCTCAAAATAATTCCTTTTTCTCCAATATTCTTCCATCCAACTCTTCCTCTTCCCCAAGTGAAGCTTCTCCAAGCTTTTGGGAGCAAGAAGTGCAAGGGTGTGTCCTAAACAATTCGTTGTGTCGGAGTCCGTGTCAGAGGACTTTCGAATCGGAAATCCATCTCCCGATAGGTATAACCTATTCTCTAACTTATTTCCTTCATCATGATAAATAGTTTGAACCATGTAGGATTTGATTTCCATAGTTGTGTCCTTAGTTGTGTCGAGTTTGAGTCCGTTTGGAGTGTCCTAGGAGAAGTTAGAGTTTGTGACCGTGTCTTTGAGTTTTCCCCAAATTTGGACACTTTAGAATAAATTAGATTTGGCCTCTAAGTGGTTAGGCACTCTTAACTTCATTTATTTAGTGTGTGTGTGTGTGTGTGTCCATATACATATATATGTGTGTGTGTCCATATACATATATATATATGTATGTGTGGGAGTGTGTGTGTGTGTGTGTGTGTGTGATCATATATATATATATATATATATATATATATATATATATATGTGTGTGTGTGTGTGTGTGTGTGTGTGTGTGTGTGTGTGTGTGTGTGTGTGTGTGATCATATATATATATATATATATATATGTGTGTGTGTATTTGTATGTGTAGTGAGGGGAGGGAATGAGATTTATATGTGTGAGAGTTTATATATATTTTAGAGAGGAATGAGAGAGATTTAGAGATTAGAGATTAGAGAGGAAGAGATTGAGAGATTATAGAGGAAGATTGAGAGGGTTAGAGAGGGAATTAGAAAGGAAGAAAGAGGGTAACACCATAGCAGCAAGGGAGGATAAGGGCTGTTGTTCCCCCCCCCCCCCCCCCCCCTCCCCAAAATAGCCACAAATAGCAGCAGTAGGCAGCAGCCATAAGCAGCAGCACAGCAGCAGTTTGGGCAGAAGTAGCACCCCCTTTTGACCCCCGTAAACCCCCGTATATACCCCCATATGTATACCAATATATATGCATATATATACCCTATTTATTAGCTCTATATACCCCTAATTAATACACTAAAATAGTCCCTAAAACTTGTCCCAAGAGAGTGTGGAAAATGGGTTTGAGTGAGTGAGTGAATGTTAAGTAGGATTTTGGTTAAGGGGTGAATTTGAGTTCCGTGATTCGGAACGCGTCGAAACTTGGAGAAAACTTAGATAATGTGATTTAGATTTTATGGGTAGGCTTTGGAGTTGGGATCGGGGTTGCGTGTGGGTTTGGGAAGACTGTATCGCACCGCACCATTCCGTATCTTGAAATATTCAAAATAACGGGTAAACGGGCGATTCGGACCGTAAGATGGACTGGATGTCCACTTACCCTAGAAAAGTTGGTAGGTAATGGTTGTATAGGCTAGTACCCTACTACCCTAGGAAGCACTGGAGTGGAATTCCTAAGGGAAGGCCACTTGGCGTCAAGTTAGAACGGTTTAAGTGTAAATGTTAAGAGGTAATCGGATAATTTCGAGATACGGAGTTCGGGTAGTCGGATTGACTTGAAACTTGGGTGGCATGTTGGGTACACCCTACAAATGTCATATTTGAACCGATTTTGGCTCGGTTGACCCAGAGTTGACTTTTTATCCAAAAGTCAACCGTGAGTCAATACTTTGTCTAGATTTGACCAAATCTAAACCAGAGTTGACCAAAAGTCAACTGTTGGTCAACATTTGACCAGTTTGACCTAGGGTTGACCTAGAGTTGACCAGAGTTGACCAGGGTTGACCAGTTGACCAAAAGTCAACTGTAGGCCAACTCTTGGCCCCGTTTGACTTTCTTCGACTTGTTTTGACATGTGATGACTGGTATGACCTAGGGTTGACTTGGTCTGACTTAGATTGACTTGATATAACTTGATTTGACCTAAATTTGACTTGATAGGACTTAGTGTGACTCAGTGAGACCTAGTTTGACCTAGATTGCATATTATTTATTGTGAATCATTCTTAACTTTCTTAAACCTAAATTAACATGCAATATCTCATCTTTAGGTTTCTGATTACCGCTCTGAGCATTGATATACCCTACAGCTCAGGACAGCTGGCAAGTATATTTACTGATAGTTTTTATTGTCTTGATATCTGCTATATCCGATTCAGTTGTAGTATCTTACTCGATTCCAGTCACGATAGTTCACGGACTAGTATACGTTGGATCATGACATGAGATATTGTTTCTGGATTTTCTTGGTATATATGTACATTTTCTGTCGTGTTCCCTGTACTTGTATAGATACCGATTCCTGAGAGGGAGTAGCTATCCTCTTAGGGAATCCCGTGTCATGACGTGTCATGTCCAGGTCCATTATACTACTCGGGGATAGAGAATTATTAGGGGTTATGTGATCAAAACCCCATGTCACTATTTTGCTTGTGCCACCCTCATCTCACGTAGGGTGTAGCAGATACCTCCATGTCCATGTTATCCAGGTTGGCCGGCATGACTTTTCGTTGAGGTCACCACGGATTGCCAGGCCAAGTGGATAACCCTATCATGTTTCCCTTGCCGATCGCATAACGCTCTAATAATTCAAGGCACATTTTATATTTACTTTATCTTATCATATATCTTGCTCTGTTCTACATTCAGTATTTTCTCACCATGCTATGATATTCAGTTACTCACATGTTTTACATGCCTCTATGATGTACCTTGATTTAGAGACTAAGTTCTGCTCGGGAGAAGGGTTACAACCCCGGTCCTTGTTTGGTTTAAGGGTTGTAACTTAGCTTTCGAACGGTTCTCAAGTCTTCATATATCTTTGTCTTGTATTTTATTATACTGTCTCTTATAGAATTTGTCAATTCACATGGAACTGCTGTTAGTGCTTGTACTTGCTCATTTTCCTGACAGAATACCGTTATGATATATTACAGATGACTCTGAGACAGACTGCTCGACCTATTATGCGCTCGAGTCAGATGGAGTAGTCCAGGACCGTGGCCATATAGTAGAGCCACTAGATTTTGTACTTCCAGAGTAGTGTAGATTAGCTAGGTTTGACTGGACTGCGATCCAGCTAGCTTTATCAGACTGTAGCTCCTATATTATATTTTGAGACCCTATGATGTTGTATATATCTAGGCTTGTATTGGACACTGGACTTATTCCTTTTCATCTATCATATATTATCCTTCTGCGCTATCTACCTTAGTTTTATTCTGTGATTGACACTGTATTGCTATGTCACCTCCACTCTGAGTGTATATGCTGTACAGGTACCTTTATACTATAAGTCGTAGTATTTACAGACCTTATATACAGCGTTCTACCGCCGATGCTGCGGCGTAGGCTGGACGTACCCACTTCTCGTGCCCCTAATCAGGGTACGGGTCAAGACAGGAATTATTAGGGGTTATGTGATCAAAGTCACCCTGTCACTATATTCTTATGCTTGCGCCACTCTCATCTCATGTAGGGTGTAGCAGATTCCTTCGTGTGCTTGTTATCCAGGTTGGCCGGCATGACCCTTTCCAGAGATTTTCTTGTGATTGTCGGGCCAAGTGGATAACCTGTTTTGTCACTTACCCAAAGCCGATCATATTACAGCTCTAATAATTCAAGGCACATTTTATATTTACTTTATCTTATCTTATATCCTGCTCTGTTCTACATTCAGTACTTTCTCACCATGCTATGATATACAGTTACTCACATATTTTACATGCCCTTATATTGTACCTTGATGAGAGACCAAGTTCTGCTTGAGAGAAGGAATTACAACTCCGGTCCTTGTTTAGTTTAAGGGTTGTAACTCAGCTTCCGAACGGTTCCCAAGTCTTCCTATATCTTTGTCTTGTATTTTATTATACTGTCTCTTATAGAATTTGTCAATTCACATAGAACTGCTGTTACTGTTTGTACTTGCTCATTTTGTGAACAGGATACCGTTGATAATAGTTTAGGAGTTGTTATACCATTATTGGACTTCATGATGTTGCTAGCTGAGGTGGACCTCACTATCCTCCTATGTGAGTTGTCTGGTAGTTATCCTTAGTTGGTCTTGTTTTTTCTTCTTTATTTTTTTGTCTTATGATTCCTTCTAGTAGTTTCTATTATTCTTATGCCTTAGTTATCTTTCCTGTCTTATCTTCTTTAGATGTTGGGTTGTGATTGAGTACATTTGTAGTTCATGGACCTTCTAGATGTAGTATAAATTTATTGGGTACTAGACAGCGTTCTACTGTCGATACTGCGACGTAGACTGGGCGTGGCCCACGTATTCGTATCCGTATATCCGAGTGCGGATCATGACACATTTTTAGTGGTATCCCATACAGGTTAGTCTTTACAATTAATACGAAGTCGTGGTAGTACTTGAGCTTTTCTGTACTTCTGCGAGCCTGCCATATGATTAAGGTTGAGTCATGGAATATTTTAGGAATTTGGTACTCAGTCACATGTTAGGAACTCTTGGTTGATTCCAGGGATGACCCCTGGGAATCTTATTTCGAACTTTTCGAAACTTTTCCCATTTGTTCTTATCCGTCCTGATTTCTGAAACATCTGTCCGTTATCAACTTTATTCCTTCTTAGGATGAGTTTGTGGACCCCAGAGGGAAGGTATAAGTTGGACTTATATATCTTCTAGGTTGAGACGAGAATATGATTTGCCAGTCTCATATCAGGTTGAGATTGTTTTAGATTATATTCCAATGGTTCCTTTTATCTTGACCTAGATAGTACCTTTGGACATCTCCTGAGAAATTTCTCCAAAACTCTACCTCGGGATCAATTTCTGCTAGTTTCCATCTACTTATCCTTGATTCATTGTTGAATTTTAAATCTCGATGTTCGTTCGTTGTTGACTTCGATTTTGATTTTGTTGAGATAAGTTTTTTAAGGATTGAGTTAAGATATTCTGATAAACATATTTGATGGAGACGATAGGAACGGTAAATGTCTACTTTATTCATGGGGTTTAGAATTTATTACAGCCATATTAGCTAGCATGACAGGGACATGAAGCCTGATTTTGGATATACTATCCTAGTTATGGAATTTAGATTCTCTTGCAGCCATACCGGTTGGCGTGGTAAGGAATCTAGATGACATGATTATAGGGTGTATACCTTAGTTATGGATTCTATCGTTTATTGCAGCTATGCTTACTGGCGTGGCACAAATTCTGGTAGCATGGTTTTGGATAGACGTGTATGGTTATCAGGTCGTATCTTAAATTGATTCACTTCTTTTGACCAAATGATGAGGATAATTCATACCCTTATTTCTCGACTTATCATTCATTTCTTTTCTCATCGTATGATGATTTCCTCATCTTGCCATCATTTCCCTTGACTTGTTTAGCTATGTCTTGATTACACCAATCACCTATCTCATATCTACATCTGTCATCTACACTTAAAACTCTAAAAATTTTAAAATTTTCATATCTCAATTGTTTCTTAAATTTCGATACTGTTAAGATTTTGATTTCCTTCTGTCCATGACCAGTCGATTTGGTCGTCTTGTTATCGTGCCAAGAGTCTTGGTTGCTGACTAGACTTTAGATGACTTCAAATTCCTTTGTGACTTGGATTTTCATCCTTGGATGCTCGTGCCCAGCCTTCGTTGATCTTATTCTCCATCTTGCCCAAATTCTGATTTACTCGAAAGTTGATCAACTTAGATCGTGTTGAGACAGATTTCTTTATCGTGGTTGGATTCAATGCTATTAACCCTCGTGCATTGACTTCCGATTCTGATCATGTTTGGATTTTGGACACTCGTGTCTAAACTCTTTTTGACCTTGATTTTATTTTCTGATTACATCCAAATTCCTTGTGATTAGTCGTACCTAGATGACTTGGCAGGACTAAGACACCTTGGGATTTCCTTGACCGTGATTTTAACGATCATAACTATACATTTTATCTTGCCTCAAAGTCGTGCCTAAAATTTTTGACTTTCAATCACGACTAACTAGTGTGACTACGAAATTAGTCGTGTTAAGAATTGAACATGTTTGACTTTCTACCGTGCCTAATTGACTCGGGTTCCTTCCTAAATTGTGCTTTTAAGACCTTGATTTTGAATTCATGATTTATCATCTTTCATAACTAAACTTGGATCTTGATCGTGCTTATGTGACCTATAATCTGATTTCTATCAAATCTATCTCTCAATCGTGCTATACTCAAATTTTTCTCCCCATTTGCTTCTCTTAGCCCTGTTTTAGATCATGACTAGGTTTGCAATTTTTGTCACTCTACTCTACTTCGTGCCTAAGTGGTTAATCATTCTAAAATTCTTGAACGCGTCTGGGTCTTGATTTCACTCATGACCAGTGGTTAAATTCTCGATCACTGCTTATGCTAAGTATTGTTATTCCTAACAATACCTAACCACATCACTTTCGTCTTGATCGTGCCTATGTATAACCCTAAATCTAATTTCATCGAGCTGAAATCCTGTTAATCAATTTTTGACTTGATTGTAATCGGACGAAGCTCAAGTTTTGATTTCGTTGTCATGCCTCTATCGTGCCAAGTGAACTTAGACTATTTCCAATTTTAATCACGTTCGAACTTGGATCGTATTTCATGATTTTATTAATCATACTCCTTAATCTTTGTTCGGGTCTATAAGACCTTGACTTCGATTTTTGTTGTGTCTGAAATTTTATCTCAACCATGCCAAACATTATTTTGGTCATGGTTAGCTTTTCATCTTGATCGGGCATGTGCGACTTTCAGGTTGATTTTCTATCAACCTAAGTCCTACAAATCATCCCGTACTTGAACTTCATTTATATCTTCGATTCTCCTAATCGTCTCTAAAATCGTGCCCCAATGACTTGACTTATTTCTGAATCATGCACATATTATTTTGTTCGTATCATGATTCTATCATGCCAAAATCCATCATCGTGCCTGAACAATTTTGAATTGATTATCTTGATCGTGCAAAACTCGTCATTCTTGGATCGTGTCTAAAATATTGCTTAAATCTTCTATCATGTTTTAACCCCACTACTAACCTTTAATTTTGAGGACAAAATTTTTATAAGGTGGGTAGGATGTAAGCCCCCTGAATTTCCGGGATTTATTTTTGAATTTCCTAAATGATTTATTCTCGATAATTCATTCTATTTAATTAATTTTTGATCATTAAATGCTCCTTACCGTGACTTGGAATTCTAGAGCATTAGGGATGTCAGTCTCTGGAAACTTTCTTCTTAAGTTTGTAGTAGACGAGATTATCTTCATATTGATAATTTGGGTCCCACTCGAACTTGTTCCCTTGTGCTCCATTTGCTTCGCGCAACTATCGGGTCAATTTAGACCAATTTATCGTCTGTCGTAATTTGTGATTTAATTTTCAACTTAATTTCCGGGCCCGACATCGGTCCAATCCAGTCGACCCAATATATGGTCCTGGCCTGTTTTGAGCCTAGTGTGCACGTGCTACTTGCGTGCCATCGAATTGATTTTCCTTGTGCTCCTATTTTGTCCATAATTTTTAATAGTTTAAATTTATTATTTTAATTAAATCTTGGCCCCAAGCTTGTCCAAACTTGGCCCAACACCCAATCTAATATCGTGTATGCCCTATCATGACTGTCCATACATACCACTATTGTATTTGCCTTCTTTCCTACTCAAAATATCTATTTCTCTCTCCATGTATATATACACATATATACATATGATATATATATATACATATATATTTGAATCTCCCTCTCTCTCTCTCTCTCTCACCACACAAATACTCCCCCTCACCCATCACTATCACACACACAGTCCCCCTAGCAGCCGACCACTACCCCCCCCCCCCCACTCTCTCTTAACTTTCACTCTCTTCTCTCGCGCTCTCTAATATCTCTATTTCTCTCTCTTTTATATATTATATATATATATAATATATATATATATATATATATATATATATATATATATACATATATAATAATATATTAATCTTCTCTCTCTCTCCTTAGTCACACACACACCCCCTCACCCCCTCTCTCTCTCAGCCGACATACAAATACCCCTCCCCATTTCTTCTTCTTTTTCACACTCCTTCTCCTTCTTCATTTCATTCATTCTTCTCCTCTTCTTCTCTTCTTGGTTCTTCAAGAGAGTAACACCACCACCATCACCATTCACTACCACCACCATCACCATTCATCACCACCACCATCCTC
Source organism: Iris pallida (assembly GCA_029216955.1). Classification (NCBI taxonomy): domain Eukaryota; kingdom Viridiplantae; phylum Streptophyta; class Magnoliopsida; order Asparagales; family Iridaceae; genus Iris; species Iris pallida. The sequence continues at coordinate 26,529 of JANAVB010004791.1, forward strand.
ACCGCCGTCGGGCAGCCCCGCCGGTGCCACCGCATGCGCAGCAGCAGCGAGCAGCTGCAGCAGCACGCAGCAGCAGCAGTGCGTGCATGGGCCGTCGTTGCGTGCCGCCGCACCGTCGTACGGCGCTGCCGCGCCGCCGCCGCCGTGGCCGGCAACCCCTGGCTCGGGCGCACCTACCCGTGGCGGCCACCGTCCTCCGGACGCGCCGCCTAGGCGTTTCGTGCATTTTGGACGAAATCCCGTCGACGCGCGCGGGACGAATTTCAGAATTCGTGTTTCATCGTAGCAACTTTATACGCATTTTTCGAGAAATCCGACCGTTGGATCGATGATTTATTTGCTCCGTCACAATCTCGGTATATACCCCTTCATCCCTCTCAAATTCCATCCGTTAATTTGATCGTTTGATAGATCAAAATCGGCCACCAAGTTGACATTTTAATTTGAACTATTTTTTGACAGTTTTGTGGAGCCGACTTCGTCAGCTCGTAACTCCGTCGTCGCAGCTCCGTCTGGTGTGCCACCAGTTCCTGTGCATAGCTGGTATAACCCTCTTTCTGTCATTTCAGTTTCGTTTTATTGTGAGCACGTTTGGTTGGTTGAATTCGACGCCAAAGTTGGCCGTCCGAATTCCTAATTTCTAACTTGTAAAATTCTATTTTTGAACCCGGGACTCCGAATTCAATTTCTTACACCACCAGTAGACTCACGGCATCGTTCTGGCACGTTTTTATATAAGTTTGTTAGATTTAGAGAACGTGGGCCCTGGCACGCATTTCGGTACAAAGCGGCCCCACAGTCTGTATCAACGACTTTTTGACGTCGACTCATCAGAATCCAATTTCGGATATACCATTGAGTTCATATCGTCATTCTGGACTCGTTGACATATAATTTGCTAGGTTTTAGTGGACATTGGTTCCGGCACGCATTTCGGTGCAAGTCGGATACCAATATTCCGGTCAACGGATCATTTTGAGATCGGCTCATCGGAATCCAATTTCGGATATACCGTTGGGTTCGTATCGTCATTCTGGACTCGTTGACATGTAATTTGCTAGTTTTGAGGACATTATCTCCGACACGCTTTTTCGTGTAAATCGGTTTCCAATACCGGGTCAACGGACCAATCTGAGATCGGATCATCGGAATCCAATTTCGGATATACCGTTGAGTTGTATTGTCATTCTGGATTCGTAGACAGATAATTTGTTAGCTTTAGTGACTAGTATTCTTGCACGTTTTTCGGTACAAAGTGGGTCCGACACGGACACCATTTTGATCCGAAATTACCTTTTTATCCCGGTGTCCAAATTGGACTTATGGATAGGCTATCCTAGCTGATTTGACCATTCTGGACACGTTGGTGATGTTTGTTTTATCATCCGACATTGTTTGTAGATATTTCTCTGTGTATTACCTTTATTATAATTAATTCTTATTTAGTTCGTATTTTGGAATTAGTACAACAAAACTGAGAACAGTCGATTCCAGTGACCTCACATCGCTGAAATTGGCAAGATGATCATGTGGATCACAGTGATAAGATTATTAACCTTACTGTTGATTATCTTATCTCGATTTGCGTGTCGTAGGTGTCGATGTACGTATAACGAGGTGCAACTTGATATTTTAATTCTTAATTTAGAGTGATCCTGTTTGACCAAGATATATGGTATCTTGGTAGGTAAATATTAGGAATAGTATGCTTAGACTAGTTTTGACCTCGGTTGACCAAGTTTGACTGCTTTGACCAAAGTCAACTATCAGTCAACACTTGGCCTAGGAATGTCTAGAACTTGACATGAGTTGACCAGTTGACGAAAAGTCAACTGTTAGTCAACATTAGCCTAGTTTGACTTGGTTTGACTTCCTGTGACCTAGTTTGACCTAGTGTAACTCAGTGTGACCTAGTTTGACTTAGTTGACTGAGTCTGACCTAGATTGCGTAGCTTATACTATAGAATCAAGCCTAACACTGTTGAACCCTAATTTGCTTATATATATCTTATCTTTAGGTCTGTGGCATCATTCTGAGCATCGACCCCATTTGACAGCTCAGGACCGCAGGCAAGTACATTCATTGATAGTTTTTATTGTCTTGATATTTGCTATATCCGATTCAGTTGTAGTGTCTTACTCGATTTCCAGTCACGATAGTTCACGACTAGTATACGTTGGATCATGACATGAGATGTTTTCCTGAATTTTCTTGGTATATATGTATATTTCCTGTCTTGTTCCCTGTACTTGTATAGACACCGATTCCTAAGAGAAAGTAGCTATCCTCTTAGGCAATCCCGTGTCATGACATGTCATGTCCAGGTCCATTATACTGTTCGGGGATGGAGAATTATTAGGGATTATGTGATCAAAGCCACCATGTCACTATATCTTATGCTTGTGCCACTCTCACCTCACGTAGGGTGTAGCAGATTCCTCTGTGTACTTGTTATCCAGGTTGGCCGGCATGACCCTTTCCAGAGATTTTTTTTGTGATTGTCGGGCCAAGTGGATAACCTGTCCTGTCACCTACCCAAAATCGATCACATAACGCTCAAATAATTCAAGGCACATTTTATATTTACTTTATCTTATCTTATATTCTGCTCTGTTCTACATTCAGTACTTTCTCACCATGCTATGATATACAGTTACTCACATGTTTTACATGCCCTTATATTGTACCTTGATGGGAGACTAAGTTCTGCTCGGGAGAAGGGTTACAACCCCGATCCTTGTTTGGTTTATGGTTTGTAACTCGGCTTCCGAACGGTTCCCAAGTCTTCCTATATCTTTGTCTTGTATTTCATTATACTGTCTCTTATAGAATTTGTCAATTCACATGGAACTACTGTTAGTGTTTGTACTTGCTCATTTTTCTGACAGGATACCGTTGATAATATTTTAGGAGTTGTTATACCATTATTGGACTTCATGATGTTGCTAGCTGAGGTGGATCTCACTATCCTCCTATGTGAGTTGCCTGGTAGTTATCCTTAGTTGGTCTTGTTTTTCCTTCTTTATTTTTCTGTCTTATGATTCCTTCTAGTAGTTTCTATTGTTTTTGTGCCTTAGTTATCTTTCATGTCTTATCTTCTTTAGATGTTGGGTTATGATTGAGTACATTTGTAGTTCATGGACCTTCTAGATGTAGTGTAAATTTATTGGGTACTAGACAGCGTTCTACCGTCGATACCGCGGCGTAGGCTTGGCGTGGCCCACGTATTCGTATTCGTATATCCGGGTGCGGGTCATGACAATTACGCTAGTTTTGGATAAAATAAAACCAACTATGGGCCATCTACAATCTTGTAGGTTCTCTAATTAGTTGTAATTCGATGTTCTAGGATATTATGGCACTTTCACTACTGAGTCAGAATACATGGCAACAGAAGATGCATTGAAGGAGGCCCTATAATTGGTTAAGAGGCATATATAGTTGGCAAGTTCGGATTCAAGAAAATACAAGTCCCTTAATTTTGTGACCATCAAATTGCAACTAATCTCTCAAAGAGTTCAGTATACCATAGTCGGATGAAAAAACATTTGATATATGGTATCACAAGATAAACAAGTGGTGTAATAAGAGAGAATTTTTTAAAGGTTGATAGTAAGGTGAACCCGGTAGACATGCTACTAAGGTGATCTCTATGAAGAAGTTCTACTCCACATTGACTTCTATTCAAGTACTCGGGTTTGAAGAAGATGCTCGATCCAGGTGCGAGGATCGTGGTCAATTTGTAGATATTCAAAGAATGTGTCGATGATAACTTTTAGTGGGCAAGGGAACACCAAACTGGAGCTAAAATTAAAGGTGCAACGGAGGTATCAACAACATCATCATCGGGTGGCTAATTGAACGACAAGCCAAGGTAAAGATGTTGTATATGATTCATGTTCAACTACGAGGGCTATAGATGTCGTTTAATGATTCGAGAAGCTCGGGAGAGTCATAGCATCAATATGGGGCTTAAAAGAGACAATAGTATTAGCTTATATATCGTCGACATGTCTTCGATATAACATCGATTTGCTAAAAGTGCAAAAATGGCCCACCAAGTTTTGTGCCCAATCGTGTGCACATCAACAATCATATCGAGGGTATATCGTCAATACGTCAATGGCTCATGATCAGACTATTTCAGGGAACAATTCAGATTAAAAAAGATTATATTGAGGGACCATATTTATCCTAACTTCAGGGATTGGGGTGGTCGTATTTAAGGGTCTCTTCATGCCCTAAAAAGTGGGCTTGAAACTAAGGATGATGATATTTAGTTCCTAAGAGAAGCAACTAAATGAGTCATCAAGAGAGTAAGAGGAGACCTCGTTGGAGATCTCCTTGCGGGTGCATTTTGTAACATGTAGATGTTTGTGTAATCTTTGTAAAGTTATCATGTTGATTCAATCTCTTCTAGCCTCGTGGACGTAGGTCGATCTAGGCCGAACCATAATATATTTTTTGTGTATGTGTTTGTATTCTTGATTGGTATTGTTTGGTTTATTTGCTATCTTGCTTGATTTGTTGTCGTAAAGGTCTTCAAGGGACGATATGGTTATTTTAGGAAAATAGATTGTCCTAAATTAGTCTTTGTGATCGAATTTAAATATGTTAGTGTCGGGGCACAATTTTTCGATAGAAAATAGAGAAGATGAAACAATTGTAAAACAATGTTCTAACGCAACACTTCTAGGAAGGTTGCGCAAGTATAACGAAGATCTAAAAAAATCTCGTTTTAGTATTACGAGAATCTAAAAAAATTCGTAATCCACAGCAATCGATCGTAGTACTTCTAAAAAGAAGATACAATTAGAATTACTGGCAGCAATGAAGAAGGTGACTGGCGAAAGATGGAAGAACTCCTGTTGGGGTGAATAATCACCGTTGCTCAAAGCTTTATTCGCCCCACACGAACAGCTTCCAGGAACCAGCAAGTTCGTCGGAGAATTTGGAACACTCCTGCTCTTCTGACTCCTCGGATGGACACGAACTCCTGAGCAAAAGCAACGCTGGTGCGGCGCCTTTCCTCTCTCTCGAAGGCTGCTGGAAATTCCGATCTGAACTGTGTTAAAAACAATTCTGAATTTTCTGTTTACTTGTGTTAAAAACACTTCGTAAACTTTCTGTAGTGGCGTCTATTATTTTTATATCTGTCATCTTGTGAGAGAGAGGATGCCTTATATAGGCCATGCAGCAACTGCTCGGTTGCCACAAAGTTAGGGTCATGGTAAAAATCACCCCGAACATGTAGCAACCGCCCAGAACGTGCAAACGCACGTTCTGCTGCAAGTTGTGCCAACTGCGCGCAACCTGTCTCCTTGCACTCCGACGACAGAGCGCGCACTGAGCTGTGCACACTGCGCGCACTGCACGTATTACGCATGCGGCGCACGCAGCACAACCAGCGCATATGCGCAACCCGCACAACCCGCGCGCCCGTGCAACCCGCGTAACCCCCAACCCGTGCGCCCGTGCAACCCGCACAACCCAGCGCACCCGCACAACCAAGTGCAAACTGGACGCAACCTGGCGCGCACCTGGGCTGCGCAACTGGGCTTGCGTAACTGGCTTGCGCAACTAGGCTTGCGCAACGTGGCAGCGCAAGTGGCTCGTGCAATGAGCACAATTAAAGCGCACTATGCACCTAACGACGATGCTGACGTGCTAAGTGCAAAGTGTGCCAACAAAATGCCACATTACGCCTCATGAGCCCATGAGCCCGAGTTCGAGTCCGAGTCCGAGTCGCTAAGCCCCTACGGGGCTTAGCTCCCATGGAAATAAATTTCCCAAGAGCAAAAAGCATGAATGCTTTCAATTGTTGATTTAGCCTTTTTCCTATTAGAAAAAAACCCCACATGGCACACCCATGTGCACCTCCACACCACATATGTATCTCTAAACTAGCAAAGCTAATATATAAATACAAGTCCTTTGGTCTAGCCGATGTGGGACTAAAATTTACTTTGAAAAAGATCAAAACCCAACAATCTCCCACATATCTCTATATATGAGTATAAGTGTTCCCCATAGTAACTGTCCATCATGCATCAGGAGAGATGTCGCTGACGACTTGAATCTTCCCACATGGTTCAAACAACAGACTATAATACAAGAATGGACTAAGCCTTGAATTCTGCATCATAGCTGAAATTCTTTCCACTCACATAATGTAGTTACATGTGCTTCTGGCTACACATTAAAGGCCCTGTGCCAGCCTGGTTTCAGTGTATAATTTTAGGCATCTACAATTTACCCTCAAGAGACGGCCCAATATCTCTTTGTCCATACATTATAGTGAGTTCATTATAAAGAGACATGGCATGAAGCGCTTTACGCTTCCCTTGCGGTGCTACGCCGCTATGACATGGCTTAAAGCCGAGGCCTTACCCCGTACCGAAAACCTCATCGTAGTGTCATACTAATGTAGCATGAGGCAATCGCCTCTTTATAGTGCCAAACTATCCAGCATGAAGCCTTAGGCTCCTTTGCTGTGTTCCGCCGCAACGACATGGCTTGCAAGGCCGAGGCTTTATCCCTAACCGGGTACCTCATCGTGGTGTCGTGCCACTGTAACATGAGGAACTCCTCCTCTTTGTAGTGCTGACTACACCCCTCTTTATTTTAACATACAACATTAGGCTAACTGCCTATTTGCGGTGCTACGCCGCTGTGACTTGGCCTGCAAAGCTGAGGCTTTATCCTAGTCCTGGGCAGCACCCCACATATAGGAACCTCATTGTGGAGTCACCCCACTGTAACATGGAGTTTCACTCCTTGTAGTGCTGCTCTACCGTGCTTCCTGTAAAGCATACCAGGCATTCACTCTGCCTGAGAACTCATTAAGGCAATTAAGCCAACCTTCCCACAAGAACCATTTTTCGCAGAAAATAACAGTAACAGTGATTATAGGTCCGTAACCTCTTCATGCCCTATAGAACATGTACCCACCGTTTTTGATATTCTTCCAGTTAATGGTCCTCCCTTGAACCAAAAGTTAGATGCCTAGTAGATAAATCTTTGAACTAATAGCATAAAACTTTATAGTAGGAATACAATAACTAATATCAGAATGCCTTCAAGCCCATTTTACAAGATGTGTCATCGACCAGCTGGCGCTTGAGGCCCTTGGTGAACGGATCCGCCAGGTTCTCCTGACTCCGAACATCAATCACTGGAATAACACCTCTCTTGATAAGATCGTGTACTGCCATGTGCTTCAGCCGCACAGTCCTCTTCTTCCCGTTAAAGAGGTCATTTGATGCCACCGCCGCAGTCGCCTGGTTGTCGCAGTATATCGGTACCGGTATTTGTGCCCCAACCACTGGAAGATCTATATGAGCTCCCGAAGCCATTCTCTGCTT
>JANAVB010004792.1:0-23769 GCA_029216955.1 Iris pallida
TAATGTTTTATTCATCTTTCGGAGCAGTTGATGATTTGGACTCTATGGCTTAGCGTTGACTATGTTGTTGGATCTGCTGCAACCTCCAAGCAGTATACCTTGCTCCCTACAGTTTATTTACATACATATTATTATTATCTCGTATACTAGTTGATATTCACATGTGATTGTACATCGTGCATGCTCTTATATACATAATCCTTTTTATAGTTAGCTTTGTAGTTCATATTGGATATGTATATATATATTAATATATAATATATATATATATATATATATAATATAATATATATTTATATATATTAGAATATATATATATTATAGTTCTTGTTCATAGTTAATTTTGTAGTTCATATTGGATTGGTTCTCTCGTGTATCTTGATTGGGTCATGTCGTGTCATCACAGTATTTGGACTGAGTCACATCGTGTTATAGGATGAATAATCATAACAGAACTGCTGTACCTTGAATTCTTGAAGCTAACCTACGAGTCCATACTAGGGGCGAGGGTTAGTAGTTATCTAAATCTTGATTCGTAAAGCTAACCTGCGAGTCCACACTAGGGGCGAGGGTTAGTAGTTATCCGCACCTGCGAGTCCATACTAGGGTGAGGGTGATTTCTTGAAGCTAACCTGCGAGTCCACACTAGGGGCGAGGGTTAGTAGTTATCTGAATCTTGATTCCTGAAACTAACTTGCGAGTCCACACTAGGGGCGAGGGTTAGTAGTTATCTATTCCACACTTGCGAGTCCACACTAGGGGCGAGGGTAATTCTTGATGCTAGCCTGCGAGTCCACACTAGGGCGAGGGTTAGTAGTTGTTTCAAACCTGCGAGTCCATACTAGGGACGAGGGTTTGAGTATCCATTGATCTCGTGACATGTTTTCTCTTGTTCTTCTCCAGTAGTTCGGTATGCGTAGTGGTTCTTCTAGTCGTGTATAGTCGTGTTTTCGTGTTGATTGGATTTTTCCTATTTTTTTCCTATATTTTCTTTATTGCATGATAAACTGCTAGATAGGCATGTATATTATGTATCTTGCTATGTCCTCTGAGGACCTGATGATCTCTCCAGGTAGCAGATTGCATGGAGTTAGTTAGCGGCTCATGATGATAGGAATTACACTTGCAGGGATACTGTCACGACCCGCACCCAGTGCAAGGGCACGAGAAGTGACGAACGCCCAACCTACGCCGCAGTGTCGGCGGTAGAATGCTGTCCTGAGTTACAATATCTAACACAGTCTAAATAAGCTCCGAATGAAGAGTAAATAATAAAAAACTCAATCACAATACTAAGATGGAATAGAAGAATGAATCTCAAGAGAGTCACAGATATAAATAAAAGTCTAGGTGTAAACCACCAGAATAAACTCAAGTACAACTCATAAAGTCTCAATTGGAAAGACAATAAAATACTAAGTCATAGCAAGACTATGGGCAAGTCCTCAGCGACTGTTGGATCCTCCTGAGGGTCTACGTCACCGGTATCATCTAAGCCAATGCCATAATAAGTAGGACAGTACTCCTCATCATCACCTGTAAAATTTTCAACATGCCCAGTCAGGACGGAACGAGCACATATCTCTCACAACAGTTCATAGCAGGAATGGACATATAAAGCAAGCTATAGAAAACTATACATGAATCGCTGTAAAGAAAGTCAACAAGAGAGAGACTATAAAATTAGATATAATATGATAGATTGAGAAATGTAACCATTTACGTGATTTAGAGCATGAATTGGTTATGTAAACGGTTTGGGTTGCACATGGATACAGCTATGGAGTGCACATGGATACCTACTGGGGATAATGATCACATAACCAACTACACTCTCCCTGCCCCCAATCAATACACAAGGATCAATACATGTTATGTTATTGCACATGGATAACAACTACTGTATACATGGAGCTCATATGGTCATGAGTGTACATGAATAACATATGCGTGCACATGGATAAATATGAATACGTGGAGTACATGATGACCATAATAAAGTACATGAATATGACATACTCGATGTATCCGAGGGGATAACATCGCATAAAAAGATCCATAGGGTACTAATCCGTGTGAACATCGTGTCAGCATCAAGTATACTAGTCTATAACAAGAGAACATATCCAAAGAAGTATGAAAAGATCAGAGAATGTACTCGCCTGGCAAACTGAACTGCTGATGATGAAGTGTAGCTAAACTGGGGCAATATAAACCTATTTAAAGTAAACACATGTCACAACGAAGTCTAAAATATCAAAAGAAATAACTACAATGCAAGACTACATACTTCTAGGTCCATTTTGGTCAAAGTCAACCCTCGGTCAACTCTGGTCAAACCTGGTCAACGCTGGTCAAACCTGGTCAAACCTGGGTCAACTAGTCCGTCGACTAATTTCTAGGTCATACACAAAATTCTAGGTCATTTTGAGTTCGTTTGAGTTGAATTGGATCAAGTTTGACCCAAAGCTGACTTTTGTCAATTTGGTCAACTTGTCGGCCAATTTGACTAAACTAGGCTCGAAATGATAAACCAAATCTGTCCTAGGGCTCCTATAGTTATATACGCAACTGCAATCTATTCTAAGAGAGTTAACAAGCATAAAATATCTATATACATATAGGTATATACGCACATTTGTATATACAATACAAACAAAACCTTAAATCTAACAAATGATGGTGTGTGTGTGTGTGTGTGTGTGTCCTGAAGCTTACTGAAATGAGGTAAATATGATATTAAAAACAGTAAAACACAACCATGGTATACCATAATTTAATATACTATTTATATACATATATACGAAGTAAGAAAACTACATATATATATATCTATATACACAAACTCTTAAATAGAAAGATTCGCAATGGCGCGAGATAATTTAAAGAGTCTAAAATCTGGAATTAAATCCCCCTCGACCCATTCTCAACATGTATGTGTTAGCAATAGGTTTCAACGGGGGTTATATATATATAGTTAAATATAAGCATAAAGCTATATATAGAAAGCACATATACTCATAAATGATGGAAATTGTGAAACAAAACCAAAAGTTGGTTCCCACATATCCGAAACCTCATATACATATTAGAAACTCAGAATTTATAAGCTAAAGGCTGGAAAACAAAATATCACATTTCAACTCAAAATCAAAATTAAAGAAAATAACCTAATTTCACACAACGACCCAAAATACAAAATACACCAAACGAACTCGCGAAACTCGGCATACACATTGGTCTCGACCCACGTGATGCATTCGTATACTCTCGGGTTCGAAATTGTGTCCGCCTCGTGTCCACAGAACGCGTATCAGAATTTTCTAATACCGCGTGATACGCGTGCGTTCTCGCTCGATTGAGCGCCGCACACACAACAAAATGCCCCGTGCTTGTGCACGTAGCTGGGGGGAGGTCCTGGGGTAGGTCTAGGATACGGTGACACGGTGACATGCCGCCCGAAGCAGTGCACGCAGCCCCCGCACCAGTGCGGCCTGCTGCGTGTGCGCGCGCCTGCGCGCCCTCGTGCGCGCGGTTCCGGCCTCGCTGCTCCCTCGTCGGGCCATGCCGCGACTCGGGGTTCGTCCTACGGGATGTCTAGGTCTAGTTTGACATGTCCCGGCTCCTGGAACAGGTCTTCGCTGCGTTGTGTGCGCGCACGAAGTCCGTTTCAGCGACAAAAATAACAAGCTGAATGCACAGTGGCTGAGCGGTGCACGCGCGATTTCTTCGCGCTCGCTCAACGAAAAGTCGTGAAATTTATGAGCATGGGGCAGAGGTTGCCCCCACGTGCTCAAGAAATTTCATGCAAAAATACGGCCTGTGCATCGAGAAACAACGCACGGACAGCAGGGCACGCACGGCCTCGTGCTCGGGATCCGTGTACGTGCGTCCGTTGCCCGAAACGCCGCTGATACGTTGTCAAAACCAAATCCGTCTTCACGAAAGTTTATCAAAATCATATTATCTAGACATCCATGAAGAAAGAATCCAAAAATAGCAACTTTCTATCCTAAGCGGCATTTCGTCGAATACGTGCCGTAAAGGACCGACATGTGTCCGATACCGCCATCAAACGAAGTCGAAATCCAACCAAATTTTGTGGGCAAGTCTAGGGAACCTATATGGATGCAAAAATGACAGAAATTCTAGATTTACAATGGTGGATTAGGGTTTTACCTATTGAGTGTCAAAAACTCAATGAACGGTGCTCCTCGATTGTCGTGTTGGCCGATTTCCCTCCAGCAAAAGCCTCCGCCTCTATGCTAAAATGCTCCAGCAGATCCTCCTCTCCTCGACGAGCGCAACGGAGTTCGTTTGGGAAGAAACGGACTCCGGATGAAGGAAATAGGTATTTTGTAGAGAGATCTATTAGGGTTTCCTTGTGGAGGCTACAATTCTACAAATGAAGAGAAGGGGAGGGGGTTACTGCTGTTGGGCGGCCAAGGGGTGTCTCTAGGGGTTAGGGTTTCACTTGGGCCAACTCTTTCTCAAGTAGAAATGGGCCCAAGTCAAAAAGCATAAAGGCTTACATGCAAAAAGGCTAAAATAAATCAATTAAAGCCTTAAAAATAATCTAATGCCTAAAATAAATTCTAAAAATAAAAAATAACAATTCTAAGGTATGGTTAGGCCCCTATACAATGTCCACTAAGCTTAAACCGGTTGCTAGCCCAACACAAGTCAACATATCTAGAAAATCACAAAAAGGCCGAAATGGCTAAAAGACTAAAATCATCTAAACCACTCCAAAAATAGAGATTAAATCTAAATAAAATTTTAAAATAAAAAATGTAAATTTTAATTACATTATTAGGCTTCCAGTGAAGGTTGACTAAGGTCAAACTACCAAGTCACCAGTCTGCAATCAATCAAATCACACTGAAATCAATCTAATTAATAAATAGATAAAAATTCAAATAAAAAATCATAAAAATTTAAATAAATCACAATTACTAAAATACCCTTGAAATTGGAAAGTGAGTGTGACAAATCTACCCTCCTTAAAATAATTTCGTCCTCGAAATTAAGATGATCCTACTCCTAGGTCAAATCCCCAACAATCATGGTCTTAAGAAAACTTATCTAAATCATGTAGTTGGAAAGATATCATACATGATTATGGCAGGTAATCTGTCTGGGGTCTCATCTAGCCACTAAAGTCATACTAGATCAAAAGTAGTCATAAGATATCAATCATAGAAACATTATGGTAGGATACAGTAATCATCATGATAGGATAATGTATGGGTCAAGAACTCACCTCTACTAGGTCTGGTAGCGGGAACTCTCTCCCGGAGGTAGGCCTCGACTAGGGGCAGGTGTAGTAGGACAGTCTCGTACCTTGTGTGCAGCTGACCCACAAAATAGGTATAAACCTAGTCTCTTCCTACAGTCCTTCCATACGTGCCCAAGCTTCTAACAGATAGTACAGGTAGGTACCCACTCAACTGGCCTCTGCTGGACAGGAATCTGAACTGGATAGGCTGGTCTAGGCTGAAAGCCTGGATACTCCTGAGGCTCTGGGTATAAACTGCTCCTCGCTCTCTTGGGACTAGGTTCCTCCCTCGAATGCATATAATCCCACAACAGTTGAAAATTGAGACTCTACTATCTCATAAGCTCGGCCTGAAGTCTCTGCACCTCCTGCACATCCTGAAGGCGTCTGTAAATATGAGCTCCATCAGGAATGGCATGGGGTACCACTCCAGGAGGCAAAGGAAGGCCCTCAGTCTCCAGCTGAACTACAGCCCTCTCCTGAAAGATAGGAGATGGAGGAAAACTCTCTGATGAGGCTACTAACACCTCCTGAGCAATAGGAGGGGAAGTACAATCTCGGTCTCATCCGAAATTGCAGCTGTGTAGTGGGGACAAACTCTGGTCATGGGTGCCATTCTGAAAAAGATAAGAAAATATTAAATTATCTGGCTGAAAGGCAGTCTATCATCCTATATGAAAACTGGTGATTATAAAAAAAACAACTGAATTTAACTATAAAGCGTTACTATTCTAAAGATGATCAAAATTGAAAGTTTAAAGCACGACTATCAATAACACTGAAATCCAAGCACTATATATATATATATATATATATATATATATATATATAAAAGAAATTTTAGTCTCGATATGATCTAAGTTGATCCAATCCAAGATGAATCGAGGTTTAGGCAAGATGGAGAACGAGGTCATTGAAGGCTGAGCACGAGTATCCAAGACTTAAAATCCATGTCACAATTGAATTAATTCAATTGAATAAGGTTCCAAACATTGGATGATAAGGGAATGACCAAGTCGACTAGTCACGATCAAGGGTTTAGAATTCAACACTATTGAAATCCTAAAGGATACTGCGAGGATATAGAAATAAGCTACTATCCTCCTTTTGATAGGGAAGCTAAAAGTGATACCCTGGGTTGACCTATTAGTACAGTGCCCTGTCTTTCTGAAATATGTGAAAGGCAAAAGCAAAAAGAGTTCAAAGACGATGCAATTGAGTACAATACGTGGTTCATAGACGACGAAAATAATTCAATAAGAATTGCCAAAGCTGTCGTGGATGAGACTCTAGGGCAAGTTTAACTATGCGTCTATCCACGTAGAGTAATATATGAAAGCGAACCAAAGTGCAATAGGTTGATCAGACCATCATACACCGTTCTGATTAGACAATATGTTAGTGGGTCGATCCAATAAAATATGTCATGATCAAGCTCGAAAAAATATGCTTGCAAAACTAAGGCTAAATTAACAGCGTAAGGTAATCAAATATAAGTAAGGGAGGTAATGATGAAGAAGAAAAAATAGTCCAAGATCATTAACTAAGCTGGTCAAGCAATCAAGATAAGGTACAAGGTTAAGCATTTAAGGAAACAAGAAGAACACCATCACATGTTGGGTCGAAAGAATTGAGTCATGGTTGGATCTCGAATTTAAGTCAGAAAGTAATTTAGTATCATAGTAAGGGCTATAGTTTAGTCTTATTGACCAGAAAGTCTCATCAAGGAAATAGTGTACAAGAAGTCGTGCTTAGTAGGACATGATATATCTACATGAAGGTGAACTCGTCCAGGTCTTGCATGTGAAGTTTATTGGAGGATAACAACTAGTATTACACTCCGAATACCAAAGTCATGGTAAGGAACGTCAAAGAATCTAAAATAGAAGGTAAGGGTTCAAGAGGTGACAATTAATACAAGAATAAAGGAAATCAAGTTGAAGCATGAAATAAATTTATTTAAGAATCCAGTGAAATAATTTAGGGACACAGTACTGAAGGGAGAATACTGTTAAGGGACGATCAAATATAAACGGTTAGAAAGTCACAATAAAAGATCTAGATTTGAGGAAAGGTTGAGTAAGTCAAGATTGAGATACAGTCCCATAGTTTGGCAGACGACTAACAACACTGGAGTATATACTACTATCATAGTCATGAGTGATATGGCAATTAGTGTGGAACACTTCTATCTCATTAAGATTACCTTGGTGGCCTACCATTACATTCCTTTAAAAAGAAATTTTAAAATAACTACCTCAATTTGTATTCACTCTAAGCCTTCCAATCTAATCACGACTAATATTTAAATCCCTTTCATAAATCTCATAGTAACTTTTATCACGTTACTACTAACCTTTCCAAAATTTAACATTTTAATCCAACTTTAAACTCCAGAGTTAATGAATCATGAATCCATAAAATTCTATATCACTTCATAACTTTAAAAACTCCCAATTTGTCTCAAATAATCCTCAAAATAGACACTCGGCATATCACGGCAATCTAGCATTACAACTCAATATTTTAACGCGCTTATCAACCATAATTTCTCTTTCTAAGTCATTGAAACATAATCACTACTTCGTAAACCAAAATCTAAATAGATTTTTTAATCTTTAATCAACTAACACGATTCCAAATTTGAGATTTTTTTTTCAAAAACAATCGTTTTTATATCTTCCCAATCTTTTAAACCAAATTTTTTTATATCATTGTTTCCACTTAAATTGAAATTCATAAACATATTCATCGCAACTTGTACGATTCAATTTAATAGTTCATACTGCCACCCCCTTTTTTTTTATCATTATCAAGAAATCTATATATGTTCAAAGATGTATAATCATAATCCAATAATTCATGAATCACATCAATTCCTGAAATCGATTTATATAGATTCTAACTATTTTTCTCCAGTATCAAAATATAATTTTATAATCCTCTGGTGGTTACTACTTAGAATCTTCAAGATAAATTTCCTTGGTAATATCCCAACTTACAAACTACTAATCATTAAATCATCCATTTAGAAAAATACCCTTATAACTTAATCAAAGTCTCCGTGTATTCCAATTCCTTAATGTAATCCTTCTAGCCATGTGTTTGACCAATGAGCATATAGCAGTGTAGCCATCTTCCTAACCATTATTAAGCACAAGAAAGTAAGGGTATTGGTGAAAGAGTTCAAACAAGATGCAAGAATCAAGGAAGGAAGGTGGACTAAAGTAAGGGAAAGGGAATCTAAATCGAAGCTCACAATGAGATTCTCAAGGATCGTCCCAGGAATCTCTCAGGAAATTCTAATAGTGATTGAGTATCCTCTCATTCTAACACCTTACTTCCTATACTCTATAGCAGGCTCGTAGTAGTACAATTAAATTGTCGTACTACTATGACATCGTGCTAATGCGAATCTGGTCCTGCATGGACCGGAGGGATGAAATTGTGTCTCCTTAACTATCTTGAAGATAGATCAACAAGGAATCAATTACTGAAAAAGAAACGAAATCATCAAGGAGGACAGTTGTTTCCAAAAGGAGACAACTACCAACAAGAATTTGATAAGAGTTTTTCTAATGTAATTGAGTACCTTAACTTATATCTTATATACGACTGCAGGCTGTAATGATACTCTAGTTCGAGTACCACTACGAATCACACTAGTTGTGATTGGACGACCTACATGGGCCACCACTAAAAATGTGTCACGACCCGCACCCAGTGCAAGGGCACGAGAAGTGACGAACGCCCAGCCTACGCCGCAGTGTCGACGGTAGAACGCTGTCCTGAGTTACAATATCTAACATAGTCTAAAATAAGCTCCGAATGGAGAGTAAATAATAAGAAACTCAATCACAATACTAAGATGGAATAGAAGAATGAATCTCAAGAGAGTCACAGATATAAATAAAAGTCTAGGTGTAAACCATCAGAATAAAACTCAAGTACAACTCATAAAGTCTTAATTGGAAAGACAATAAAATACTAAGTCACAACTAGACTATGGGAAAGTCCTCAGCGACTGTTGGATCTTCCTGAGGGTCCACGTCACCGGTGTCATCTAAGCCAATGCCATAATAAGTAGGACAGTACTCCTCATCATCACCTGTAAAATTTTTAACATGCCCAGTCAGGACGGAACGAGCACATATCTCTCACAACAGTTCATAGCAGGAATGGACATATAAAGCAAGCTATAGAAAACTATACATGAATCGCTGTAAAGAAATTCAACAAGAAAGAGAGACTATAAAATGAGATATAATATGATAGATAGAGAAATGTAACCATCTACGTGATTTAGAGCATGAATTGGTTATGTAAACGGTTTGGGTTGCACATGGATACAGCTATGGAGTGCACATGGATACCTACTGGGGATAATGATCACATAACCAACTACACTCTCCCTGCCCCCAATCAATACACAAGGATCAATACATGTTATGTTATTGCACATGGATAACAACTACTGTATACATGGACCTCATATGGTCATGAGTGTACATGAATAACATATGAGTGCATATGGATAAATATGAATACATGGAGTACATGATGGCCATGATAAAGTACATGAACATGACATACTCGATGTATCCGAGGGGATAACATCGCATGAAAAGATCCATAGGGTACTAATCCGTGTGAACATCGTGTCCGCATGAAGTATACTAGTCAATAACAAGAGAACATATCCAAAGAAGTATGAAAAGATCAGAGAATGTACTCGCCTGGCAAACTGAACTGCTGATGACGAAGTGTAGCTAAATTGGGGCAATATAAACCTATTTAAAGTATACACATGTCACAACCAAGTCTAAAATATCAAAAAAAATAGCTACAATGCAAGACTACATGCTTCTAGGTCCATTTTGGTCAAAGTCAACCCTCGGTCAACTCTGGTCAAACTTGGTCAATGCTGGCCAAACCTTGTCAAACCTGGGTCAACTAGTCCGTCTACTAATTTCTAGGTCATACACAAAATTCTAGGTCATTTGGAGTTCGTTTGAGTTGAATTGGATCAAGTTTGACCCAAAGTTGACTTTTGTCAATTTGGACAACTTGTCGGCCAATTCGACTAAACTAGGCTCGAAATGATAAACCAAACCTGTCCTAGGGCTCCTATAGTTATATACACAACTACAATCTATTCTAAGAGAGTTAACAAGCATAAAATATCTATTTACATATAGGTATATACACACATGTGTATATACAATACAAACAAAACCTTAAATTTAACAAATGATGGTGTGTGTGTGTGTGTATCCTGGAGCTTACTGAAATAAGGTAAATCTGAGATTAAAAACAGTAAAACACAACCATGGTATACCACAATTTAATATACTATTTATATACATATATACGAAGTAAGAAAACTACATATATATATATATATATATATATATATATATATATATATATATATATATATATATATATATATATATATATATATATATATATATATATATATATATATATATTTTGGTATACCACAATTTAATATACTATTTATATACATATATACGAAGTAAGAAAACTACATATATATATATATATATATATATATATATATATATATATATATATTACTTATATATATGTATATATTTTTTTACATATATATATAAATATATATATATATATATATACAAACTCTTAAATAGAAAGATTCGCAATGGTGCGAGATAATTTAAAAAGTCTAAAATCTGGAATTAAATCCCCCTCGACCCATTCTCAACATGTATGTGTTAGCAATAGGTTTCAACGGGGTTATATATATATATAGTTAAATATATGCATAAAGCTATATATAGAAAGCACATATACTCATAAATGATAGAAAATTGTGAAACAAAACCAAAAGTTGGTTTCCACATATCCGAAACCTCATATACATATTAGAAACTCAGAATTTATAAGCTAAAAGGTTGGAAAACAAAATATCACATTTCAACTCAAAATCGAAATTAAAGAAAACAACCTAATTTCACACAATGACCCAAAATGCAAAATACACCAAACGAACCCGCGAAACTCGGCATACACGTTGGTCTCGACCCACGTGATGCGTTCGTATACTCTCGAGTTTGAAATCGTATCCGTGTCCACAGAACGCGTATCGAAATTTCTTGATACCGCGTGATACGTGTGCGTTCTCGCTCGATTGAGCGCCGCACACGCAACGAAACGCCCCGTGCTTGTGCACGTAACTGGGGGGGTCCTGGGGTAGGTCTAGGATATGGTGACATGGCGACATGCCGCCCAAAGTAGCGCACGCAGCCCCCGTACCCGCGCGGCATGCTGCGCGCGCGTGCGCGCCCTCGTGCGCGCGATTCCGGCCTCGTTGCTCGCTCGTCGGGCCACGCCGTGACTCGGGGTTCGTCCTACGGGTCGTCTAGGTCAAGGTCGACATGTTCCGGGTCCTGGAATGGGTCTTCGCTGCGTTGTGTGTGCGCACGAAGTCCGTTTTAGCGACAAAAATAACAGGCTGAATGCACAGTGGCTGAGCGGTGCACGCACGATTTCTCTGCGTTCGCTCAACGAAAAGCCGTAAAATTTTACGAGCATGGGGGCAGAGGTTGCCCCCACGTGCTCAAGAAATTTCATGCAAAAATACGGCCTGTGCATCGAGAAACAACGCACGGACAGCAGGGCATGCACGGCCTCATGTACGGGATCCGTGCACGTGCGTCCGTTGCCCGAAATGCCGCTGATACGTTGTCAAAACCAAATCCGTTTATACGAAAGTTTATTAAAATCATATTATCTAAACATCCATGAAGACAGAATCGAAAAACAACAACTTTCTATCCTAAGCGGCATTTCGTCGGACACGTGCCGTAAAGGACCGACACATGTCCGATACCGCCATCAAACGAAGTCGAAATCCAACCAAATTTCATGGGCAAGTCTAGGGAACCTATATGGATGCAAAAATCAGAGAAATTCCAGATTTATAATGGTAGATTAGGGTTTTACCTATTGAGTGTCAAAAACTCAATGAACGGGGCTCCTCGGTTGTCGTGTCGGCCGATTTCCCTCCAGCAAAAGCCTCCGCCTCCACGCTAGAAATGCTCCAGCAGATCATCCTCTCATCAACGAGTGCAACGAAGTTTGTTTGGGAAGAAACGGACTAAGGATGAAGAAAATAGGTGTTTTAGAGAGAGAGATCTATTAGGGTTTCCTTGTGGAGGCTACAATTCTACAAATGAAGAGAAGGGGAGGGGGTTACTGCTGTTGGGCGGCCAAGGGGTTAGGGTTTCACTTGGGCCAACTCTTTCTTAAGTAGAAATGGGCCCAAGTCAAAAAGCTTAAAGGCTTACATGCAAAAAGGCTAAAATAAATCAATTAAAGCCTTAAAATAATCTAATGCCTAAAATAAATTCTAAAAATAAAAATAACAATTCTAAGGCATGGTTAGGCCCCTATACAATATCCACTAAGGTTAAACCAGTTGCTAGCCCAACACAAGTCAACATATCTAGAAAATCACAAAAAGGCCAAAATGGCTAAAAGACTAAAATCATCTAAACCACTCCAAAAATAGAGATTAAATATAAATAAAATTTTAAAAACAAAAATGTGAATTTTAATTACATTATTAGGCTTCCAGTAAAGGTTGACTAAGGTCAAACTACCAAGTCACCAGTCTGCAATCAATCAAATCACACTGAAATCAATCTAATTAATAAATAGATAAAAATTCAAAAAAAAATCATAAAAATTCAAATAAATCACAATTACTAAAATATCCTTGAAATTGGAAAGTGAGTGTGACAGATACAGGTATTTGCTTGTGATATTTCTTTATTATCCTCTCGTACTTTATATTCCATACCATGATATATTCTGCTTATTTTATAGACTCATATTATTCTTGGAGTCTAATCGGACAATATGCTAATGGGCTACAGACCATGACAAATATTTGTTCATTTATGTTCGTACACTTATTATGGATTGAGATATAGATTGTATTGCCATGATTTGGCAGTATACCATAGCCTTGACAGCGTTTACGTATTCGAGTCGGGCTGGAGTACGTTCGATACGTAGCTGGCTTGCTCGTGAGCTCACATCCGAAAAGCGGGTACGGGTCGTGACAATGCCAGACCAACTCCTCCTTCTAGGATTTGGTCCTCCGGCTGCCACGGCCTTGGCAGCCCCGCTATCTTGGACGCGCCAGCCGCCCCCTACCCTCTACCCTCCTACACTTCTCCGCCTCCGTCTCCTTTTCCCCTACCGCCCCGCCACCAGCCTCCCCCTTCTCCCCGCCCTTTCCGTCCTCTCTTTCTCATTCCTCCCTCCTTCCGGTTTTAAATTCAAACCCCCTTTTTCCCACTCTTGTGTCCCCTCCCTCTCGGGGAGCAGAGTAGTCTTGCGTTGCGCCCGGCTATGCGCCACCATCGAGCGCATGCGCCCTCTTCCTGGCTTCCTCTCATGCGCTGCCCTCCGAAGCTTCCCTTCAGATTTTCCTCCTATGCGCCTGCATCTCTGCGCCCCCCCATCTATCGCTCCTCCCGAGCTCCCCCCTCCGCGCAGGCGCCCCCTATGCGCCTGCCTCTTTGCTCCTCCTCCCGAGCTCCCCCCCTCCGAGCTTCCCCCTATATGCCCTCTGCTGTGCCCCCCATACGCCTCTTGAGCTCCTCTAGCGGTGCCCTCTATGCGCCCCCCCCTATGTCCTCTCTATCTCGCACATAGCACCACCCCCTTTGCGCTTCCTATGCGCCTACATCCCTCATTCCTCATCTTGAGCCTCCAGATCGCCCTGCTCCTCCAGCATTCGTAGCGCCCTCATTAGAAGCCTCCCTTAGCTGGCCTCCTCCTGGGGAGCTCCCTTCCTTAGGGGCTAGTACCAGCAGCTTACGAGGGATCCCCCTGGTGGGCCACACTTCGTTCGCAGACAAGGTCCACCTGGATCGGATTGCCCAGAAAAAAACCTATCCTCCGAGATCTCCCACTTCCCGAGATTGACTACCCAATCCCAGCAGACGGGCAGGCATTATCGATATCGTTCTCCTCCTCGGACCTGGCGTCGCTTTACGAGCGGTTCTCGTCCACTTTTGTGTTACGGTTCCCTTCGGGTTGCCCCAAGCTAGCCCGAGTCAAGGAGGAAATCGTAAAATGGAGGCTAACTTTCAACTACAGAGTACCTCCACTGGACCCCAAAAACATCCTTCTTCACTTATCCTCGCCGACTTACCAAAAGATAGACCAAGCTCGAACAAAATAGACTCAAAAGTCACGACAGCTGTTAGATGGTCTCAGGACTACAATCCCGAAGAGGACTCACCCATAGTGGCCGCTTAGGTCACACTTTTTAATCCACCTCTGATATGTTTTATCCCAGCTACTCTGAAAAGGATTGTTAACTCTTTCGGCACTTTTATTGCCATGGCGGAGGAAACAAGGAACCTTACCAGAGCCAACTATGCCAAAGTATGCATGGAACTTGACATTTCCAAAGAACTCCCCAAATCCATCAACATCGAGCTACGAAACAAGATCCACACGCAACCAATCTTATACGACAACAACGTTATATATTGCATCCATTGCAACAGGAGAGGGCATCTAATCAAGTACTGTTACAGAGCCCACCCAGAATTGAAACAGAACTTGGTCCCGAAGGCGCACAAGCCTAAGAAGGATCAGGATCAGAGACCACCCCTCCTACCTCGCCCGAACTCATATATCAGATTCGAAGCTAGCCCATAGCCGACTCAGACACCGAACAAAACTGCTGAGCAGAGAAGTAATCCCTCCACCCCAAAAAGTACCACCATCAACACCTACAACAGATTCGACGTCCTGGCGTCGGAAGAAACACCCACACCGAAGAAGATCACACTTGCACAGCCACCATTTGCAGAGAGAGCAACCCCACACCCACAGACATTGTTACCGAGGCCAACCAAGAAGAAAACATCTCCCTCCAACAGCTCACAGAGGAATGAAGAGTGCTCCGAGCACAACAAACCTGTAGTAGGCACGAGCAACAGGGAACAGAGGCCCAGGAGAGCCAACCACACCGATCCATTCTAGCTGAAGACCTTGCCATCATCGGCCAGAGCAAGTCATCAGTTGTCAACAAGTTATCGACGAAGAAGCATTCAACCCGTCCACTCACTTTGGAGCATCTTCTAGCCCAGACAAAGAAAATAATACTCTCAACACATAGGAAGACCCCCTGACCTCATAGCAGAATCAAAACCCCGACATACTATCAGCGAACAAAAGCCTAAAAACCAAAGGAGCCAACGAGTTCACGACTATGACTACCAGGTTGACCACGAAAATCTCCAAACGCTAACTCCCCAACAAATCTAATGCCTAACATTCTATCCTGAAATGTTCGAAGACTAGCTAACAAACTCAGCTTGAGGAGATTACTCAGCCTCAAGAAAATTCACAAAATCGGCTTCCTAATCATCTTAGAACCCAAAATCCCCCCTAACAGACTCAAATTGATTCAGCTGCAGATGGGTTTCCACTTCGCCATTACAAGCAGACACAACATTTGGCTCCTTTACTCCTCCAAAGTAAATATCAGTATCGTGCTCGATACCACGCAGGCTCTCTCGTGCTGGATAGAGCACCCCACCCTCCCGAATCGTGCCCTGTCCTCTACTGTTCATGGTAGCTGTGATATTATCGATCGCAAACAGCTTTGGATAGACCTCCAGGGCACTATTTCCAACACCTCCTATCCTCCCTGGCTTTGTGTTGGAGACTTCAATGCTATCACTAGGAGAGAGGAGAAAATGGGAGGTAGGCCATCCCACCGGCGGCCATGTAAGACTTTAACAACTTCATCTTCAATGCTCACCTAACTTCCCTCCAGTTCACCGGCAACGCTTTTACCTGGTGTAACATACAGGAAGGCGCCCATAGACAATACTCTCGTCTGGACCGAGCCCTCATCAACGCTCAATGGAAAGACATGAGCATCACATCTAACCTCGCTCACCTCAAGGCCACCGTGTCCGATCATGCCCCCTTACATATTGAAATCAACATTAATGTAAACCAGATCAAAAGAAGCTTTAGCTTTCTGGACTTTTGGTGCTACCATCCTCAATTCCTGAGGATCGTGGCGGAAGCTTGGTCCAGGACAGACTCCCTCGATCTCCTCATCCGTGTGGCCAACAAACTCAAGGCTACTAGAAAAGCACTCACTACATGGAGCAAGCAGGCTTTCGGAGACATCTTCCAAGTAGTCCACATTACCGAAGATGATGTGACCCGTACGAAAGCCCTCTTATTTACAGACAACTCACAAGCGACTCGATCAGCCCTGAACCTATCCAAAGCCATCCTCAAATTCTACTTAAAAGTCGAAATAGAGTTCTGGAAACCAAAAGCCAGACTCAAATGGGACAGCGAGGTGGACAAAAACACCGGTTACTTCTACGCCTGCGTCAAGGGTTGCAGACAGAAGCTTAACATACATCAGATTGCCGATGACACCGGGACCATTATCAAAGACTAGCGAGGAATCCAACTGGCGGTGGAAAACTTTTACTCGCAGCTGTTCTCTAAAGAAACTATCACTAGGAACCCAGATTTCCTTGCGGAGATCCCCTCCTCATCAACGACATGGACAACACTCACCTGGAGCACCTCCCCTCTGAGTAGGAGGTAAAAGCGGCAGTTTGGGTGCTTAATGCCCATAGTACCCTCGGACCGGACGGATTCAACGGTGTATTCTTCCGCACGTGTTGGGACATCATCAAAACGGACATACACAAAGCGGCAACTGTTTGCCATAAAAAAATCAAAGACATATATTGTAGAACACTGAAATTAATTGCAAACTCACTTGTACAAAAGAAAGCCTAAAAAGAAATCCTAGGAAACAATCTAAGTACAATTGTTTAGTTTTGATTCTGGGGGGGTGACGGTGGAGGCTCGGGAAAGTGCTATCAACTCTGCCTTACTCCGTGGACTATCTGATGCAGTCTCTAGCTCGTGAAGATATTGCTTTTCTCTTGAAGGTTGCCAGCTTTTGCAGGGGAGTGGCACCCTGCTATTTATAATATGATAGATTTTGAGCCGCATGGTTGGCTTGCGGCGACGTGGCTGATTGGCACGCAAAGACCCGCTCTCTGGCTGCCATCTGTCGGTTTATTGGGATTTTGTTGCAGCAAATTTGGGTAGTTAAGGAACCGGTCAGATTGTCACATGTCCCATTGCGTATGGTGTTCTCAGTCTTTGATCTTGTGGGGTCGTATGAGACTCATGCGGCTCGGATTACAGTCATATGAAGTCTGGAAACTTTGGGGCCGCATAAGCTGGACCGCATGAGGTTCATGCGGCTTCGATGATGCTCTTTTGGCCGTATGGAGCCTTATGAACCCTGCTTTTGGGCGACGTCTCTTGTCTTATCTTTCTTGTTAAAGTGTCAGAACTGTTATATTTTTGCCAGTACTTGTCAGCTTTATCAGTCGAACTGCTCCTCCTTGGTCGCATATTTTCCTTCTACAGCTGTTTGTCGATGGGCCGTATATGTCTTTGAACAGTCATGCGGCTTTCCTTCATGCGGACATGGTTGGTCCAATATACCTATGCGGCAATTTGTAATCGCATGAACTCCATATTTTTCATGTTTCTACAAGACCCCCTTCAAAGTTTCCAAATTGTAAATTTGGAATACTTTGAATAAGAAGCATAAAAAATATGCCAAGCTGTAGGGAGTCTTCAAGTTTGCAGAGAGTGGCTTTCCAACTGCAAAGAGATCTTGAGTTTCGCAGAGAGATATTGAGCCGCAGGGGGATCCTGTGTCGTAGAACAATTCTTGAGTCGCATGGACGCTTTGAGCCGCAGAGAGTTTGCCAGCTGTCGCTGCTGTATTTAATTCTCCTGACTCGGTTGTGGATCTATTTTTGAGATGAAGCCAGCGGTTACTGGGGATAAGTTCCCAAACATCGGCTCTATCATTAATGATCTCGAAAATCGAAGAGACGCTCGACGGTTATTAGGGATAAAGTCCCCAAACGTCGCCCCTATCTTAAATGATCTCGAGAATCAAAGAGTCTCTCTTCAGCAACTCTATAAATAGGAGTCATTTAGAGAGATTCTTTCCTCTTTCACCTTCTCCTCCTTTGTCTTCATCCTTCTTTTTGCCATGGCTCCAAAAGCTTCAAAGTCGATTGGTACGGCGGCCAAAGGGGAGAGACTTGCTTTCCCGTCAAGAGCGGTAGACACTCCTTCCATTCATTCTGATGTGCAACCTTCTTCCAAGGGTAAGGATGGTGAGCTGACGATGACTAAAATTTCGTGCGTGGGGCTGTCATATATTGTCTCTGCTATAAACTTGGTCGATGTATGCCCTTATCTCGTCTGGACCACATGTGTTCTATACGATAGGGCTGCACAGACTGAGTCGCATAACCGCTGCTTATTCGAGCTTGAACTGGCTGAGTACCTCAAGATGAGTCGGTGTAAAACCCCTAAATTTTCTACTATTTTTTATAAATTTGGTAATGATTTTTTTTTGTACGTCGCATAGTTCTATTGTACGTCGCGCGCAAAAATTCGTTTTTTCGAATTTGCTCGACGAGTGCGATTATGTGCGAGCGTACATATTTTTAGAAAAATATTTTTTCTATTTTTATTGTTTCAAAATAATATATGTAATAATTATTTTTAGCTATCGTACCAAAATTTTCAAGTTTATAATTTTATTTATAAAAAGTCTTTGGTTTATAACAGTTATTAATAATAAATAATATTCTTAGTGCATATATATATTTCATAAATATTTTATTAGTTTATTTTTAAATAAAAATGTAATTTTTGAAATTAATTA
This sequence comes from Iris pallida, assembly GCA_029216955.1. Taxonomy (NCBI): domain Eukaryota; kingdom Viridiplantae; phylum Streptophyta; class Magnoliopsida; order Asparagales; family Iridaceae; genus Iris; species Iris pallida. The sequence continues at coordinate 19,101 of JANAVB010004792.1, forward strand.
ATATTAATATTTGAAAAGATATTTAAAAATATTTATTATTTTTGAAATTATTATTATTGCATTTTTGGAAAATATAATTGGAAATTATTGTGGCCATTTTAAATCTCGATTTAATTTTATGGATTTAATTTAAATAGTATAGAGGTATAATTTATAGATTTAAATTGGAATTAAATTTGGATTACGATTGATTGTATTGATTTGAATTTAATAATTTAAATATCTAAATTGGGTTTAAATTAATTCTAATCCTTATCCAACTAGGAATCTTCACGTCCTATAAATAGGCAGGTACTCCTCTATAAATTTCTCACATCCACAAATATCTCTACCACAATATACGTGCCTCGTGTCGGTGTTCCATCCATCCTCGTGTCAGCCGTGACGGCCTCAGGTCCGACCCCGGGTGTCTTTCCAATAGTTTATTTCTTTACATATACATTCATTCTCTTCTTGGTGTCCGACAATCCAGACCTCATCACCGTCCTTGTGTCCGACACTTGGACACAAGCCCTAATCTTAAACCTAATCCTAACTCTCCTGACCATCTCCTCCATGGTCAGCTAACGACCGACAACCTTTTCGGCATCTTTACCATCACGATCGCCCATTGCTCCTCTCCGACACCAACTGTTGCCTCCTCCGCGAACCCTCGCCCACCGACCTCGGTGGTTCCGACTATTACATCATCATCCTCACCACCCCGTCGTGCCCTTCCTGGCCAGCTACCCTGGCCATCAACACATTCGACCAAAACATCACCAGAACCACCACCGTCTATTGCTATCTTCCCACCATCGACAACCCACCATCACCATATCACCTCCATCTATCCCCAACAAATAGTGACCACCAGCGACATCACGCTTCCCTGTGCCACCCCGACTCCACCAAATGTACTAACACAGCCACCGTCACTCTCCTCCTGAACGAATACCTGTTACCAGAATTCTCGACCACCACCATCGTCATTATCATCACCCCCACAGCAGTCCCGTTTGGACGACCGCACCAAAATATCAAAACCCATAAATTAATACACTATCCCAGCGCTTACCTCTGAATATCCGTGCCGACCGTTCCGTCCGTGCTCGGCCTCGACCTTCGTCGCCACCGTCAGGAGCACACCCACTTTCGCCAACTTTTTCGTGCCCCGCGTCCCCGCCGTTCTTCCCGCGCCAGCCATGGCCGACTGGTCGGGCCGCGCATGCATCTTTCCCGCCTACGCCAGCCACCGGGGCGACGAACCGTGCCGGCCATCAGTGTCCGGGTCGTACTTGGCTCTCCCTCTCCCGTTCTGTCTCGTCTCTTCTCCCCCGTTCTCCACCGCCCTACGTCGCACTTGCCGCCGGCCACCCTCTCGCGCCGCTCCGCCCTCCGTACGCAGCGCTGCACTCAGCTCCGTCCGTCGATCCTTCTCTCCACCATTGATCCCGACGCCTAGCCTCCGCCGCGCTCACCACCCGTCGAAACCTCCTTCCCGCCTTGGCTGCCTCCCCGTAGCACCCGCGCGCGGCTGCCGCTCTAGTCGACGCCCGGCCGAGATCTGCCGAGCCACCGCCTTAGGCCCCCATCGACCACCGTTCCTCTGCTCTTTCTGTCCCCCGCTTCTCTCTCCCTCTCGTCTCTCTCCGCCTCTCCCTCCTCTCTACGCCGCCGGGACAGCCGGAGCTGCCCCGCTCAAGGCCGCCAGCGAGACGGGCAAAGCCCTCTTCTTCTTCTCGCTCCCTCTATCCTTTTTTTCCAAATCTTAATTTTCTCTCTCCTCCTCTTCACTAAAAATGCACTTCCGAAGAGGGGCAACAGCTATTGCCATTTTGTTTTTTTAATTTTTTTAAGTATTTGATTTCTTTAATTTGTTTTGCTGATTAGTGTTGGTTCTTAGTCTATATTTTATTATTATTATTACTATCATCATCATTATTATTATTATTTTATTATTATCTAATATTTGGGTGTGCAATAAACGAGAGAAGAAAATCACTATAATTTTGTACTATTAATTTTACTATTTCTTACTATTGATAATATCGATGAGTATATATATTTATTGGTATTTTTTTGTTATTATTATTATTATTATTAGTTAGTTGAGGATATTAGTGTGGTGGTTATTAGTTTAATCATATTATTATTATTATTATTATTATTATTAGTAGTAGTAGTACTAATGGTTTTAAAATTTTATAAAATTATTATATTAAATATAGCTATTTAGATTATAATTATTTTGGCCAAAAATTTGTTTGATAGAATGTAGTTTTAGTCCTGAAAAGTTTTCTAGATTTTATGAGTTTATCTAAAATATATATTTGACAAAAATTTAGATGTTTGCCTCAAACGGATATTCCTAAAATTTCAATATGTTTACTTATAAAATTTAGATTTTGTTTAGATTTCTCCCTAAAAAAAGAAGAAGAGATTTTTCTACATTTTCAAACTATTTTTTGACTAAGTATAAGTATGGCTTTCTACCAAAAACATTATTTTGATTCTGGATTTTAAGTATTACCTCAAAAGTATTTTTATTGATAAAATATAGTTTCAAATATTGTAAAAATATTTTCTCAAATAGTATAAGTATCTAACTATCCAATTTCTTCCAATTATCCTCTTGTCCATGACCAAGCCATTATTCCTACTTTCCTCACCAATTATGTCCTTCCTCCTTTCCACCCTAACGAATTTGACCTTTCTGGACCCAATGGAACTGTCCGTGCCACCATCAGAGGTCACCTTGTGAAGTTGTTATCCAAAGTCGCAGTTCGTGCCATATTGATCATTGCAGTACACCAGGCGTCCTACAAGGCAAGACACGTTGCCTTTACTAATTAAATTTATTGCTCAATATCATGCATGTTTTTATTTCTTATAAGTTGTTCTTTAAAAATCATATGTAGTTGCAAATTATTATACTTTAGTTTTCTTTATTATTGGCCTAGAGTTAAGGGACCACCTTTGTTTGTGCAGCATTCATTGGCCCGACACTTGTGTGCCACGATGTCACGTGTCTCATATAGATTTGGACTTGCGTACCGACCGTACATCGGTGCATACAGGACGAGCGTTAGGATATAACTGCTAATATAATTGCCTAGAAGACTTAGCGGTTATTAGAAATATCGTGGTGTGGATTCAGCACAAGTAGTGCATGGGGAGGGGAAGACAGTTTTAAGCGCAGGAGCTTTCACACATTTATTTTCCTCTAGCTGCCATTTGTGACTCAGCCGAGAGCTAGTGCGCCGTGCACTTATTTACTTTGCTCTAGATGCCACTAGTGCCTCGATTGAAACACAAATGTGTCGTGCATTTACTATCCTCTAGCTGCCGTTAGTGACTCACCCAAGAGCTAGTGGCCGTACATTTATTTATTTTCCTCTAGATACCACTAGTGCCTTAGTTGAAATGCTAACGCACCGTGTTTCTAGTCTCGGGAGCCCTTGTGTGGAACGTTGTCTTCAACATGTATTTTCACATAGAATGGTTAAGGACCTTTATCTGTTTTCTGTTGAGCTAACTATTTTCAGTTTATGGCATGATATTATGTGTCTTGCTACGTCCCTCTGAGGACCTGGTTATCTCGCCAGGTGTGTGCTCTTGTCTTTCGCAGGTATTCTAGCCATGGACATCTCTATTTCTTCGAGGATGATTGCAATTGGACCGTCTTCGCTTCGCACGTCAAACTCATTTTATTTTCATGTATTTCTTTCCTTACTTGTTGGTAGCGGATTTGTCTTCGCCCAACATATTGTATCAAGACAATTCATAATCCTTATTTGAAATCTTTTATTCTTTTATTTTTGTGTGGATAAGATTAGTCGTTATGGTTTCTACTGCATATTACAGCTTATGTATGCATACGAGGTTTCCATATATTGAAGTATACTTCGTATGAATACAGCTGACATGTCTATGTTCCTAGTCCTACGTATTTTGGGACTGGGGCGTTACATGTTTTTGTGGTGGCCCATGCAGGTCAAGATAAATTGTTTGGTTACTTTACCGTACCAAGCAAGCCTGCATATAGGATTAGAAGTCTAGGATCTCATCCACATACTAACCTCTTCCCTCGATTCCATATTCAAACTACCGTTCGACTCATCGATTGCATCTTGCTTGATTCCTTCTATCATTATCCTTATCTTTCCTTCGTTCTTGCTAGAGATTGACCTTACTAGTTGGATGTCCCAAACACCCTTAGCTTAATTCTTTAAGTTGGGTAGAATACCCCACGACCTGACACACCCTTGACCATTACGGAAATGCAAATAGTATTATCTAGACCATAGAGACTAGAGAATTTAACCCATTTGGTCAACCAAGCCTTGGTCAATAAACCTGTAGAATGATGGTATAGGAATAAACAAGACTTAGATCTTTATGACGCTTAGACTATTCATATTGGTTCTTATTTCATCTACCCTCATGCCTATGTTTTACTATCAAGACTAATGATGCTAATATAGCCTAGTATTTGCAAGCTAATTCTTTATCGAGCTTGATCAAGGCATATGATATTGAGCGGCCGATCACTACCATATTGTCTAATCAGAACTGGTACATGATGGTCCTGATCAACCGAGTGCACTTTGGTTCGCTTTTGTCTATTATTACTAAGGAACATAAAATATTTAGCCTTTAGAATCCCATCCACGACTGCCTTGAAATT
>JANAVB010004793.1:0-28081 GCA_029216955.1 Iris pallida
GCTAAACAGATTCTAAGTCCCAGAATTGGGCGATGAGTACATTGAGTTTGGTTGGAAGATGTATGGTATCAAAGATGTGGAAAGGGCTTAGGTAATCACATTCTATTATCCTGTGCCGATGTAGAATGTAGATTTTCCTAAGACCTGGATTGGGCAGATGATAATGTGAGTGGTTGGCTCAAGGCAAGATGGAAAGTTAAATACGAATGAGAATGATGGGTTATTACTTAGTTTTCCTCTTCATGCATTATATATTTTCTTCTTAGATAAATGTATATAATTGCATGGTCATGGACAACTTGTCGACAAGTGGTTCTTCGAATGGTATTCCAAGGCCTTGGAAACGATCGTCTTGGAGGAACCAGTACTGAAGTAGTAACACAGTGCTGAAGTAGTAGCATGGTATACGGGACTTCAGTGGGGCTAGCTACCAGCACTGTAAGGGGCATCGTATACCTGTAAGATGGTCCAAGATGACATATCTCCAGTGACCTTCATATTAATGATGTCTTATGCAGGCAGAGTAAGTTATTAGAGCTGTCAAGACGGGCCGGCGGGGCGGAACGGCCCGTAACCCACCATAACCCACCATTTGGCGGGGCGGGGCGGGAAGACCGACCATTTTGGCGGGCTAAAAAAATTTCAATCCAGCCCAACCCACCGGTGGGTCGCGGGCTAGGCGGGCCGGCCCGCTTATTTTTTTATTTTTTTTATTTGTTTTAGTTTCTTTAAAAGAAAAAAATTATATATATAATATTTTATACTCACTCTCACATGCATCAAATTATAAGTAAAATACAAGAAATATTATAATAGTAGATATTTCTTTAAAACTCCTTCATTCATGTAAATAAATGACCAAATTTAATATTTCATACGTCATTACTTGCATTAAATGAGAATTTTTATCATTTATTGTGCTAAATAAAAAAATAGACGGCGGGCCAACCCACTTGGCCCGCGGGCTAGCCCAACGCAGGGCGGGCTATTGGCGGGGCGACCCGCAAAACAGGTTTTGCATTTAGGAGCCTGCCAAACAGGAGTTTTAAAAAAAATCTACTATTATAATGTTTATAATCCATTACATTTATAATCTATTACAATTATCAATAAAGAGATGCATTTCTTCATATCTTGTGTGACTTCAATTTATCTGCTTGGTTTTGCAGTGCTGTCGATGATTTTTGAGAAATACCAGGAACTGTGATGGTTTTGCCTTGTACAAGTACAATCTAGACTTGTACGGCATCACGCCCAGTGGCTAGTTTTTGATCCTCCGAGATCGGGGCGTGACAGGCATGATCATCGAAGCACGGTTAGATCGGAATAGATATCGGACCAATGCTTAGTATGTTGCGAAAGAAATGACACAATTTTTGAGTGATATATGCCATAACACTTGTGCGATCAATGTATTGGAATAATTGTGTCGAGGGTGATAGGCTCGATTACTAAGTGGTATATGCAATACCACTTAGCGATAGTTATTGTCACGACCCGTTTTTAAACGGATACGAGACGTGTCCAAGCCAGCCTACGCCGCAGTGTCGGCGGTAGAACGCTGTCACGGCCATGAAGATCAAATCACAAATAATACTCATTCACAAAATTAATTTAATTTACAATGATCACAAGTTTTACATTTGTAGAAAAATATAAACTTGTACAGATAAATGAATGACTACAACTCAACTATCTAGCTAGTCTCTAGGCTTTTGTCTGCAAGTGTTCCCGTCACTCCCCAAGCTAAGTGAATCCACGGCTAACCTGAAAATGTTTGTTTCCAGTCAGGAATGGAACGAGCACAATTCACTGAATGCAATCTCAATAAAGAAAATGACTATAAGACAAATGTTAGACATCAATCATGAGTTTTGAAAATAACAGTAAAGCCGTAAGAAAAATCAATAGTAATAAATAGACCAATATACTTTCCACCGTTAGAAGTACCTTTGACATGTGATCGGTCTGGGGTGCTACACCGCACGGTCTACGATATCGTAACGATGTCTACAATGTCTACAATATCTACAATGTCTACAATATCTACAATGTCTACAATATTTACAATGTCTACAATATCTACAATGTCTACAATATCTACAATGTCTACAATATTTACAATGTCTACAATATCTACAATGTCTACAATATCTACAATGTCTACGATATCTACAATGTCTACAATATCTACAATGTCTACGATATCTACAATGTCTACGATATCTACAATGTCTACGGTCTGATCACACATCCTTGGTACTTCTCATTTCCGACTCAACAATTTATAATAGAGTATAAAAATCACATAACCAATGACTAATCAATGAAATATAGTAAAGATCAATATCGAAATGTAGACAATAAACTGTACTCGCCTGTGGTCCTGTGCTGGTGAAACCGATGATCCAAATCACTCAATATACCACAATAGTCAAAACCCGTACAACAGTCCCCGGAAGCTGAAATAGACAATACCAATGATCTCAGAATAGTCAAAGCTAGGATTGCCTTTCCTTAAGTCCAATTCTGGACACAGGGGCAAAACGGTAATTTCGAACAAAAATGATGTCCGCCGTTGGACCCGCTTTGCACCGAAAAGCGTGCCAGAGTCAACGGTCTCTAAAGTCGTCAAACTACATGTCTACGGATCCAGTTTTCCGATACGAACCCAACCGTATGTCCAGAGTTGGATTCCGGCGGGCCGTGCACAAAATCGCCCGTTGGGTGGGACCGTGGGGCCCGCAAAACGACGATTTTGTCAACGGTCTCAGAATCGGACCAAACTTGGCATACATGACCAGAAAAACGATACGGTCCTGCTGGCGTAAGTTTCGCTTGATCTGACGAGCGTACACAAAGTAATTGAGAAATTTACAACGTGCACGATACGGTGAATTTCGACGGATACGCATCAAATTCGTCGCGCACACGCGACCAATTTGAATTCCGTCAAAGCCCACACGACCACGAAGCTGTTAGGCAGCTTTCGATGCTTTCTCGCGACCACGTCGTCCCGATTGGCGTGACGCACGTCGTGTGGAGCGATTTTGTGATTTTGAAAACAGATTTTTCCCGAAATTTGAAGTTAATTTAACAGCAATATAATTGATGAAAAATAAATCTATAAACAGGGTTTCCATCTCGTATATGTTGTCAAAATTTACCTTCAAATGGATTTTCGAAATCGTGCATGGTTTGGGATAAAACTGGCCGCAAAGTAGGGTATTTGGACTGGTCCTTCTGTCCTGTTTGGGACAGATTTTCGTCGAACTTTGGTTCGATTTCTCGGCCAAGAAAACGCATATAAAAACAATCTATTTGAAGGGAAGTAATCTTGTATAAGTTGGAGACTCACCCGAGAAATCGGTTCGAGAAATCGTGGAGCGAGGAGGTGGGAAGAAGGTTGCGAACCCGACACCTTCGCAGCTGTTGCTGCAACTGCTGCTGTTGCCTCTCCGCGCTCTGTCGCGCGGATGCCCGCGCCTGGCCGGCCGTCGGCGGCGCGCGCGCGTCGGGGATGCGCCCCGGCGGTGGCATGGGGTAGGTGTTAGGGTTTGGAGTTTCTTTCGATACATACACAAACGTGTGTATATATAGGAGTCGAGCGGTTTTCGTTGGCTCTGTTTAGAGCTCGGGTCGGTTATCGTGTTTTTCCTGCTGAGTTCTCTCAGCTGTGCTGGATAGGCCCGGGCCTGTGGGCCGGGTCGGGTGACTTATTTATATGTGGGCTCGGGTTGGGCCCTATGGGCTCGGTTTTGCTTGGTGTTTAGGGAGGGATTTAAGCAGGGCTTGGTTGGGATTACACAAGGGTTGGGGAATGAATGGTCCAGTTGAACAGGGGGTTTCGGCGTGTGGCCCCTTGGGATGGGCTCGGCCTGTGGCCGAGTTGCAACTGCTGTTCTCTTATTCTTCTTTTTTTCTTTTCTTTTTTTTTCTATATTTAGCTCACCAATATATTAATGTATATCTATATATGAATATATTCTCATACAATAATATATATCCATATTTACACATTTTATATCATATACCTATATACATACACCTTAACACGTATATAGCATATATATATATATATATATATATATATATATATATATATATATATATATATATATATATATATATATATATATATATATATATATCTACACAGAATATATATATATCCCTTTATATTTTTCCTATATATATATATATATATTCATATGAATGTTGGTATAATAATATCCATAAATCCAATTAAATTACCAATAATACATATTCCTAGATTAGGGCCTATTTTATAATTATGAATATAATAACATTTTTGATGAAGATAATACAACCAATAATTAAATAATATTATATAATAGTAATCACAATAACGTTGAAAATAATAATACTAATGATAAGATCACAATTCCAATAAAATAAATAATAATAAAATATAACAAAAAAATTTCGGAAAGGGGAGCTACAAATCTACCCACCTTAAAAATAATTTCGTCCTCGAAATATCATAACTATTTCTTAGAATTCAAGAGAAAGTCTACTCTAACCTTAATCTCCTCAATTTAATTCTTCAAAATTAGTTCGTATTCTTCTCCTAGCCAATTTGCCTCCAGGACTTCTACCCACCTTTGGTTACACTACTCTTCACACTAAAATCTTAAAATCTCCTAACTGGTGCTAACAATCCTACCAACAAATATCTAGGCACATGGTTCCTAAAACCCTCTCGTATCTGTCAAGCAACCCAAAAAAAACTTAACAAGCAAATTTACACCAGTAGCTAAGAATATTGGTAAACTCTAGTAAGCACGACTATTCGTCGCTCCGAAGTAGGGAGGACAGGAAAATAAGGCAGAATAATCGGGACAGCTACAAAGTTTCAAGAGCGGTAGAGAGTTTTCGACGCGGTGCAGCTAAAAAGGGTGTTTACGAACCACTAACTTGCTTGCTAGATTGGGTTACTATAGTTCAGTCACTGCTACGTCGAAGAGCCCTTCGTTACTTAGGGTGGTCTGCAATCCGTATAATACAGAAGTCTCGTTCTCGAAATTCTCATTCAAACAAGGTTCCATAACGGAACGAAATTTGAGAAATCAAGATTGTGGTCTTAATGGGCTCTATATTTGAGCATCACTCGCTGGTTGGATGAACATTGGTTTCAATCTATATGGACTAGACAAGATCCCAATGATAAAACTGTTCCTACTAGATTAGGGTATCCTAGAATAGATTTCTACCCAAGGGATTGAGCTAGTTGCTAGTCAGGTTGGTTAGCTAGGCTCCTAAAGTCCAAAATGCGCCTTCGGTGACTTCTGGGTTTAAGTAGCACATGAGGCCCAATTGGGTGGCACACTAGTGGCATGTGCATAGTGGACTTCGAGTAGATCACAACCATATATTGGGTCGCAGGAATCGGGTCAAGGTTGAGGCTCTAATTAAAGTCGAAAAGTATAACGGGTAGGTGTTATGGTAAGGGTTACCGCTAGTCCTTTTTAACCTGAAAATCGTACCATAAAAATAGGGTACAAGGGGACATGCTTGAGTGGGACATGATATGCCTAGATGAAGGTAGACTCGTCTAGATCTTACATATGAACTTTGTTGGAAGGTAACAGCTGGTCTCGTGCTCCGATTGTTAGTGACACGGTCGGGGACATAATATGATCTAGATGGAAAGTGGGAGTCCATGGGACACTAATTATCCTCCTAAAGAAAATTATTCTAAACAATAGGTAATCCTCGCATATCCCACAATTTTAGAAAGCTTACAGTCTACCCACCTTAGAAATAAGGCATGGGTTTTGGAATAATGAGGTTAGGAGAATTTAAAGGTCCGGGTATTGTACCTCGACTCTTGTCAATAAAGAATAAGGCACGGCGTAACGGAATACCGTAGATATAGGTCAAGTCAAGGATCGTTCCTCAATAACTGGAAAACGAGTGTGTACGACGACACCTGGTCGATAAAATAGAATGACCTACTCGTCCCTAGTATACGAGAGTTATCACGGGGTAACCAACTCTAAGGCACATCAAGAAAAGAATTCTAACAACTAAGTCGTGAATTTCTATTTGTGTCAACCTGCCAGACTATCGTCACAAGAGTTCTAGTTGAAGCAAGCTTCAAACAAATGATTAGAGACTCACAACATTTGGTCTCTGGAGATTAGGTAGTCTCCAAGGTTGGCATTTTGACTAAGGATTAAACTCTACTCATTCTCCAATTCAGATGGCTAGAAGGATCCAATAACAGTTTTGGGGTCGAGGGGAGAACGATTAACTCAAGGAAAGGTTCTAGTCACATGGTCGGCCGATGGTAGCTACACTTGCACATACAACTATCATAGCCATGGGAATACTCTGTATCTATCTATCAATTACGAGCTTTCGTCTTTCCAGTCGGTGAAAGACAAAAACGATAAAGAGTTCAAGAGAGATGTCATAAATACAATCATGTGATTCAAAGGCGAATTTATAATTCAAGAAAAATTGTCAAGGCAGTCGATGAGATCCTAGTGACATCTATATATCTCTATCCACGTAGTGTAATTAAACGAAAGAGCGAACCAAATGCATCATGGTTGATCAGACCCTAATACACTGATTCTGATTAGACAATAAGTTAGCAGGCGTCCCCACTAAACACATGTCTTGAATCAAGCTCGAGAACAGAGTGAGCTTGCAAAACTAGGTTGTAATTGCTGCGTTGGTCAAGATAGTCAAAATACAAGTACGCAAGATTTTTGAAAAGAGGCACAAGTAGTTCGAGTTTAGAGAGAATCAAAACTTACCTGGTGTCCTGCTTCCATAGACATCCCACTATCCTCTTACCCTTAAGGCCTTGGTCGACTAATGGTTTATGGACTTCTGAATTCTATATCCTAGGTAACCTATTAGTGTCAGTCAATTTCCTCATCTATAGATCACGAGGATCATACGGAGTGCTAGGTCGGGAGACATACTTTCTACTACTATTGGCTTTATATCTTATGGGTCGTACATGACGGTCCTATCCTCTATAGTACCCTAAACTTGTAATCACGTCTGAAATCATTTCACCGAGGATTATGCTTCGCCCGTATACTTGGGCTGTGGTAAACCCTTGGTTCTGTGATTCAGATGTGATATGCTCTCAGATACTCTACCTTATCTCGACACCCGGGTGACTATGATCAAGGAGGACCACTAGCCATAGTTTTTAGGGATATTCTATAACCTATAATTTCCTTAAAAATTTCAACTCTAGGGTCGTGTCTCGCCAGTGCGCTGCTGGCTGCAGTGAGTCCATAATTCAAATAAGCGGCGACAGTGCGCTGCTGTCCTGCCATTATGAGTCAACTAACATTCTTTTAACTATATCTGTAAAACTTTATGGGCTTCTATAGATTCAAACAAGTCGACTATGTAATAAGGCGTAAATATTCGTCCTATCAGTCGCAATCTTTAAAATAGAGATTGAACGGAGAGGAAATAACTGAAGGCAAAGAAATACGAACACTCTAGTATCTATCTTAGGCGTATTCAAACTATGGAGGAAAACTTGAATCGAAATTGACTCGAGGTTCACATATGGATAACATAATCAACATTATATAAAATAATAATTCTTAGGGCAAAATAGGAACTAATTAGGCAATTTGGACTAAGATATGAGGATGATATCTAACGAGGCAACGAGAAGGAATTGAATAATTTATCTAGGTGAGATCATCAATTCCAGGAAGCTCTGCCGCTCCAAGTGAATAATCTATCCACATTGAACCATATCTTCCAATCAAGAGGTAGTAGTGTACCTATGGGGATATTGCAAACTATCAAAATTAATAACTCTTCATATAAATTGCATGGCCTAGACTACCCATCGGTCAATTTGTATAAGGGACTCCTAGTCCTAGTCATCCTTTTAAATTAAATTAATTTGTAATTCGTGAATAAGCATTTCCTAGTCGCAGGCTCGCAATAGTACGACTAACTTAAGTACCATCACGAGTTCGCGTGATTTGACTGACCTGCATGGGCCACCACAAAAACTTGTCACGACCCGTACCTATTTTTTTTTTAAACGGATACGAGACGTGTCCAAGCCAGCCTACGCCGCAGTGTCGGCGGTAGAACGCTGTCACGGCCATGAAGATCAAATCACAAATAATACTCATTCACAAAATTAATTTAATTTACAATGATCACAAGTTTTACATTTGTAGAAAAATATAAACTTGTACAGATAAATGAATGACTACAACTCAACTATCTAGCTAGTCTCTAGGCTTTTGTCTGCAAGTGTTCCCGTCACTCCCCAAGCTAAGTGAATCCACGGCTAACCTGAAAATGTTGGTTTCCAGTCAGGAATGGAACGAGCACAATTCACTGAATGCAATCTCAATAAAGAAAATGACTATAAGATAAATGTTAGACATCAATCATGAGTTTTGAAAATAACAGTAAAGCCGTAAGAAAAATCAATAGTAATAAATAGACCAATATACTTTCCACCGTTAGAAGTACCTTTGACATGTGATCGGTCTGGGGTGCTACACCGCACGGTCTACGATATCTACTTGCAGAAAAGTAACGATGTCTACAATGTCTACAATATCTACAATGTCTACAATATCTACAATGTCTACAATATTTACAATGTCTACAATATCTACAATGTCTACAATATCTACAATGTCTACAATATTTACAATGTCTATAATATCTACAATGTCTACAATATCTACAATGTCTACGATATCTACAATGTCTACAATATCTATAATGTCTACGATATCTACAATGTCTACGATATCTACAATGTCTACAATATCTACAATGTCTACGATATCTACAATGTCTACGGTCTGATCACACATCCTTGGTACTTCTCATTCCCGACTCAACAATTTATAATAGAGTATAAAAATCACATAACCAATGACTAATCAATGAAATATAGTAAAGATCAATATCGAAATACAGACAATAAACTGTACTCGCCTGTGGTCCTGTGCTGGTGAAACCGATGATCCAAATCACTCAATATACCACAATAGTCAAAACCCGTACAACAGTCCCCGGAAGCTGAAATAGACAATACCAATGATCTCAGAATAGTCAAAATAGCTAGGATTGTCTTTTCTTAAGTCCAATTCTGGACACAGGGGCAAAACGGTAATTTCGAACAAAAACGATGTCCGCCGCTGGACCCGCTTTGCACCGAAAAGCGTGCCAGAGTCAACGGTCTCTAAAGTCGTTGAACTACATGTCTACGGATCCAGTTTTCCGATACGAACCCAACCGTATGTCCAGAGTTGGATTCCGGCGGGCCGTGCACAAAATCGCCCGTTGGGTGGGACCGTGGGGCCCGCAAAACGACGATTTTGTCAACGGTCTCAGAATCGGACCAAACTTGGCATACATGACCAGAAAAATGATACGGTCCTGCTGGCGCAAGTTTCGTCTCGATCTGACCAGCGTACACAAAGTAATTGAGAAATTTACAACGTGCACGATACGGTAAATTTCGACGGATACGCATCAAATTCGTCGCGCACACGCGACCAATTTGAATTCCGTCAAAGCCCACACGACCACGAAGCTGTTAGACAGCTTTCGATGCTTTCGGTTCGCGACCACGTCGTCCCGATTGGCGTGACGCACGTCGTGTGGAGCGATTTTGTGATTTTGAAAACAGATTTTTCCCGAAATTTGAAGTTAATTTAACAGCAATATAATTGATGAAAAATAAATCTATAAACAGGGTTTCCATCTCGTATATGTTGTCAAAATTTACCTTCAAATGGATTTTCGAAATCGTGCATGGTTTGGGATAAAACTGGCCGCAAAGTAGGGTATTTGGACTGGTCCTTCTGTCCTGTTTGGGACAGATTTTCGTCGAACTTTGGTTCGATTTCTCGGCCAAGAAAACGCATATAAAAACAATCTATTTGAAGGGAAGTAATCTTGTATAAGTAGGAGACTCACCCGAGAAATCGGTTCGAGAAATCGTGGAGCGAGGAGGTGGGAAGAAGGTTGCGAACCCGACACCTTCGCAGCTGTTGCTGCAACTGCTGCTGTTGCCTCTCCGCGCTCTGTCGCGCGGATGCCCGCGCCTGGCCGGCCGTCGGCCTCGTGGGGCGGCGCGCGCGCGTCGGGGATGCGCCCCGGCGGTGGCGTGGGGTAGGTGTTAGGGTTTGGAGTTTCTTTCGATACATACACAAACGTGTGTATATATAGGAGTCGAGCGGTTTTCGTTGGCTCTGTTTAGAGCTCGGGTCGGTTATCGTGTTTTTCCTGCTGAGTTCTCTCAGCTGTGCTGGATAGGCCCGGGCCTGTGGGCCGGGTCGGGTGACTTATTTATATGTGGGCTCGGGTTGGGCCCTATGGGCTCGGTTTTGCATGGTGTTTAGGGAGGGATTTAAGCAGGGCTTGGTTGGGATTACACAAGGGTTGGGGAATGAATGGTCCAGTTGAACAGGGGGTTTTGGCGTGTGGCCCCTTGGGATGGGCTCGGCCTGTGGCCGAGTTGCAACTGCTGTTCTCTTATTCTTCTTTTTTTTATCTTTTTTTTTCTATATTTAGCTCACCAATATATTAATGTATATCTATATATGAATATATTCTCATACAATAATTCAATTAATATCTCTATATACACTCATATATCCATATTCACACATTTTATATCATATACCTATATACATACACCTTAACACGTATATAGCATATATATATATATATATATATATATATATATATATATATATATATATATATCTACACAGAATATATATATCCCTTTATATTTTTCCTATATATATATATATATATATATATATATATATATATATATATATATATATATATATATTCATATGAATGTTGGTATAATAATATCCATAAATCCAATTAAATTACCAATAATACATATTCCTAGATTAGGGCCTATTTTATAATTATGAATATAATAACATTTTTGATGAAGATAATACAACCAATAATTAAATAATATTATATAATAGCAATCACAATAACGTTGAAAATAATAATACTAATGATAAGATCACAATTCCAATAAAATAAATAATAATAAAATATAAGAAAAAAATTTCGGGAAGGGGAGCTACAGTTATGTTGAACCGTTTGGTGACTTGCGATAGATTACATCGAGACAATTGTGTGCATCATAATAAGTTTGTCCGCAACGGACGAGATAGTATTGAGACTCGAGTGGGAATGATTCGATAGGAGTCTATGCGAATATGCCTCGATGGGATTGGTTAGATGCGAAGAGTCCTGCGAACGAATTTGAGCTAGTGCGAAGAGTTGATATCATGATTTGGAAGTTGGATTGGGGAATACGAGAATGGATATAAGAAATTAGAAATCGTGTCGCTCGATGATGATAGTTAGCTACAACAAAATAGATCTTGATGCGTGCAAGCCATGACTCGTTTTCAAGTTCGGATGATAACAATGATTGTAACAAATTGGAGTTTATGAGAAAGGAAGATTTTCAAGTTATGCACATCGACGATGGTATTGAGGCATATCATATCGAATGGACAAAAATTATGTTGAGCATTGTTGTTGGATGAATAAGATGCAAGTTGAGTTGATGTCAGTTCAGATGATAAGATGATTACAACGAATTAGAATTTATGCGAAAGAAAGGTGTTCAGGTTATGTATATCGATGATGGTATTGAGGCGTATCAAAGACGAGATGTAATAACCGAGGATACTATGATTGGATGAACAAAGATTACGTTGAACATTGTTGTCGGAGGAAAGAGATGCGAGTCGAGTTGATGTTAAGATTGGATGATTTTGCTCGCAATATTGTAACTGGACGTAGCGTGTCGAGACGAAGGCACGGAAAAACATAAATGCAAATAAGGATACGAAGCTGAACAAGTTTACGATATCAAGACTTTGGTAGATGACAATACGAGAAGTTGAATAAAGCAATTAGAAGTTTTGTGATAGATATAATGCAAAATGATTTGATTATTTAAGGATTGTTGCGACGAGTATAGAGCGTGTCGAATATTGACCGGGGGTAGATTGACTCATACTCGAGGCAAATAAATATTGCTTGGCTAGCAATATTGTTAACGGTAGTGCATGAGTGATCGGATAGTAACGACACATCACTTGCATAGGTAGGATGAGACATCTTGGATTGGAATAATTACGTCGGATTTGGGTAAAGTCCCATAGGAATTTTCGGGAATTTATTTGGCTCCGAGATAGGATATAGCATGGTTCATAGTAACTGTCCCTTGTTGATAATCTTTAATTATCCAGCGTAACTTCGGGATAACTGACCCTATAAGACTTGACTGCCAAATTAAGTGAATGTTGAAGTCCCAGGGTGACCCGATGATGTTACATAAGAAAGTGCATCGATGATGAAATGATGATGTAGTGCATGTTAAGGATAAGTCTAGGCGATCAAATATGTGTTTCAAAATTTTATGGAACAACCTTGGGCCGGATTGATAGGGATAGACTTTGACGATTGATCGAAGAAGTACTCGAATGGTGTGCAAGTCAATGATCGGATAGATGTTGATGAACGCACTTAGCATATCGATGCGGATAGGTGACTACGAGAATCGTGTTGTGTGCAAAAGCGAGAATAAGGGAACGATCCTAGAGATTGAGCCATAGATCTTGACTCAGGTAATGGTTAGACTCATGTACATTAAGTAAACAATCAAGATTAGCGAGACGAACAAGTTGTGATTGATTTGAGATTTGGATAAAGGATTCATACTCGATTGAGAATCGGAGATGAATGTATCGTAGGAGACCTTGTGTCGGAAAGATTGTTGCCTTTGAGCATCGTCGACTCAAGTTGACCTCTTGTGTCAGAATTAAGTACGGCGTCTGGATAAGTTGCCTAGCAGGGGTAGCCTCAGACGCAATGTGTAGATAGATCGAAAGAACATAAATCTTATTCGAATAGTTGCATGCGAATCAAAGTGTGAATCATATACGAAGGAAATTTGGACATGTTAGACTTAGTCTATGTCATTGAGGCAAAAACTCGAGAATAGTTGAACAAAGACTTGAGTTGTGCGAGGGATAAAAATGGTTGGACGAGTAGGTGCTGCGGACACTCATTGAGATCGGATGCACGACGACTTAACGCAACGCATATGTTCGATAGAGAGTACGAAACATAGAGCATGGGGATATTATTATGATTCGTATCGTACATGCATAAATCTTGGATGGATGATCACAAATTTGAGAATGTTGCGTATGGGAATGAGTTCTGGGAATGGACGCTAATATCAGATAAATCAAGAATTTGATATGCATAGTACTCGAGGATTCGAAAGTTGCACATGTTAGCTTTGCTCGAATTCTTTACCATTGTGCTTGGGTGAAATACATATATTGTTGGGATGCCTAAAACATATGTGCGATCCAAACTTGATGGTATATGAATTCAATTGAAACTACTGGGAGAATCAAGAAGTGTTAAGGAAATCGTACGAACACTAGAGACAGAACCACGATAGTGAATCGAATCGGCAATAAGTGAATCACATGGATCAAAAATTCGAGCAGTCAATAGAAACACGTGGATTGAGTGTTGGCTTCAGTTTGAGGTCAAACCTTATTTTGAGTGGTATATTATGTAATGTCCCACACCGCACGGTGCATTACTGAGTTGATTTAGGCGGTATGAGTTTGATTCGAGGAGGTATGATTTCAATTTAAAGAAGAATTAATTGAGTTGTTTTTATGTGCAGATATCGAGCAGAGTCCCTTATGACGAGTTGAAGCGTAGGCGATAGACTGAATCAGTGGTTGAGTGCGAAGGAGCACGAAGTGCGAAGGAGCACGAAGTGCTCACATAGTTAGCTCAGACGAGATAATCATGCAACGGAGTTAATGTGTCGGGCCGCATCTGCTCGACAAAGCAATGGGCAGATTGGCTTAAGGTGGGCGAGTTCAGACCCTTCTCCCCTACATCTTCATGCCTAATAAAATATACCCTCGTATGCAAGTATCAGTATTGAGTTAACAAGCATGGCTCGAATGAGTAAAATCGTAGTGCACATCGAACACTAAGATAGAATATTGAATAATTGAGGCGATAGTAGAACATTGAAAGGCAACAGTGAGATTTGCATCAAGTGCATGACTCCAAGAACATTGAACACTAGGCCTAGAACATTGAAAATATGGCGTTGAGCGTGCTTCTGTGCACATGAACTATGCGAACGACTTAGTAAGCAAAATAGACAAGTTATGGTACAATGCCACAGAACTGTCAAAACATTGAAGGGTATACTTCGCCCGCAAAGCATGCAGTTGTAGCACAATTGTCGTAAAACTACTATTATGCGAATAACTTGAGAATATTTGGGTTTAATAAATATTGCGTAATAGGGCAATATGCATCAATATGGATGTATTGGGACATAATGTCGTTGGAACTTGCGATAGATTGAGTTGAGATGAAATATATGTTGAGAATTTAAGATTGGTTGAAAATGATAACTAGCTTTCTTTTGCGCGTATTGCATGGTCAATATATTTGGGTAACATATGCATGGATTTTGATATCCCTCAAACGTACGATTGCCAGGTTACCAGGACCGTTCGGCCGTGGAGGGAATAAAGATGGCATTCGTGGTGCACTTTATTCAGACAGGTTACGCCCTGCTATTGATGTGATAAGCCATAATACTAGTAAGTCGGGCTCCTTTGGATATTGGGCTAGTAATCCGTGCCGAAGCGACCATCGGCTTACACGTTGAGATACCAGTCCATTATGGTACGAAATATCGTGACCTTTCATATAGTTAGGGCCAGTGAACTTGAGATTTGAATTAGGTGTAGGCACAAGTTCTGCCACCCTTGATATTAGTCTAAAAGATGTTGGTTGATTTTGTGAATTGCTATCGGTTTGTAGGCTTGGTGATACGAGATGAAGACATGCACGATCATTATGTCTATGTTCATTATATGGCTAACAGTTCTGTTGCAGGGATACGATACTTGACATATTTATGATTCAATTGCTATTGACAATAAAACCGATCCTAAGACAATAATAGAAAGATCACATAATAAGATACATGCTTCACAAAACTACTTAGTATTGGTTTAGGCAAGTGGATGTTGATCGGTACGCGAGAGGATAAGTACTAATCCACACCAGATTGCTTGCTGGTTCCGAAAATGGTCTGCTCGTGTGGAGCTTTGCTTGGACGCATTGAGGCATGGAGTTCTTTAGTGTTTCGAGGCGTGCGACCGTACTGGGTTCGACATACAACATGAAGATGTTTCTGCCGAGAGTTATTAGATGTGCTATAAAAGACATGATGTATGGAACAAGATCCTTTGTGAGCTAGAGAGATCATGAGTGTTGTAAGCCTGTTGGCATATTGAGTTAGGCTATTCGAGCCTCTGTAACCTCAGTTCATTTATCAATAAAGAGATTCTTATTATATGTTATGTTTTCTCTCGCTGTGAATGTTATTAATTTGAGATAAACTATGTGAACCTGTCATCTTGCCTTACACGAGCGCAACTCTAGGCTCGTGCGACATCACATTCCAGCGAGGACAATTGATTCGGATGAAACTAATACGAGGACGAAGAATTTTTCGGGTCGGGGTGTGACAACTTTTGGGCAGACAGTCGAATGATCCGACGGATCTCTGTAAAAATCCGAAGGATGATCCGAATAGACCACATAAAAGCTTCTATGATCTTACGGATTATCCGAAGGACGTCCGCAGAAATCTGACGGATAATCCATCTTGTTACCATTTGGAATCCAACGACCGAATCTTGTCCCATCGATGATCCCAATGGCTATATTTATAGTTGTTGTAATATGCAAGCGGATGATCCGATGGACTTTCGTAAAAATTCGATGGATCATCCATCAGCCGGTTGAAAGTTGTATTATTGCACTTTTCATTGCTTTGGTTATAAATAGCCTCGAACCTCTTCATTCAAGGTTGATGCTTTGAGCCTAAAATTTTCTAATATACCAAAGCTTATCTACAAACACTTTACCAGAGCTTTCACTTGCCAATCCATAAATTGTGTTAAAGTGTTCTTGAGTTGTAAGAGTGAGATCTTCATCTTGTTTTAAGTAGATCAAAACCTTCTTGTGAAAGGTTAAAGTTGGAGAGTCTTTGGATAAAAGCTCTCATGAAGTTGGAGAGTCTTCAGATCAAAGCTCTTGTATTGAAGTCGGAGAGGCCTTCGGATAAAAGCTTTCGTGTAAGAAGTTGGTGAGCCTTCGGATAAAAACTCACGTTGTACTATTTGCTATAATAGTGGATTAAAGTCGGAGAGAGTTCCAAAACTGGAGTGCCCCTCGGGAGGATACCAGGATATATCGAGTGTCGGTATTATTGTTGCTTCCTCTCTTGTACTCTTAATCTTTAAATTGCCTATTAGCAATCATTTAGTACTTGATTAGTTAGCTTAACCCTATTCACCCCTTCCTTTAGGTTGCTTTCAATTGATATCAGAATAAGGACTCTATTGTTAGGGTTAACATCCTTAGATTAGATCTTTCTTATTTTTCTATGGCATCGCATTCTTCCTCCGACAAAGAGGGTTCTATTTCTAGTAGCATAGACAAGGAGGTTTCTTCTAAATACAAGAAATGCACTAAGTGAAAATCCATGGCTAAACAATCCTTAAAGATTCTTGATAACCTTCATTCTACAAATAAAGAACTTTACGAAAAGGTTGTTCATTTAGAAGAAGCAAATGAGTTTTTGAGAAATGAAAACAATGATTTATTATCTAGACTTGATTCTCAAAACTCAACGTGTGTTTCTTTAAAGAACTTGAATGAGGCTTTATTTTTGAAAATTAAATTTCTTTCTTCTTCAATAGAAGATTTCAAGAGTCAAACACATGAGTTAAACCTCTTGCATGATTCTTCTATTGATGCTTTAAAGAAACAAAATGATGTTTTTATTTCTAGAATTATTTTATTTAAAAAAATATTTTAAATGCTAAATTTGATTCTCTTACATGCATGCACGATGATTTGTTGTTAGAACATGATGTTCTTAAAACCAAATCTTCTCATGTTCACTCTAGAAATATTCATCATTCTAGTATGTCACATGTTCTTAATCATGCTCATTCCGATACATGTGCACACACTAGCATTATATATTTCTTTTGTTCTCGTATTGGTCATATGAACTTTGCTTATCCTATTCGTAGGAACTTTACTACCAATGCTAGGGTAAATGCTCTATGGGTTCCCAAAGCTAACAAATGTGGATCCAAGTTCATTTGGATACCAAAGTCTTCGCCTAGTGTTTTAGGTGGAGCTTCTTGTATCGGGACAGTTGTCACGACCCGCACCCGGTATAGGGGAACGAGTGCATGATAGCACCCAGTCTACGTCGCAGAATCGGCGGCAGAACGCTGTCTAGGTCACTAACTAACAATCTCACACAATGATATAATGTACTTGTTATAGATCTCAACTCCGAATGGAGGACAACTGTAAAGATAACATTGAATACTCAATCATAATCTAAAGCACGATAAGATATCAAGAAGTCTAATAAACTACAATGTCGAAAACATCAACAACATCCAACTACAATATCTGAATTCAAATCTCAAATACAATAACAAAATCTCTATTATCTTTACAAGCCAGTAGTTCTATCAGTTAATCTAACACGAGCCAAAACTAGAACTAAGTCTCTCGGTAATCACTCCTGAGAATCTGGACCCATGGTAGCTATCCCCTCATCGGATTCGTAGTATATGGGATATAGATCACCTGAGCAATCATCTAAAAAATATATCCAGTCATGATGGAACGAGCACATCTCCTCTAGCATTTCAAAAGAAATGACAAAGACTATAAAACAGTTATAGAAAGTAATACTTGATGAACATAATGGAATGAGCAATGAAATGAAATAGAATCACGGCTAAGTAAAGTACGAGGAGAGTAAACATGGTGAATGGAAGATCATGGCAAATATGACTGTAAATGAAGATAACTAAACTAGAGCAGGTGTGATGTGAGTTCAGATAATATAATGTGAGTCAAATGTGATTCCAGTAAAAGACACTAAACTAGTATATTTTGAAATACCGCTTTCGACATGTAAATGGCTAGGGGGTAAATATGGTACATCGCACGCTTGGCCTAGCGGCGACGACTATCTTTCCAGATTAGACTAGTAGGGTGGTTCCAGTATGATTGGAAATGTTTACATGTCTACTCGAGTACTTTTCCACCCCGACATGTACAAGTTAATCTATATCCCGACACATAAATCAAGTACATGTCCAGCCAGAAAGTAAGTGGTACCAGTAGGTGTTTCCAATAGGTGGTTCCAGAGAGTGATTCCAGAAGTAGGGGCCAGACAAGTATAATACATGTGTCGCAAGTGAATGAATCCAGAAATACCAATCCGTGTCACATCAGAGAATTAGATAATACTATACTAAATGCTGAATCATAATAAACATCAGATAAATAAAAACTATCAGAGAATGTACTCGCTTGCGGTCCTGAGCAATAAATGTGGATCGATGTCCAAAGTGGTGTCACACAAACCTATATATGAGATATACAGAGTTATTTGATATTCTAGAGTAAATAATATTTTTAAATGCATTAATGTCATGCTTTTAGGCCTTTTTTATGTCAAACTACGTCGATTTGGTCAATACCTTGCTAAACTTGGTCAAACTAGGTCAACACTAGTCAATCTAGTCAATACTAGGTCAAACTTGGTTAACTTGGTTAAATTAGTCAACTTGTAAGATATTGGAATCATACACTAAGTTCTAGGCTACACTAGTAATTACAGGACACTAGGGTATCTCTAATATATCCTAACATGGGACACTACATAGCCATTACCTTATAATGTATCTATGTGATACCATATCCCAATCCCTTATCAACTACCACCTATTAGGCTATAAAGCTATTTGGCTAATTAGGTAGTTAACTACTACTAATCATCATATATACATAACTGATATATATGTACATATATATTCCATCTACATGCTGCTATCTATAACTCCATTCCCTCCTCTAATATAACTGTTATATGCATTCAACAAGTAGCAACTGCTACTGGCTTGTCCTGCTCCCCCCTCTCATTACTCCCTCTCTGACGAACTAATACTTGGATGAACAATATAGTCCCCTCCCCAATCAATACTGATGTAGAACATATGGTTGACACAAAAATTCTTGAAATCAAGAGTGATGCCTATTCATTTTAATAATTGATAACATAGGTGTAGCCAACTTCCATCGCATGTAGGACTGATACAAAGGAATGTAGGACAGATACTCCTAGGCAATTAGCGATTTGCTACTAATATAGGTGATTGAACACAGATAGAGAATGGACTGAACATATAAAATTGATACAAAGCCAAATAGGGATTGAACACTAAATGTAATAAAGACTGGTACCTAAAAGGTAGGGGACTGTACAGTCTAATGTTCAGGTGGACTGACACTGTAATACTTGAACACAAAGAAATGGACAGAACAATATAGGCTAACTGAACATAAATAATTGGACTGAACCTTATACATTACTAATACTATCAGTCCAATATTCGACTGGACACATGATATGTAAGAAGGGGTAGATAATGAAAGAGACTGATACTCAAAATAGTATCAGTCATCTGAACAAAAGAAGGAAAACTGGACTGAATGGAAGATGTCTGAGCTGAGCATTTATTAGAACATGGGACTGAACTTATATGATGGCAAGGACTGAACATTAGGAGGTAGGGGCTGAGCAATTACAAAGAGAGATGGACTGTCCCATTAGTATAGGACAGACACACTATGAAGATGGGGGACTGCACAATGTATAGTAGAATTGATACTAAAATGAATCATCTGTGGATTTATTCATGAAGTTAATGCAAACTGAACATTATAATAAATGAAATGAACTGATACAATGGTAAATAAGGGACTGAAATAAAGGAATTAAGGACTGACTTAATGCTAACTGATACCATTTGGATCAAGGGACTGAACTAAGGACTGGACTTAAATGAAAGCAAGGACTGAATCAAACTAAACAAAACATGGACTGAAACTTCTAATGGAGACTGGACATGTAGGCTTCTTAAATGTCTTATGGACTAATACAAAGATACTTGGATAGATAGGATAGACCAGTGTTATGGACTGGGACATTAAGCCAAAGATACGACTACACCTATCACTAAAAGACTGAACAATATACATAAGGGGACCTGGTCAGTAGAGAAATAGGCTGATACTAACTCACTTGTGGACTGCAACCAAAGTGAATATATGAACATGTGTAATAGTGTAGGCCATCAGTGGGGACTGAGCTAGACTCTAAACAGGGACTTAATCATAAGCTCTCACTTCGAGCCATCATCCCCCTCATTAATATATAGTTTGAATTAAGTGGGCTAATGCAATGTGAACGACTGAGTAAAATGGATGACTGAACCCTTAGTACTATAGGACTGGCCTATACGTGTCTAAGGACTGAACAACATATAAGTCCCCCTCCAGATTCACCTATATATGTATATGTTCTAGTATCAAGTATCTGATACTCTAACTACTCCATTCAACTGATGCCTATATATATACCCCAACTGAACGATATATATATAACTAATAACATGGAATGAACAAAATCGAATAGGAACTGGACAACCAACCCACCATTAGTTGACTGGACATGTCATCAAGGACTGATACTTAACATGGTTAATGATATGCTCTTCCTGCACATCATCAACTTATTCCTTAACAATCAAGTATACATTGGGTCTTCATCTTCCAGTAGCAAGGGCTAAAATGAATAATTCAAGTCGAATAGATAAATATCCTTGCATATCCTCAACTGGACTGAGTAGGTAACGATTTAGAATATGAAGTCGGACTAGTACATTAACATGGGACTGAACCCATTGTTAACTGAGGTCTGAACATGTTATATTTGATCCTAACAAAAGAGTGGACTGAACAATAGTTCAAGAGGACTGAACTATTGTGAAAATTTTGGACTGAACCATGAAGGTTCTAAGGTCTGAACAACAACAGCAGGGACTCACATATAGATAGGGAGGGATTGAACCAAAAGGAAATAGGGACTGATCCTAGAGGAATGGACTGAAACATAGATAATACCTACTTTTCCATTGACTGATACTCAAGGGAGTATAGACTAAACAATTTGTAGGGGACAGTTGCATATAGGTGGGTCTGGACATTTGGTGAAGGGAAAATGAAATAGGGACTGAGCTATTTGGTGAAGCAAGGACTGATTCATGAAGGTTCACTCTCAAGACTAGGACTGAATATTGAGTGGTGCAGACCAAGGGAACTGCTCTGCTATTATGAACTGGATCTGAACGATATGGGAATGCACTGAACTCAAGGTGTACACTAACTGATATAAGGTGAATTGATGTAATGGTTAGGGAACCAAACACAAATGGAATACTTGACTTAGGAGATGGGGACTAAAATATATTAATGTAGATGACTGGTACTAACATGTGTAGGAATGCAAATGTGGGATTGGATTAGAGTTTAATGACTAAATAAATAGGTAACTGATACATAGATGTGATTTAGGATTAAAGAGATATCTGAGTTAAAACATATAGTTAAGTGGACTGAATCATTAAGGATACAATGTGGCCTGCTACAGGTAATGTGGACTGAACCAGTGCATATAATGTGTAATGGATAAAAGACAGAACCTATAGGCTATTCTATCTTTCCTATTGACCTATAACATATAACTCCCTTATCTATCCACTCTAAAACCTGACACAGTGTTTAACTTCCCTATTTCCTACTACAGCTGCTTAACTCTTCTTCTTAACTTGATAACAGACCCCCTAGGTCCTACATGCTGTTGCTAGGGGCAGCAGCATCCCCTGCAGGCCACACATTGCTTCCCATATTATATATACACTTACAAATCCCATTTAACACATATATGCCTATATCTATCCACCAACCCTTCAATACAAATCTAATTTCCTCTATAATTGTCCTCTCAAACTCAGTCAACCATGAAATTGCTTAAGGATACGTACACACACAATAACTAAAAGTCAGTCCTCATACCTCTATATTATGCAAATCATATTTGACTCTCATATATCACTAAAGGATTATACACGTGATAATCTAAATTAATATACAACTCAAAAGCAATGCCAAAACTGAGTTTAGAACAATTTGTGCCCTTTTGGTCATTTTGTCAAACACTTGGCGTGCGTATTGGACACGTCCATCATACGCACTCTAAATAGATTTAAACTTGACCCAAGCTCACCCATATGTTATAAATCACTAGCATGACCTAATTTACCAATTTCATGAACCCTAGAATCCTATTCTTGGATGTCCCTCCAGTTTGAATCAAAATGTAAAGGAGAAATCCCTCAAATGGGAAGATGAGAGCCTAAACTCCTCTCTATTGGCAACCCTAATGCATGGGGGTCCCTAATGAATGTCTCTACACTAATTTAATAAAAATTTGAGGGTTAGAATGCTCATACCAATTGGAAGATAGATTTCTAATGCACAATTCGTTAGATCTAGAATCCCTTCAAGCTCCCAAGTGCTCCAATCCCTCCAAGCTTGCCAATAGAGCCTTCTTATCTCCAAGAGAAAGAGAATGAGACCAATTTGGGTCAATTTAGAGAAAATTTGGTGGCAGGAACAATTGGGGAAGAAGCCTCTAATTAGGGTTAGGGTTTGGAGTAAAATAAAGAGGAATAAGATGAAGTGGGACTTAAATAGAGGTGTGGGCTGCCATAATAGGTTTAATTTAGGGTTGTGGCTAAGGAGGAATGTCCACTAACCCCTACTCTTTTGTCATAACAAGATTAGGAAATAAGCCTCTTTTCCTAATTAGGTGATTAGTCAAACATTCTAACTAATTCTTTTAATCTAGCTAGAGACTAACTAAAGTTTAATTAGGTTAGTCCTAATCATCTAGTTGGGTGGTCATGTCAAGTTGGTTTGGGTCCTCTAGGATCACTAACCACTATTCTAGCTAAAGGCTAAACACTAGTCATATTCAATAATTTATCATATGCACTATTTAATTAATTAATCAAAAAATATGATTACTAGTTTTGTAAAATACGTTTATCACTCTAAATATAATTTTTAAATTCACAGTAATAACAAGAAATAGAAAAAGCAAAAAATACTCCTCTTCGGAAAAATGGTGGTTACAATAGCACCGAGGAGCATTTTGGTGGTTGCAAAGCTACAATGGTCATCTTCCAAGCAATCAACACCAACACAAAATATAGCTACTAGAGCCATTTTGGTAACATGCTAAATGATTCTTACTAAATTGTATTATTTATAGAATCTAGCATATTATTATTTATGTCTTGCTACTAGCTCTCACTGATATACTTTAGTTGCTTATTATCTAAATCAATGAGAGACATGATACTAGCATGCTTAGCTAATTCTCTTGTTATTCTTGGCTTAAATGATTAGCTCACACTATGTAGTCTATCACACATTTTCTATTAGTGTGACACATATATCGATGCATGTTCTTTATTCTTAGTCCTTATTTATGAAGCATACATATCACTCTAGTCCATAGGAGCTTGAGTTTTGTTTTGAGTTAATATGATTTTAACCCTCCGTCTTTAAAGTTTTTGAGATAGTTACTTTTTACCAATTTGTCTTTAAAATGTCATATTTTTCTTAATCGATATTTTGTGAATATATATATATATATTTATATATATATATATATATATATATATATATATAATATATATATATATATATATATATATAAATATATATATATATATATATATATATATATATATATATATATATATATATAATATATATATATATATATATATATTCTTTCTTTATATATATATATATATATATATATATATATATATATATATATATATATATATATATATATATATATATATATATATATATATATATAAATATATATATATATATATTTTATATATATTTTATATATATATATATATATATATATATATATATATATATATATATATATATATATATATATATATATATTATATATATATATATTTGTTTATATATATATATATATATATATATATATATATATATATATATATATATATATATATATATATATATATATATATATATATATATATGTTTTTTTTTCAAACCCAAAACTTTATTGATAATGAAACAAAATCCAGTACAAAAGAGGACACTAACTGTGTCTACATCGGATTGTTACCTTCCCTACTTGCCTATATACTTCTGAAACCAACTTGTCGACAGTATAGGAGTGATTCTCATATCTCCATTTGTTCCTATCTTTCCAGAGAACCCATAGCACCGCCGCTGCAGCAATCTCCTTCTTATGTTTTTTCTTTTTCCTCCACCAATCTCGAAGTCGTTAGATAAGTGTCCGACCACGAGATCTAACTCCGTAACCTTGTTGAACAGCTCCCCAAACGCCCTTGGCCAAATCACTCTGGTTCAGCAGATGCTCCAATGACTCAGCCTTGCTATCTGCACAACAATGACACTTTGAAGCCAGACTAAACCAAGACGAATAATGTTATCATCTGTAGGTAGTTTATTATGTAGTATTCTCCAGAGCAGAACCGACCATTTGATTGGTATGCAAGTACTCCAAATATATATACATATATATACATATATATATATATATATGTCTGTATACATATATATACATATATATATATATATAGAATATATATATATATAATATATATGTCTGTTACATATATATATATATATATATATATTATATATATATATATTATATATATATTTATTATATATATATATATATATATATTATATATATATATATATATATATACATATATAGATATATAAAATATATATATATATATATATATAATATATAATATCTATATAATATTAAAAATATATATATATGTATATATATATATATATATATATATATATATATATATATATATATATATATATATATATATATATATATATATATATATATATATATATATATATATATATATGTGTGTGTGTGTGTGTGTGTGTGTGTGTGTGTGTGTGTGTGTGTGTGTGTGTATTCCTAGTTAATAGGATATAGGTATACCTATATCTAAACTCTCCTCTAAGTATTAAATAATGAGGTTTTTGGAAAAAATTTGAAAGAAGGAAAAGAAAGAAAAAGAAAAATTATCCAAATTAATATTCTTGGTACATGGTTACTATATGTATTATCAATAAAATAATCATAAACAAAATATTTGATAATAAAATAAAAATACTATAATAACATCATAAATTTTCTACAATGCTAATAACTCGAATAATGCTTAGAAGTATTGTTTAGTAACAAAATTTTGCAAGCAATATACTAAGGAACCTATTTCACTAGCTAGTTTCTATATAGAAAATCATATATTATTTATTAATTATTATGAAAATACCATAAAGTATAAAAATAAATAAGAAAATACTATTAAAATAAAAGAAAATATGGGGGTTTATATCCTACCCAACTTACAAAAATTTCATCCTCGAAATTTTTTTTCTTCTTAATATTGAGAATACGAGAATTTTAATATAAAGGGAGAGCAGAACGTCAAATCGTAGTTCGGTTTTAAAAGGATGGAGGGTGGTTATAAAAGAAGTCCAAATTGACGTCATATTCTACAAATGGGATATTCTAGATTTCCGGCTCTACCCAACTTATAGAAGTTGGCTAACCGTAAAAATCGTCGTTACAAGACTTCTGAGATAGACAATTACTAAATGGAGGGCACGAGGATATTTGGCATCCCTAACCATAGTCATGGGTCATAACGGAAACATGGATATTGGCATGGCTTAAAATCAAATGGAACCAAAATGAGCCCCTATAGTTTGTTCTAAGGGAAAAATGTGTCATGCATGTAGTGTGATAGAAATGGAGCACAGAAATAAATGTTTGTACAGGACATGTATGTCCTGTATGTAGAGCGGCTCGTCTAGTTCATGAGTGTGCAGTTCATTGGAAGGTGAAGGCCAATGTTATGCTCTAATTATCAAAATCACAGTATGGTTATTGAACGATACAGATAGAAGTAGATTCGTGAATCATTTTATTAGTTCAATTGGAATCAAACTATCCCAATTAGTTACTACTTCTTATAGAGGCTTGCTATACACTTCCAGAATTCTGTTCTCAAATTTAAAACTAAAACACGATTTTATGATAGGACGAAGTTTGAAGTATAGATTGTGATCTTTAACCGCGACTATCTAAACGAACGAGTAAGTGATAAAAGCAATACGAAGGTCGTTTCGTAACTTCCAAACATATGGAAGAATGGTTACGAATGGCATTCCAGTTTGCACCCCTATATCAAGATAGAGTACCCTAACTTCAAGATTACAGAAATTGATTGATCGTGGGAAGCACGAAAATAGGATTTTTAAGAAGATCATATTTCAAGGGAGTATGAGGGTATGAGGTACTTATGATCATGGTCATGGACTTTATAGGAAGTCTATGTATTACTTATTTAACATTGCCCTATTGGACCATGTTTCATCAAAGTGGTAGAAGAGGTCTTGGTCAAGCATAGCCAGAAATAAGTTGGTACAGCATATTCCATTCATCGCATAGCATAGGCTACAAAGAGATACGATTGAGAGTTTTATGGAAGGAGGGTCAGTGGACCAAGGGATGGGGACTACGTAATAGGTGTAGAGACCTATTTCATAAAGTTTGGTTTATAGTCCAAATACGGGAACATGCTTGGATGGGTTTAATTGGGCCTTAATGGGTTCCCTAATTGAACATCAATCTTGATTGAATGAACCTCGGATTTTAATCTATATTTGCTAGATAAGATCCTATAAAATCAATCTGAACCATTCCTATTAGGTTAGGATAACCTAGAAAAAATTTCAACTCGAGCGGTTGGGCTAATTGGCAGTCGAATTGGTTAACTAAGCTCCTAAAGTCCAAAAATATGCCTTCTATGACTTTTGTGTTAAGTAGCACAAGACGACTCAATTGAGTGGCACACTAGTGGCATGTGCGTAGTAGGCTTCGAGTAAATCACGGCCATATATTGGTTCAAAAGGTTTGAGTCGAGATTGAGTCTCTAATTGTAGTCGGAAAGTATATCAGTATTGTGGTAAGGGTTATACTTTGCCTTTTTGACCTGAAAGTCGTGTCATAAAAATAAAGTATAAGGGGACGTGTTTGAGTGGGACATGATATGCCTACATGAAGGTGGACTCGTCTAGGTCTTGCATATGCAATTTATTGGAAGGTAACAGCTGGTCTCGTGCTCCGAATATCAATGCTACGGTAAGGGACATCTAAGGGTCTAAATAGAAAGTGGGTGTTTCAGAGGCACTAATTTTTCATCCTAGTGGGAACCCACTCCTCCTAATCAATCGTAATCCTAGAAGTCCTAAAATTTAGAAGGGCTTACAATCTATTCACTCCATAAACTAAGAAACGGTTTTTGGATTAGTGAGGTTAGAAAAATTCCAAAGTAGTGATATGTACCTCGACTCTCGATTATAAAAGAATATCACACGACCTAATAGACAATGTGATATAGTAAATATGCATCAAGTTCAAGATCGTTCTTCGATTCCAACTAGATTGGAAGACGATTGTGTATGTAGCTTTCGTGGTTGTAGGTGATATGGTGACTAAGAGAGACATTCTGTGTTTATCCTCTCTTAATATACAGCATTCGTTTTTCTGAAGTAAGTAAAGTGAAAAACATAAAGAGTTCAAGGGAGGGGAATCGAATGCGAATACGGGGTTCCAAGGCGATTGAATAATTCAAGGAATTGTCAAGACAGTTGTAGATGAGATCTTAGACACATCTATATCTAATCTACGTAGGTTAATATACGAAGAGCGAATCAAGTGCACTAAGGTGATCAGACCATAATACACTGATTTAATTAGACGATATGTTAGTGGGCGTCCCCAATAAACATATGTCATGAGCAAGCTCGATAAAGAGTAAGCTTGCAA